>JANCMC010043217.1:10679695-10707903 GCA_024363005.1 Charaxes varanes | reverse complement strand
GCGTCGCCGCGTGATATTAGTTCAATCCGAGTCGATTTCAAACGTTCACGTAAGCCTGACGAATTGTATCCCCGGGTGGTGGGAGAGGAAATTTAGAACTCGTTTGTCACGTGGCGTGATTTACTTGCTTATTTCCAACGTCGTGGGAAGGATTGATTTCGATTTGGACGGATTTATGTATGGAAATGTAAACGTAGACAAACGTTACAGTTTTCAGTGGATACAGGCTTATGATGTTTTTTTACCGAAGCGAAAACTTTCGATGCCATTTTAGGAGAATTGCGTGCATAGGAAAGTAATAAATTTGGCACAATTATATTTTATATAGAGAAGGGTTTGCGAATGCCAATATTTTTATAAAATATGCTCTATAAATATATTATATTATTGATATAAAATCACATGCACACCAGTGCCAAACGCTTTACAAACACATGCATGCATTCTCTAAGATGGTGTCAAAGCGAAGTTATGACGTCAGTATATATATATATATAATTGTCAAAAATAACCATGTGATTGTAAAGTCGACCAAGAAATTGGAGTGCCACGTATAACCTTTAGCAAAGTTTTCTTTAACTAGGACCTGTCTTCCAAAACGGTAAAGCACTATCTTGGTCGACTGTAAAAAGAATTAAAAACATAATACATAATTATGTACGCAATTACAGATTTGTAGCTGAACTTCGACCAGCCGGCGATCTGTAGTAATATTAAAAACGTGAATTTAATTTACTATACGAAAGCCGCCGAGTCCATAATAAGAATAAATTCCGTAATTTTTTAATTCTATTGACCAGTTTGTGTGATTGGGATGAAATAAAAACAAAATTCATTCGAGCAACCGTCGAAATTTAAATAATGTTAATATGGAGAGTACCGTATTAATAGCTACCGGTTTTATTCTGTTTTACGGTCTTTTGACGGCTTTATTTGTGTTCGGTTTTTACGATGGCGCGACACCTATTATACGGCTTTGAATTACACTAGGCTGAGTCAATCACACAGCTTTATACAATAAGAACAAACAAATTTTAGTAAATATTTCTTTCCTCAATTTAGCTATATTATAAGAATTTATGTTTATTCAATTATTGCATCATAATATATAGTGAGTGGTGACCTTTGAATTGGATTGGGTTGAAGAAATCCTGGCGGGATGTGAATTTTAGGCCGATCTTGCCTCTTTATCGCTTTTTCTCTCGCCTGCACGGTCGGCTCAGCCAAAACGTGACAATGAGTCATGCTATGTCGTGCATGCAGTCGGCGTCCATCGATTTGCAAGAGGTTATCACGTAAAAAATAATAATAATGCAAACAGAGAAAAGTTCCGCATCCATTAACTACATTAAAATCGGACTCGCAACAAAAGCAAATTTGCGAAAATATTTGGTTATCGTTTGCGGCCAGTTAAATTGTAAATATTTAATTATCATAATTGACATACGCCTGCTTATCAATAATAAATGAACGAATCTCGGTATTGATCAAAGTGAACACGAAAATAAACCTCAATTTCAACTTTTGTTCGGCAATTTTCAACTCACAGTTTGCAGTATTATTTGTTTATATATTAATACGTGAAGCGAAAACTTTCGGTACCGTTTTACGAAAATTGCGCGGACAGAGGAGTATGAAATTTGGCACAATCGTAGAGCATATAGAGGAAGGTGTGCAAATGCTAATGTTTTTTTTATAATATAGAATATTAATATATTAAAATAAAACCACACGCACACCAATGCCAGACGATTTACACCATTTACACACACACATGTATTGGATGATGTGAAAGCGTAATCGTGATAAAGAGATTATGTTATATTGATTGACAAATTTTATTTTTCTATGATTAGACCAGTGTATGTCGTTGTACGCAAAAAGGTGTGCCGGCGAACTTCGACGAGCCGGACATCTTTAGTTATTATTTCTCTGTAATACAAGATTTCCTCAAATGTAACGTAACATAAGCTAAGTCATGCTTCTTAAGTATGAGTGGCAATACAAACATAAAGGGCCAATGCACTTTAAATGGAAACAAAAGTGTTAGTTAGGTGACACTTTTTAGGAACGTGTTAAAAGGCAAACACTATCCCGTTATTCCTGTTTGGAAATCGGGTTTTTAAGGTGTTTACTATTAGTCGGTTTGTAAATGAACGTAAATTTCTAAATATATAGAAAATTATTGAGCAACTGTTTGTGTGTATACATTAAGAAAATAAACGCGCGGGAAAAGTAAATATGTGTATTTCTTTTTTTTATCGTGTCACCTGCCGGGCTGTTTTATAGTTTTCATATATTTCGTAGTCTATGGCATCAGAAGTGCGTTACTATAGCGTCATAACGATACTGTTAACAGTGCTATTATGGGCCATAGACTAGAGACATTTGCGTCGATTTAATAATGGGTGTACAAAGTATGCATACAGTGTACAGCAGTAGAAAAAGTAATAAATATAATATATCCTTAAGGATAAAGTAGCCAACTTGAGTTTATTTCATTTTTACTTGACATTATTTTATTTTTATTTTAACTTAATAAATAAAACGCTCCATTTATAAATAAGTCGGCAACAGTAAAAGCCTAATTCGATCAAATAAACACTACTGTGTGTAGCGAAGCAGCGCTAGAGCCTTACTTAATGGGTTCCGGTCAATGACTCGCCGAGAAGTTGCGTATACGATCTTCACCAATACAGTTACGTAATATTGACATAGTAAATAAGGCGATGATTAATTCTATTTGTTTGACTATTTGCGTACTTCCGTACGTAGTAACACGTGGTGTCTGGTAATCTTTAGATTACAAAGGGAGATATTGTTATGAATAATCATGTTAAAACACGGTAGAGTCATGTAATATAGATATACTTTACATTCTAATACATTGTTTTGACGGATAAACGATGATCATTTCAATTTGTTTTACTATTAACGTATGTACTTACATAATAATATCCACATGTTATTATGTAAGTAGCACCACCACTCTCTAGTAAAGTTTAGATGACAAGCAAAGATATTAGTGTTATTTGATACAATCGTGTAATTTAACATAGATACTTTAACTTCTTAGTTATGCTTTATTGACATAAAGTATTTGATGAGGTTATGTTGTGTTATGTAAGCACCACGACACGTGGTGTCTACAAAAGTTTAATTTAAATTACATGGAAAAATATTGTTAGATATGTTATCATGTTAAAACAACAATCGCATCAAGTAATATAGATTATACATACTTTACATGCTTAGTAAGATGGAATTGACGAATGGGACCATAATTAATTTTGGTTGACGTCTTGTAATATCTCTATCATACATAATAGCCATATAGACTTCGAGCTTCCGGTGTCCTACAAAGGATGAAGAGGGCGCCGCTGGGTTTTGGTGGGTATTATGGCATTACCAGCGAGTCCCACACTTCTGTCCGCAGATGCCTCCGGAATACCGGTTTATCTGCGGATAGAGTCGTGCGTAAAGGCATTTCCCAGCGAAAAAAAAAGCATAAACGTGCGTTGACCCCTCGCGAAAAGCCAAAAACGCAACGTTTCCCAAAGATTTTTCTTACTGTTATTTCTACACTTTATCTGCGTGACGTCGAAGCCGGATGGATTATGATCCTTAATTATTGATTAAGATATGTCGATCAGTTACAATATAATTTGTCATGAATATTGGAGATTATCGTTATTGAAATAAAAGAAAAATAAACATTAAAACAACTTTCGTAACACTCACAAAATTAATTCGTGACAATAATAAAAACCTGAGTTAAGTAACACTTTGAACGTCTCCCTCGAACATTTTGTGATATCAGATAACCGGAATGCGTCACCTTCGGTCGCGATGTCAGGGGGCGATAAGTTTAGAATTTATTGTATTAAGAATTTTTTTTTTAATATTAATATATTTAAATATTCAGGACACAGAACGAAGGAGGGACAATAGCTGGGGGTTGAAGGTGCTGGAGTGGCAACCACGTCTGGCAAAACGAAAGGCAAGACGTCCCCCCACTAGGTGGACTGATGATCTAGTCCGGGTCGCAGGATGTCGCTGGATACAAGTGGCACAACATCGTGATTCGTGGAGATCAATGGAGAAGGCCTATGTCCAGCAGTGGGCGTCCCCAGGCTGATATGATGACGATGTATATATAAAAGGCACGTTCCTTCAACTTACCTTCAATTTTATCATTTGTACTGCGATATAAATTTTATTTATGTACAAATAGGTGTCTTTGTTTAACAGAAGTTGACACTAATAATTGAGGTGACACTTCAACGTGATTGTTATTACTATATACTATACTAGTTATTAAGATAAAGTATGACTATTTTCTATGCTAGTGTAACATTCATTTCAATTCATGGGTTTTGGCTGTTATTTGTGCCTGCAGGGTATAGTTTATTCCGCCAATGTCACGTTACTTGAGGACGAAACAAAGGTGAACATAAGAATATAAAGAAATTATAGTTATAACTTATTATATTTAATTTTTTTTTGGATGACAATCGAGCTAGCGGTTCACTTGAGTGGATACCGATGTCCGTGAAGAACCATCAGAAGGCTCGCAAATGCTTAACCAAAATTTAATATGGTCTTTTATTTTGCATTACTTATGACTTATAGTAGTCACAATATACAGGGCAACCACGATTTAACAAATCAGGGGGGAACAAGAAAATATTCGTTATATCAAGTAATTCGTTGAACCGAGGTTTGTTATGTTGAGGTTAGGTTGGTCTAAAATTCGTTATGAAGAGGTAAAAGAATAGTTTTACGAACAAAATCGTGTCGAAACATGTTGCGACATGAATCACATACGATAAGATTAAGAGTTATATATTGGTGGGAGCTTTATATAAAGGTTTTGGGTTGACAAAGTTCGTTAATTAGAGGTATGAATACTTTTGCTTGACAGTTGAAAATTCGTTATAAAGAGATTGTTCGCAAAAAATGTTCGCATTGTAAAGGTATATTTTATATTGACTCTTATGGACAATTCGAGGAGATTACGAAGAATTTGTTAAATCGAGAAAGTCGTAATATTAAGGTTGCACTGTATTAGTTACTGAGGAAACCATAGATGGAGACTTCAATTTATGAATATGAGTTATCATATTGAATAAGCTATTACTATCTATATGGTTGGTACCACCAGCATAAATTCAATAAAACATTAATATGAAAGGCTCTAATTTCCTATGAACATGATTGCTGGCATTATTTCGAGTCATTTTATGATTATCTTTATATAGGTAATTTATTTACAACAACAAGAGGTAATTTGGGCAAATAACCAATATTAGTTATCTAATCATCCACAGTGTGTAAAAGACAACTTAACGGATACGCATCCTATGAGTTCCGTTCAACATTCTAGACTCCCCAGTGGTAAAATTTTTCGTCAGATTTTCTTGAAATGTACAATATTTTTACTTTTTTTTTTACTGAATATTTTATAATATGATTATTACTGTCTGTCCCAATGCAATTTTCAAATCAGAAAAAAATTTCTTCAAAAGTCCCCACGTACACCAGTTCCAAGTGATTTATACAAACATGTATCAACACTTTATTATAAGATTGTCTTACAGCCTGGTCATGACGACCGTATGTTTATATTAAATGTCACATATAAAAGTGTCGTACAATGAATTAAATTTTTTTATATACATTAGGATAACCATGCGGTACGCAAATGTAAATATTTGTGGCTAAACTTTGACTAGCCCGCGATCGCTAGAAGAGTGTCAGGCTCATTACAGTACTATATTCTTAGAATACATTGTATTTTTTAGAATATTTTTTTTTAATTCAGTTGTGTCCCACAGCTGGGCAAGGGCCTCCCCCTCCTTGATCCACCTTCCTCATTCAATAATAAGAATAATACAAGGAATAATTTACATGTGTGTAATACTTGCTCTAAAAATCCCAGGAAATGCGGCGCGTTCCTTGAGGGTTTTATTACACCATTTCTATCGTTGAACTATTGAAGGTTATGCTTTTGATGTGCTATTCAGTGTATAAAAACAAGTTAGTGATAGGCCGTTCCGTCACTCGTATAAATAAGGAGTTACAAAGAATAGGTTTCAGTTTGGGGTCGTTCAAGTATTACGCAGTGAACGAAACGCGACAACAATACCATCACTTGACGTGACAGCATTGCCGCCACTTCACGCCGATCTCATGTGAGAAATAAGTATTGGTACCCGAACACGCCTGCCTAATTCGGCTACAAGCGTGGCGCTACCTCTAATTAAACCTTTATATAGTGTAATAGTTACTGGCACTAGTTTTAATTATGTATCGAAAACTGATTGGTTAGATTCAAAATTGGGACATACAATACACGATTTTGCATTGACAATCTGTCCAGCTGTTTTGAAGGGGTTTTGTGACACACTTATGTACAGAATATTATACAAGTATATATATAAATATGGATACTCATGAACAGGGATAAGCGTGGCTCACATATTTTAACAGAAAAATTTCTCTTTGACAATTCACATGGTTAACGGTAGGGCTCGAGACGTGAGGGACATCTCGGAAGTTCGAGACCCAGATTCGGGCCCTTTGAAGGCCTTTCTGCACTTGTGGGTGCCAAAAATATGCGACCCTTCTAATTTTAGTACAACATTTAAAACAAGCATTTTTTCACGGCTTTACTTGGTTTAAATTTAGATTTCTTTGGTCAGGCTGAGAGGTTAGTTCGCTCGACGATCGGTTTATACTAGATTTTTCTTCCCCTCGTCAACTTTATTTATTAAATTATTTTCCATTAAATCCGCAAAAAACTTTATTATTGTATTGTACCAGGGTCCGCTTAAATTTCAGAGAACGCGGCTGTGGGCGAGTTAAGACGACCGATTGCCGCCTGACGTCATCCCCGGAATCTCGCCAATCTCACAATGAATATCACTATGACATTAATCGAGACCCACTGTTTTGAGTGCCTTTCGAAACACGAAGGGTATCGAATATTTGCAAACCAATGTTAGAATGGGTCACCCATCTATCTCCCGGCCGCGGTAGGAACTGCTTAACCTTGCGATCGACTTATATGTCGGCCACTGATTAAGCTACGACTTCATCAGTGTCATTAGATTTATACCATAGCTTTGATTTTTTTTACTATTACTACGTATACTTTAGAGGAGGTCGTGGCCTAATCAGTGGTTGGCATTTAAATCGATCGCTAGGTTAAGTTGCTCTTGCTGCGACCTGGTGATAGATGAGTTACCCGTTCTAACCCTGGTTTATATTTGCTATCCGACCTTTTCTTTGTTTCGGAAGGCACGTAAAACAGTGGGATCCGATTAATGTTACTTTGTGATATTAGTCGTAAGGTTGCAAAGATTGTAGGGGTGCTAAGGATGACAACAGACGGCAATCGGTCATCTTAACTCGCCCCATAGCCACATTCTCTGCAATTTAAGCGGACCTTGGTACTTAACTGGGATAAAGTTATGACGAAGAAGACTATTTATAGTTTAAGGTTATAATATAATACGTTAATATATAATGTATACTCGGGTTCAAAGACAGATCGGAAGGGTCGAGGTTCAACCTTGTGGTTCAACGTAATTCAATTCATGAAGTTGTCGAAATCAGGATGAGTATTTGAAGCGTAAAATTTCTCTTTTACTCTTTTTATTTAGCAGCGGAAGTTTTCATCGGGCGCTAAGGACTGTTTAAACGTAGTTCTGATTGGTTCTAACTTCATAGTTTCGTAGAAACTGAGTGTGAAACTAGGAAACTTCCAGCTCGACATCTACTTACCCTACAGTTAGCCTCGGATGAATAACGGATTTGCATAACTTCTACGAAATTTTGACTCGACGGGAGTGATTTTAAGAAGTTCTCAAGCGACGAAGTTTCGAGCGCAAGTTCAAAAAGTCAATGAACTTCTTCGAAAAATTGTTTCTGGAAATTTTCTCTCCACAAAGACAAATTGTTTCTGGAAATTTTCTCTCCACAAAGAAAGAGAAATTTGAGTGGAAAGTGCCTTTCAATATCTAGTGTGGGACGCGATTTTAGAATCCACATACAAAACGAATACCCGACGGAGTTTGTTGTAGGACCTTCTAGGGTTGCGAAAACCCAACCCTGTATACTTCACTTCTATAGCCGCACAATACAAATAAAAAAAAAAACAAATTAATTTTTTGCCTATATGTTATTTATGCGGGTCGTAGGAAGCCGTTGGATACAAGCGGCGCAACACCGCCATTCGTGGAGATTGATGGAGGAGGCCTAGGTTCAGCAGTGGACGCACCCAGGCTGAAATAATAAAAATAAATAAAATATTTATTTGTACAACAATTACACAATTTAACGGAACGCTGAAAAACTTTCACTGTTCTATACTATATACAAAACCCCAACGGCGGTGGGGTTTGAACCGGGTACCTTGCGGATTTCAATCCATACCTTATACCGTTGAGCTATTGAGGCGCGTGACGAACTGACACGTCCTAGTTAACGAGGTGGCGCCCGTTATAATGTGCGTAATTAATAAGGAAATTTCCCGGTTAACAGGTTAACACAAACAATCTCTAACCGCGACTATGGGGTATGACAAATTCGAGAGTAAGTTTAATTATTAAAAAAAAAAAAATAACTATGTACGAAAAAAGATAAAACAACTTCTACCCGTTAAAAAACTTTGGTTAAAATATTTTTCGACACAAGTACAAAACCAAAAAGTGGCTAGTATTAAAACGGGCGGCAAAAACAGGGATATTATAGCACTAGCATGCCGAATTTCTATATTAGTAGCGTAAAATCATTAGTCAAATATAGTAGGGCCCGTATCGCTTGGCAAAAACGTACATTGACCCCTCGTAAGGACCGCTAGGGCATCGTTTCCCATCGCCGTTGTCTGACCTCAAAGAATGTTCGACGGAAGCATCCGAAGTTTTGTTCAACTTGGGTTTTTATTATTTTCACGAATTTATTTTGTAAGTGTTTTCTAGAAAAGCTGTTGTAATGTTCGTTTTTTAGTTCCAGTAGAATAATTACAACTTTAATAAAAATCGGTGATACATAAGCCAAATGTTGAATACAATTTCCCGATGGTATTTTCTAGAAATAACGGTATTCTTCAAACATTATGACAGTTTTTTTTTTACTCATCCACATATCGCACGCTCAGTCATAAACTGACCTAACTCAAAAAAGCTGATTTTTGGGAAATTACAAAAAACAACTTATTCCGCTTATAATTCGATAAAAACGGCAATACAGTAACAAATTATGTAGTTTAATAATAGTTAATGATATTAATATGTTATTTTAATGATATTTTGTTATTTTTTTGTCATTTTAATTAAAAACTTATTTTAGTTAAAAAGACAACAATGCCTGTATCTCACTTTTGGGTGGAGATATGTAAATTAACTCTTGGATTGGATAGAAGAAGTTGAAACGTAGCTGGCTGTATATTTAACTCAATTTAGACTCAGGTCAGTCTATGAATAATCAATAATTAAAAACTATAAACCTATCCGGACTCACAACGTCACGCAGACAACGTATAGAAAAAGCGCGCCTTGGAAAGAAGTTTGGGAACGATGCTTCAGCGGTTCTTTACGTGGGGTCAACGTACGATTTCGCCACAAGCGATATGGGCCGTACTATAAGCCTGTACAGGGGTGCTCTAAGCGTTGTTCGTACCTGAGTTATTTTCGGACGATGTGGAATTATTGTCGAGGGGCTCAAAGCTCTTCAAGATATCGTTTAAATCGAAATCTTGTTTGTCGCTTGGCCTCGTGTTTATTACTTCTATCTTATTCGCTGCAAATTAACACGTGAACACTTTACACTAGAATTTACCATATTGTCTACATATTAATATAAAAGCGAAAGGTCACCTATCGCTAAATCTCGAAAACCGCGGGACGTGCATAGACGAAATTTGACAGGAAGGTAGTTTATAGTTAGTAGCTAGTAGATGTCCGCTAAGGGCACGTAAGGGCACATTAGGTTGTTACCTCGCCCACCCTTTGCATTAACTTTAAGCCCCAATTGGTTAGGCATTGGGTATTTTAGGCAAACCTAAAAAGTATTTCAGGTGTTATTTTAACAAGTATACTTCAAAAAAAAGTTACCATTACATTGGAGAGGATCTGTATTAACCTGGGACAATTCCCCTATATCTATATTACCCTGCGGTAATTCCTTTATATACACATTACCCTGGGTTAATATAGATATAGAGGTACCAGTACTAGACCGGAATAACGCTTAGTAGGAAAGACTTACCACTGCTTAGGTCCAGGTCGATGGTGTCATTGAACATCGCCAGAGGATTGTCCGAGGTGAGAAACGACGAGAGCCCGAGGTTGTACAGCGACCCGTCAGACAGCGTAGACGTGTTGAACGTTTGATCGATGTTGTACGATACTGGAAATAAATTGAGAAATTGTATCCAGGAAGTAAAAAACTTGGTTAAAAGGTTAAAAGGCTTAATTTAATGTCCTAAATAAAATCACAAAAATCATTCATCTCGAAAATGACAGGTATTGCAGATATTGCCATCCTCATTCCATTCTTTAGCGCGCAATGTATCGTGAACATTGGGAAGCAATCGTCAACAAAATGTTGAAGCGCAAAACACGTCAACATCCTCATAGGACTGCTCCGGGGGTCGTGGGTTCGATTCCCGCCTCAAGTCTGGGTGTATTATCTATATGTATGTATTTATATATTTCTACTAAAAAAATGTGTATAACAGGTTTCTGTTACTTATCACACAGGCATTAAGTTGTCTACCTTAGGAACAGACGATATATATATATATATATATATATATCAATATTAATAACATTGTGTATTGATAATGTTTGTTAAATTATTTACCTTCGAACATAAAACGCCGAGAAATATGTGATATATGTTTTTAACTGAGAGATAATGTTAGGTTTTCCATAAAAAAAGATTGCTCATATAATATGAAAGTCGTTACTGTAAAGAGGATTGAGTACTTAGCGAAATTGTCGTGGCCCAAATCTTCTTAAAGAGAGAACTGGGATCGATATTAAATATTTTGTCTTAAGTACATTCTATTACATGGCTATATGTGGTGATGGCAGGTGGTCCACGAACCCAACTGAGTAGTGGCCTAGATTGGGTTCGAGAAACCCTGGTCGGCCAATGGCTCGATGGGCGGATGATGCGAGGAGAGTGGCGGAAGGTGGCTGGATGAGATTGACATGGCATTAGCATAGGGGAGAGTTGCAGAAGCAAAGGGAGGCCTATGCCCAGCTGTGGGTTATCAAGGGCTGACAATGATGTTGATTACTTTCTATTATACGTGTTCCATTTTCCGTTCTTAAAGCTCAAGATTATATACTCTTGGAAACTGGTAGCTCTCAACCGAACATAATATATACGCGAATGCAATATTACTTGATTAATACCTTTTTTTTTTAAAAAAAAAAGGATCAAACGGGCAAGTGGTTCACCAAGTGACTACCGTCGCCCGTGGACAACTGCTACAACGTTGCCGGTGTTTGTACCTGAGTTGTATCGGTTCGGAAACAGCGGAGGTGGCAACTAATTCAAAAAGTTTTACGTGATAAGACTTGATAAAAAAACGTTATGGACTTCTGGACATCAAGGTCATTGACCCCACAGGACATCGTGTAATTATATATAATTAGGCGATGTCCTGTACGGAAGAGCACCTGCTTGTGTCATAAAGCTGCGTTATATGTGTTGAATGATCTAACACCTCTCTGCTAAAACATTAAATGCCAACTTCTTAGCAAGTAATGCTCTATATAGAAGGTACCATAGCTGCTTCTAATGAAGTAACGCTGTTAAACATCTTTCTTCATATAACGGCTAGCTCTTAAACTATTTCATTCGAAGCAAGTGTTGACATCTGGAACGATGTATTTATGAGAAATAACGGGCGAATGCATTATAATTGTAAACATTAAATTCATTGGAGCAATGAAGGAGATTGGAAGGAATGCGCTAAGCTCGGATTGAGTAATATCACTTTATTTACGATATTTGTATCTTGTCATGGTTATTTACGTCGAGCACTATAATTAATGTGCCATGTTTGTAGGCGTTGCGTTTTGTGTCCATGTTTGATTTACTAGATTAATTGATTAAGTTACTTGACTTTTAATTGCGAAAACGTGCCAATAAATTGAAAGGGTTCTGCTCCAGTTCTAATCTCAATATCTATTGTATGAAAGCGTTAAGTCACTCGTCACCTAATCTCGTAAACCGCGGGACGTACAGGTATGAAATTAGGAAGGGGGGGGAAGTTGTTTAGTTAGTAGACATCTGGTAGGAACGGATTTTTCGGATAAGGGGAACGCGGATTGAAGAGTTTTGACGGCTCTCGTAAGTTTATATAAAATTTCCTAAGTCTTTTTTGCTACAAACTTGAATTTTAGCTGAGTGCTAGTTAGTAGACAGTTATTAAAAACGAATTTTGAAACGGGACTGATTCAAGAGGTCAAAATATATAATTTAGCTAGTTTAAAATACATACAGGCACAATTGATTTTAAAATTCCGTGAATTTTTTTGAGAAACGATTTCCTTTCTCGTTCATTACGTCGGAATCGATTGCCATCTCTTATTACATTAAAGTAGATATTTAAAAAAATATATTTATTTTACACATCCTTAACTTCACAATTTTGTGACAAGATAAATGTTTTTCACTAGAAGAATCTGCAGTAGTGATTATACATAGATTTACACTTTCAGTTATTAATAAATTGTTGTGCTTAAATTGACATAGGCCTAATAAATTTAATAAGTAACTGGGTTTTAAATGTGTTGCCTTTGTAATACCTACATTGTAAATAAGTGTAAGGTAAGACTGTAACAGAGTTGCGTACATCGAACCCCGATAAACGATTCGCAACAAGTAATACAAGCTTTTAATTTAAGCTTAGTAGGAGGGGAAAAGGGAATATTAGACATACCTAAAAAGTAGTCCTAATATTCTTTAAAAAAAACCATTCTTAACAGGCCACTTCTAGTAATGTTTTCTATCTTAGTTCATTCAAACAGAACACGCCTCGTCCTATCTACGGATTCCCCGCTCGTAATCGCATGCAAGTTTGCACATATGCATTTTAAAATTGGATATTCTCGGTTCCCAATTTTCCCAGGATTTCTCATTGGAGTCACATAAAAAGTAATTACACGAATTAGATCACTGTATCGAAATTGCAATAATGTTAAAACACATTTAAAAAAATCTCTCAGTGAAGAAGGTATTTTAATATATATGTATGTACTAGGCAGTGGAGGATTTAGGCGCAGGCTGAGAAGGCTGAAGCCAATAGCGGCAGATTTTAGGGGGGCGGCAAATTTGGATCACAATAATTTTTTATTTTATTATATTTATTTTATTTTATTTTATTTTATTTTATTTTATTTTGTTTTATTTTATTTTATTTTATTTTACCACGACCACTTTGCTAAGAGTTAACGAATAAGAAAAAGAATGTAAAAATGATTGTGAAGTAGAGTATCGAATTGCAAAAGTCAATAGGGGGCGACAAAAATTGATTAGCTTACTGGCGGAAAATGTGTAAATTCGGCACTGATACTAGAGATCGCCTGGTGGCCGAAATTCAGCCACAAACCTTTAGATTTCCGTATGATATCCTTTTTTTAAGCTAAATACAAAATTTCCATTCCTTGTACGACGGAATTGTAACATTTGACATGTTATATTTTTTTCATTGTCATGACCATGCTTTGACATAATCTTACAGTAAAACGTATACATGTGTGTGTAAATCGTTTGGCATTTGTGTGCGTGAGGTTTCATTTTAACTATTATATATAATAAGATAAAATAAAAAAGAGGATAATGCATATTTTTTTTTATATTAGCATTAGCACACCATATCCGATATAAACTATAATAATTAGACTCTAACTGTAAATATTATATAATTGGTTTAACATCTTAAGACACCATTTTCTCAAAACCAATTTTATGAGGGTTAACACATTATTGCTTATCAGCATCCAATTGTACAAAATTTCGTACTCTTCCGTTCGTGCAATTTTCCTAAAATAGTACCGACAGTTTCGCTTCGCATATTAATAGATAGAAGATATAGTTTATCTTGTACTATAAGGTTAATATTGTAAATACTAAGATATAAATTTAAATAACTTTATTAATAAAAACACCTAAAACCTATATATCTCTTAATGTAAATTCTTCACGCAAAAACCTTAAATATTTTATGCATCATTCAGATAAAATCTGCTGGATATTTAATTATCTGTTCCAAATATATCATTACACTAGCAGACTAATAAAAATACAAATCGACACAAGAATTTTTTAATAGACCATAAAAGAGATTTTAACTACAGCACTAAAAAAAAATAGCAAAAATAAAACGGCTTGGTAACCGATGTTTATTTCTTTGCCGGCTCATTATCATAAATTCTAACCATTCTACTCTACTTCGCAGTAACACTCGCCTCGCCCACATGCTAATTGGAACATCTGTGCGAACTGTTTGTGGAAACCTCTTTGGCTGTAAAATGAAGTTTTTAGTCTACTCTTGGGAAATCAAGAGTTTTTTTTTAATCTAATTAAATTTAGGGTTTTTAATCTTCAGGATATGTTAAACCAATCATAGCTATTATGCAAATTTCATTAGGCAATCCGATCCGGGGGCTGAATTTTACTTTTTATCTATCCGATAACTGGTCTTTTCTAGTTTCGCAATTTCAACCACAGGCTTTAGCCTGTGGTTGAAATGCCCATGCCATTTGAAAGTACTATGTTGTATTCATTGTTGTCTTCACTCTTCATTCCTATCGTTCTTTTAGTCTCTTATACAGAATCCAGGTTCGTTTTTGGGGCAGCCATCTCCGCAATGAGATGGGCGTCATGGTAGTAGATGGCCGGTCTGTGGTTGTATCTCACTACAGCATACTCGCTCGCGGCAATCGCTTTTTTTCACGAAGCGACTAATTGCGTCGTCCGCTTGTTCTGTATAGTAGACGCACTCCTTCTTGTGACGAGAGATTGCAACTACCGCGTGCGCAACGCTGTCGTGGAAGGGCATCTTCTTCCCAATGAAGTACAAAAAAGATTTGTGGTCCAGGTGTAGTGTTGAATGATCCCCTCTTCTTATCGTGTCTATGACAAATAAAATACATAATATAAAGTTGTTTTAATAAATTTATTCGTTCAAGGTTTCGTTTTATTATGTAACGAGTATTTTTGGAATCCATCTATAATTCGGTAGAAGAGGTCCAAACCTTTTCGCTTCACGATTCGAACCCGCGGTGTTTGACTATCAAGATGCGTATACGTCAGCATCGGGTAGTCTGTTTAAAGGGTAAAGTAAAGCGACTAGGCACGTAGTCGGAATTACGAACCCTGTGATGGCAAAAAATCGGCATTTTCTTTAATTTAATCTTGTCTTAAATGGTGGACAGTACTATAAAACTAAGAATAAATATTCGTTAACTTTACGTATAGGTTGAATCTTAAGTAGGCCAAGATTAGATACGGGAGTTTTCCGAGTTGTGGGTACTCTCTAAATCGATCTTATAATGAAGAGGCGCTCTCATATTATTGAAACATCCTAAATATCAACGAAGACTACCTTTGATTCACTTTTAATAACTAGCCGATTCCCGCAATGTTGACCATGTTATTCAGCGCAATTTTAATAAAAAATAAATGTACTAGAGATGGCCTTGTAGTCGAAATTCAGTCACAAGTCTTTAGATTTGCGTATTATGCCTATTTAAAGCTGTGTACAAAATTTCAATTCTTTCTACAAGGACATTGTAATATATGATAATTAATATTTTTACTATCGTCATGACCACGCCACGCCTTGACACAATCTTTTATTAAAAGGTGTACATGTGTGTGTAAAGTGTTTGGCATTCGTGTGTATGAGGTCTTAATTTAATATGTTAAAAATGCATATTTTATAAAAACTATACTATTTGTATTCGCACACCATCTACATAAACGGTAATTGTGCCCAATTTCATAATTGTTCGCTTCTCTTAGGATATAGAAATAGCATTATATATTAACTGTATTGTCTTCTGGTCGAAATCATAAGGAAAAGGATATACACCCTTTCTTTTCGACCGTGTTTCAATCGATCGTGTGGTCTAGCGGTATTGGTAATATTTCTCGCAATTTTTGCTCATATAAAAAAAACATGTGTCGGTATGGAACACGTGAACTCTACTTTAGTCAGTTTCTATTAGATGTGAAGCCATTCGTAGAAGTGGAAAAATTCAAGTTAATCTTTGCATGATGAATAAGCAATGGCTTCATTACCAATTGTAAGTGAGTTATGTGTTACTTCTATGCGCGGGCTCGCGAGCACAGCCTGGCAAGAGGATAACCTCACATTGTGGGTATCCTGGAATGCATAATAGATATTCGTAAGTCATTTGAATATTAGTTAACTAAGAGCGATGGGAGGACTTGGCTGTTTGCTTTTGTATATGAATTTCAGAGTAGATAATGATTTTTATATTTGATGACATGATTAAGTTGTGTAGGAATGGCGTTCCTGTTATAATCACAGTAATTGTTGTGTCCAAAAGTTGCAAACAAATGAAAAAAAAAAACCATAGCTCCCAAGCGATGCATCACTTATACAGCTCTACTGTAAATGTAAACTCACTCAAATACACACATTTTCTTAAAAAATAGTCAAAGATATACTGCAAATGTGTACGAAAGAATTGTGTAAGTAAATATATTCTCATCGGAAGTTTACTACACTCCTTCATTTATTCATTTATACACATACATTGACATCAAAGGTCATTACGCATCAAATAAATATATTACGCCCATCGTCATCATTGCCTGTTATTCCATTATATAAAGGTTTTTATACACATTTCTAAGTAATTTATCATGTGAATACAATTTATACTAAAGTATAAGTTGCTCTGTCAGTGGTAATAGTCTGAATTTGAGCAAAAACCGGTAAAGTACTGGGTAGTTGTCAAAAGTACGGTCTCTTTGATACCATAGGGATAAATAACAGGTTCGAGCATCACGTACTACGCGTTCGCAGTTAATGTAAATAACTTTATACTTGATACGTTGTTGGGAATATTTTTGTTCGAAACGATTGACTTGTAGAGGTTGCCTTTAATGAAATTCTTTGTATCAGATGCAGATTTTTAAACAAAAAAAAACCCTTACTTAGAAGGGTTCCGTGTCTGATATGTGATAAAGGTATTTGTTAAATAACTTGAATAGTAGACAATAAAATTATCACAGAAACATATGACTATATTTGCCACTGTTCTTAAAGTTCACTGTTCTGAAGAGCAACGGGATCACCACTTCGAGGCACTGTTTATATATTTGTATATATTCAGATCAATATTTTGATTCTATACATGCCTACAAATACATGAACAGAACATTATATTTGGTCGTATAATAATGACAGGAATATCTCGCTCGGTAACGTTGTCCACATTATTATCATATGTACTTATAGGTAGTGGCTGCGTATGTGACGGCGCAATCGATTGCCTGCTGGCGTCATTTAAAGTGAAGCCATAGACATACGACAAAACTGTCTAGAACAGAACACTATATTTGGTCGTATGATAGTGACAGGAACACGTTGCTAGATAATATTGTCCATATTATACGTGCTTATGAGTAGTAGCTGCATATGTGGCGCGGCAATCGATTGTCTACTGGCGTCACTGAAAGAGATACCATAGACATACGACAAAAATCGTAATATACAACACAAAATTTATTAATAAGCCAGAATATAATAATTTGACTTTGGTACTTATTCATTTAGTAATTCATTTTGAATCGACAGCAAAAAAGGAGTGCCATCTCAATTCTACGTTTTTTTTATGTTTATTACCTCAGAATCAGATTTTTTTTATTTGAAAACTGGTGTTTCCCATGTGGCGCCATTGACATTTTTTCGGGTTCTGTCAATTTGAAATCGGTTTTTATTATAAAAAAAATATTATTATTTTTCACTTTACACATACTTGTTTACAAGCATATAACTTAATCAGTAGAACGATAAAGTATAAGTGGAATAAGCTGACATATACGATATTTCCAATCTCATGCAAAGTTTTAAGAAAAGGGTCTATTTGTTTCAGAAAGGGCGGCAACAACTCTGCGAACTGGCATGGGCGTTATTAAACATTTATAACTAAGTAACAGCCTGCCCATTTGCCCGTCTGTCGTATAAAAAGTAGCACACACACATGTGTCACAGTCTTGTCGGATGTTTGCGTGACATTATCTATTAAAAATGGAGACCATGACGAACTTGTTAAATTTTAATCGAACGTTCGAACTGACAAAAAAAAATTCGTTCGTTTAATGGATCGGCAGTTTCAATCATTGCACATGACCATTTATTAAGCGACAGTTTGTATGACTATCACATAATGTTTACCTAAATGGATTTTCTGTTCAATATATTTTTACATTTACACATACAATGATAAGAACGTTTATGCAAATAGAACTCATATCAACAACATAAATCAGTGAGGTTTTCGCTAAAAATAATTCGTAACAACACAAAGCCGAAAGTATAACAAAATAAATATAACTAATTAAGAATTCTACTTCCTAGTGTTATCCCGGTTAAGTACCAAGGTCCGCTTAGATGGTAGAGGATGTGACTGTGGGGCGAGTTAAGATAACCGACTGCCATCTGACGTCATCCTCAGAACCCCCACGCTTTCTACAACCATACGACTAATATCACAAAGTGACATTAATCTGGTCCCACTGTTTTACGTGCCTTCCGAAACACGGAGGCGGTGGGATATCAAATATAAACCAATGCTACAATGGGTCACCCATCTATCACCCGGTCGCAGCAAGAGCAACTTAACCTAGCGATCGACTCAAATGTCGCCCATTGATTAGGCCACGGCTTCCTCTAACTAACTAATTAAGAATTATACAACCAAAATTAGGTTTTTTTTTTAAAGTAGTAAATTCGTTAACAAATCTATCTAAATCCAGACACTTTTTATAACTACACACAACTAACTATACCAAATATACAAAAAAATGATATAGCACAAAAGTCAATAAGGTCACTCTATATTACTTCATTCTTGACTAAAAACTTACAGAGTTTAGTATTTAATAAATATTATTGACCAATTTTAATAATTAAATGGGGAAATTTTGACACAATTCGTAAGGAACTTTCAAAAGATCAAAATATTACGAATCGCATGATAGGGCTTAGCAAATGTATTGAGATTTTAATCATTCTGATTAAAATAATAGATATTCTAGGATACGATTCCTTATTCTTTTTAGGGTTCCGTAGTACTACAAGGAATTCTTATAATTTTGCTTCACTATTAGACGTAGAGACTTGAAATTATCCATGTTTATAGAGCATGCTAAAAACTCATTAGGAAAATTATTTTGGACGAAATTGGATAACAACTTTCGGAGTTATTGAACAAATACGTTTATAGCGTTTCAGATACGGAACCCTTCTATAAGCGGGTCTTGACACAATCTTGGCCATTTTATTTGGTTGTTTTCTTATTTTTGTCAGAGAAGTAATTAACTCTACCACGCGTAGTATAATAGAGTTTGATACGGTGAAGGATTCCTTTAGCGGAGCGACTTGCAAACTGAATTAAGTGAGGTAATTGCACGACCCACAGTTTGAAGAACAATCATTCAAACTTAATATTATAAAGGCGAAAGTAACTCTGTCCGTTACGCTTTCACGTTTAAGCCGGCGGACCCATTTTGATGAATTTCGGTATGGAGATAGATTAGACCGTAGAGAAAGACGTAAGTTACTTTTTTAGAAAATTAGACTGAATTTAACGCGAACGAGGTCGCGGGTTACAGGCCAATACGCATATATTTAGTTACTAGCTGTGCCCGCGACTTTATCCGCGTAAAATTGGGTAGAAAAATTATATTCAATTTAAACGTGATAATATATAGCCTATAGCCTTCCTCGATGCATGGGCTATCTAATACTGAAAGTATTTTTCAAACCGGACCAGTATTTCCTGCGATTCACGCGTTCAAGTGAACAAACAAACTCTTCAGCTCTATATATTAGTATAGATGTAAATTCTGACTAATTCTTATACGTGCACTTTACTATATAACTACAATTACTTCTATCATTATGATAGAAATCTTCAAACTATAAAAAATATCCTTTTTATTGTGTAATGTATACCTTAATATTGTAGTACAATTAGTTAATACCGTAATTACGTCTATTAATATTGTTCACGGGCCATAGTGCCAAATGCCGGTGCTCTATTGTTAATGTATGGAAGTATTTTTTAGTTTTGTGACTAGTCTTCTCGGTGTCTGATCTTTTCCTAATCAGTTATAGCTTTTATATTACTTGACGTTTAAGCTTGTCAAAGTTTACTTGAATAAAACAGTTTTTTATTATCCTTTTAATAAATAAATACACACCGTGGTGGTTCCCTGCGGTTTCCGCGCCCGCAGCGACATATACGCGCGGTCCATGGCCGCGACCGCACCGCTGGTACACATCATGACGCACGCACCGCACTACACACGACCGCCCGCGCCCGACGCACGGGGTGCACTGGCGGCGTGACCCCGGACCCCACCGTGTCACGACACGCGGTGTTTTGGTTCCCGAAACATGGATACATAGGGCCCTTCCCGGTTTGTGCATTAACAGCTGTACAAATTGTTTAATTGGAAGTGTCTGTCAGCGATTTTTGAATCTTTTAGTATTTTTAGGGTTACCTGAACAACAATTCGTAAAATTTTTATACACAAGTAACCCTTTTCTACACCTTAAATCTATGTCAAAAAAAATCGCAAAATTAAACCAAAAGGCAAATATATTTAAAGTGAAAACTACTTTAACGCGTTGGACATTTTTGAGATGCGAAAAAACCATTAAACTCGCGACACTGTTACGGTACCGACACTACTGACAATTTATTTTCATTTCAGTTGACACTCACGGATTTCTATTATTCTTTTTTTATTAAAAAATGAAGACTTTTGTATTATATTTTACTTTGCAATTAGTTAGTGGAGGGAAGTCCATTTTTAGACAGTAATATCTATAACAGTGATGAACTATGCGGGCCATACCTAGAGCACGCCGCGCGATGACTAAAATTACACCACATGCGAAGCGCCATGCCTCCAATGTCTGACTAAATAGAAGCAAATTACGCGCACTGTTTTAATCAACTATTTCATTCCCAACAGGCATGTTTACATCGCATATTTTGTTATTTTTACACAGCGGTAGAATTAACGGAACAGAAGGAATTAACGGAATTAACGGAAAAGAAAAGAAAGGGAAAATATAAAATATTTGATTTTATTTTTAAAGAAATAATAATTAAACATGAAACATGTTCTCGCACCATCATTATATATTTATTTAGAGTCTATTTTTTCCCACTGCAAGGCAAAGGTCTCCCTATCCTCTTTCCGTAAGGTTCTGTCTAAGGCTATTATGGGTTGCCAATCTCTTTTATAACGATCCGCTTATACGAAGTCGCTTCGTACACGAGCGTAAATCCCAACGAAACGAAATTCATGGGAATTACCCTCAGAGAAACAACAATGATTGTATATAAACGTATTGTGTGTTATAAACCACTAATAAGATGTTTGTGAAATATAAGGAAAATACATAACGCTAGTGACAATTCAGGTCTACAGAATTGTAGGTGTTAGGATCACGTAGTCGATAAATTCTAATGAAAATACATATTGATGAATATTATTATATTCATCAATATATTATATTAATACAGTGCAACCTTAATATAACGTACCTCAATATAACGATCGATCGATATAACGTACCTCGATTTAACAAATTCTTCGTAATCCCCTTGAATTGTCCATAAGAGTCAATATAAAATATACCTTTACAATGCGAACTATGTAGGATTTTGTCTACTGGTGAATTTAGACACGCTATACCGAAGAAACGAAATTTACTCTCTCTTGTAAATTTTGATTAGCAACTTAATATGTTGCTTAGATTTTGTCACATTCAGTAGTAGTAATGTATTACTGTCAGGTATTTATATAACGTTGATTAAGATACCAGTATATATTTGCGTCGCTTCAATTGTAGCCGTTTATTTCTGTTTGAGTTCCTTCTTTAGAAACTATTTCTCTGACATGAGACGAGACTTATATGACAATGCATGTAGCGTCCCACATTAGCACTCGATCCCCTTTTTAAAGAAACGATAAACGATTAGATCTCCCTCTAACATAACTGATATAACAGTTTCATTCCAGGTTAGGCTTCTTTCTTTAAAGAGAAACTTTTTTAAGAAAGTATTTACGTTCATTCCAACACATAGTTAATATTAATTGTTTATCTTCCACGTGCATGAAAGCTATGCCAAGTATTTATTCAGTTAAAAATAAAGAAAATGAACGCTACGTATAAAAATTCTTAAACAACGCTACAGAAACGGAACACGAGGTTCGAAAACGTGCAACCGACATAGTCCCATAAATTGCTTTAAATTGGTATAGAGATAATAAATCTCGTACCATAGAATTCTTAGCCATTAACGATAAGTTTTTTTTTCAATCAACCGAGCGTGGATAGTATTTTATTTGGCCGTTTTGCTACGAAACTGGTTGCGTCATATGTCCGAGATAGGAATTAGACGCAATAGAAGTTTATATAGATTGCAAATACAATAGCCTATCATAATTCCAGTCAGTATTGTATATTAAAGGTTCCGTAATATTGACATATTTTTCAATCTGTATAGAAAACGTGATAGTTGTGACTGGGCGGAGGTATGAAACTTGATTAGTTGACTTGGTTCTGAGATTTTAGAATCATACGGTTTCCTAACTGAGGAATTCGGAGTATTGCGGTTATTGTTTGTCGTATTTAAAATATTAAATATATTTCTTTTTAAACAAACTGTTCATAATAAAACCTTCCATTTTAGTCCGAAGCATGGCAAAGTCTTCGAGAATCTGTGTTGTACTTTACATATCTCTAACTTCTAGTCTGTCGACCATCTATTGTATCATCTTGACGAAAGAGAAGACCCAGTAGTATAGTAATTCCGTACGGAATCCTACAATATACTTCTTCATGCAAATTATCATCTTCTGTCCGAAAAAAAAACAGATGAACAATTCAAGTTTTCTTAGTTGTATTCGTGTTGCGATTTGTGTTTATTTTTAGACGACGTTCTCGGTGGGTGGAGATGTATTTTAAAATTTACGCGCGCGTCTACAATTATATTCTAGTTGAAAACTAGTGAACCTAGTACCAAATTGTAATCTTTTTTGTGTTACAATACAATGATCTTCTAGAAATCTACGTTTTCTATATTCAGCGCGATGACGTCCACTGATGGAGACTCCTTCTAGACGCAAAACTCTGTTACGTTCTTATGTCTTTCTGTTGCCCTGATCTTTACTAGGATATTCATTTCATTTTACTACAGCATTACTTTTTTCCATCGTCTGACCTTAGGTCCTGCAAACATTGTTGTTGATGATTTTTATTAGCCATGTTATCTTTGTTATTACATTTGATTGGATGGCATTTAACGATTTGTATATTATTTGTATGGTTTTGATACTTCCAATTGATAATTCGTCCAATTTCTGGGTTTTAATTTCAAAGCGGCGTTGAATAAAAAACGTCGACGTCGCCGTTCTGGAGGTCGTAGCCTATTATATCAGTAGTCAGCATAAGAGTCGATCGCCAAGTTAAGCTGATGTAACCGCAACCGGGATAGATGGATGACCCATTCTCTAACACTGGTTTTCTAATATCCGTCACTGCTTAATATCGTAATGTTATGCTAATGATCCTGCATCAAATCGTTTTCGTTATTCAGCCCAATCACATTTTAGTGGTAATGTTGCGGAACTCCGCTTTATATCAATGAGTGGTATTAAATGTGAGATTGTGAGGATTCCGGGGATGACGACAGACGGCAATCGGTCATTTTACTCACTCACCCCATAGCTACATCTGCGGCAACTTAAACGGATCCTGGTAACTAGATACGGATAACGCTGGAAAAGAAGAAGAAGCGTTGAATAAAAAAAAAATGACCATTTCAATTAGAGAGGTAGCGCCATGCTTGTATCCGAATTGGGCCGGCGCGTCCGGGTACCAGTACCTCTTTCTCACATGAGATCGGCTTGGAAACCCTTCAATGCACGCTTACAACGTATTTTTCCATTTTTCCTGTTACTCTTAAAATCTAAACGAAAGCATCCCCCCCCCAGGATTTCCAAACTTTTAAAGGTAGAGACTTGAAATTTTCTATGTTGATAGTATATGCTAAAACCTTATTAGGAAAAATTATTTTGATTAAAATCGGACAACAACTATGGAAGTTATTTAACAAAGACCTTTATAGCGTATCAGATACGGAACCGTTCTATATAAGCGTGTCTTGGGCACTTTTATTAAAAATTATATATTATAAAATAGTATATATGATATAGTAACATGTTACTTAAATTAACTACACCGAAGTATTTAACATTACAATAAGTGAAATAAATGCAAGAAAGAGTATACTAAAATAATAGAATAAATAAACTAGTGCTTAGAAAACAATTTTCGTAACATCTGGAATTACTTGTTTAAAATAATCCTCCTTTAAGGCTTTTAGACCTGTTCTCATTTGAGATTATATACAATTCTGGAAGTAGGTTTAACCGATGCGCTAATTTATGATTTATCTGTATGTTTGTCCTGACTAGTCCTTTGATCGGCTTATTTCATTTTATGGTATTTTTTGCAGGGTAACTTGGTAATTACATTTACAACAAAGAAATTTAAAACAAAATGAATGGCGTCCAAAAATCTTTATGTTAGGTATGATTGAATATAGTATACAGTTTGTTTCAAAACAGCCTAATAGTTTTCGTTTTCATGTGGGTTTGTCCTTTACTCAAGGTCTAGGATGTTTAAATAGTAAGGATAACCTTGTACCTCTGTTTGCGCTTAATTTTATCTGTTTACATGCTGTTTATGGGATTTAGGTTACCTTGGAAACGAGCTGTCTTAAACACTTGAATTAGTAATGAAATTAGTACATTTATGTATCTCTATTTTGTCATAAAGCATATGGCATATTTTGAATTTGCGTTTTACATTTATTATGGTCAATAAATTCATTGACAATTTAGTTTACACAATGCTTACTTGAAAATAATATCATTTAGACATGCATTAAATATACCTAATCTGAAACCGGGATTATCAATTCGTAGTTTGCTTTGAACTGTCAAAATGTAACCATCGACGGAAAATTGTAGTATTAATGTAAGGTTAATCATTACATTAATACTACGAGACTACAAGTAAAATTGCCAATAGAATTTCCAGTTGTGTTCGTGCTCTATAATCTTTTTCCTATTTGAAGAAAACATGGTAAAGTCCTGTATTAAGTAATTTTGATTGCTTATCTTTGAATCGAAAAAATTATATGAGAATTTCTTTCTTTGTCCGCAGATCAAATTGGAGACAGTGTTAGGGCTGACTGTGAGCAGCAATGCTGCACTCGACTGCGATCCTAACACAGAGGTGGTGGCATATCCTGCGGGGTAAGTAACTATCGTGTGCAATTTTTACTATCTCCCTGGCATAAAACTGCGAAACCCAAAGACGAAAATTGTTGACACGATTCGACACACAATTTGGACATTTACGGTATTTTTCTAAAGCAAAAACGGATGTAAAATATATCCATCATAACTTTCACCTTCGGATGTATGTATGTATCGTTTTATTTCTCTCCGTACTATACGACAGTTTCCGCTGGCAAGTTGATTGCGGACGTATTTTAGGAAATTGCTTTCGTATCTATAGCTTTCTCGTTATTTAAAAGTTACTAGGGCTACTATATTACTTACAGTGGAAAGAAAAAAGGCGAAAATCTTACCCATTATTAACTTTGGGAACGTCCGGACCATATCGACGCCCCCACCTAATAATATGGTAGTCACTTTACAGTAATTTTTTTTTATTGCATATTCTAATATACATACTTAGTTGCATCTATCCAAATTTTTTTCAGATTATCAGTTTTTATGTTTATTTCGTTGCGTATATCAAAGTCATTAAAATATATATGTTTTATTAGGCGGACGGCACACGCAATTTTTGTACACGAATTAAAAACTTTTAGAAATTTAATAATTTTAATATCTAAATAACTGACGTGGAAAATAAAGATTGCCTTTAATTTGATATATACTACAGTGATAATTGTTTATTCTTCAATACGCAAAGTATTAAAGAAAACAACGTTTTTTTATTTTTCCTGTAAAGTTAGAGATTTTCGGTTATATTTATTCGGTGGGGTCGTCGTTATGTAATGTATGGTTTTATAATAATATAGTAATATGCTATGGTTTAAACTAATTTTTTTTTGTTATAATTATTATCATACCATGCACGTTTCCGTTATTAGTTTAGCATGAAATTTTGGGATCGGAGGAACGTGACGACGACGTTATTGTATAAGAATTACGTGTGTGGTCAATGACCTCAATTGACCGTGTCACATTATATACGTTTAATATTTAATTTTAAAACGCTCTAAACCTAAAAATTATATGTATACGGGTAATTTATAAAAAAAAAAGAGTTAATGATGTAAATAATTATAATTTAGGTTAAGATGATTTTAATAGTGTTTGTTTCATTCGTTTTTTTATTTAAAAGTAATTAAGATATTTCTTTGTTTCTTTCGAACATCGATGATAGCTGAAAATAGTTATTGTATCTAATTTATGTTCAATATGTCTATATTGATGTACATTATTGCAAAATATTACTGCAAATATGTATTTATGCATTTAAATGAAAAAAAAAAGTTATTTCAAAAAACGTATGCACCCTAACTCTTAATAAATGGCGAGTACACACTCGTGAAGTTAAAAACTCCGTTCATTATTTTACCCCTCGAGTGTTTTCGGTGTATTTAAATAACGGACAGGGGTGGATGTTTTAGAATAATTGACTACATACAGACGGACGGGAGTGGCTGTGGGGCGCGGTGTGGGCGCGCCCTTAAATCAATATTTTGCGTTTTTCCTTGTAATAATCACGTACTGTCTATTTCCTGGTCTGAAATATTTCGTATATTTATAGATCCAATTTCTTCTTCTCATTGCAATTAAAAGTAAACCTGTATATTTCGGCAGAAAGGGCCTATATTTTCAAAGCCCAAAAATCAATTGCTCGTTCTGAGGCCGGCCCTCAAATCATCATATAGATCAAACTGATTTTGTTACTGGTATTTTCGAACTATGTATAGTTTCGGACATATCGCATACGATATTTGAGCACCGTCAAGGAAATATAGTAATAATTTCTTAAAGCCTGGCTTTAATTACGCATCTGACGACTATCAAGACACGTTTGTATATTCTTACGTGACATTAAATGTATGTATTCTGTTAGAAAAAATATGAAAAACAATCAAAACAATCACAACAGGTCTGTACTGAATTATTCTCAAAATATCGCAGTTTTACTTTTCGCCGCCTATAAACTAGAATCACGGTGGACAATTTTACGGAAGAGGACGTCATTGTGGTCGTTAACCTGCAAGTTTTATGGTGTACGTCCCGTTACTAATATTTTACGACTAGCATGTAGACCCGACTTTGTTATTTCAGCTTCATAAATACAGGATTATGATACTTACCTTCTTGCACTTCTGTGATTGATGGTCCTTTATTAACTACATAGTTAATAAAAAAAAAAAAATTACTGTTCAATTATTTTTTTTTGTGGAATGTCGCGGTATTTTGTTACCGATGTTTTTCTTTTTTAAGCCGATTGTAACCGAATGCTTTAACGAGAAAATACCTAAGTCATAACTGTTCATAAAGACCAGAGTCTCTTTTCACTCTTGTGTAACACGTGAGTCGAGTATTAAATATCCACGATTACTCTTTGCCACTAAAAAAAGACTATAATAGAAGTATCTACTTCGTATTAATATCATAAATACAACCGTAGGCAGCCCCTTGACGTGACCCATACTAAGTGGACTATCGCACGTTTGAATATTTACATGGGTAAGCTAATGGTATGGCGTTCGGGTGATAGTAATAGGCGAGGCGTAATAGCGGAATAAATACATTTTATTGTATTATATAATATATTTAAC
>JANCMC010043217.1:10657489-10679595 GCA_024363005.1 Charaxes varanes | reverse complement strand
GGCGTTCGGGTGATAGTAATAGGCGAGGCGTAATAGCGGAATAAATACATTTTATTGTATTATATAATATATTTAACGATGTATTATATAATGTATTTGAGGAGGTCGTGGCCTAATCAATGGTCGGCATTTGATTTGATCGCTAGGTTAAGTTGCTCTTGCCGCGACCGGGTGATAGATGGGTGACCTATTCTAGCACTGGTTTATAATTGATATCCAACCTCCTCCGTGTTTCGGAAGGCACGTAAAGCAGTGGGACCCGATTAATGTCACTTTGTGGTACTAGTCGTAAGGTTGTAGAGATTGTGGGAGTTCCGAGGATGACGTCAGACAGCAATCGGTTATCTTAACTCACCCCACTGCCATAACCTCTACAATCTAAGCGAACCCTGGTATTTAACTGGGATAACGCTAGGAAGAAGAGAAGATATAATATATTTAACATTTTATTGAGATTGATATTGCATAATGTTTTTTTCTATTTCATATGTGGGATAATTACTCTTGTCATTAATTTTCGTGATCACATTCATCAATAGTTAGATCAACTAGCTAGGGCTCTGTTTTAATTACAAAATTTATATATAATTTTTGATATTGCATTAAAATTTATTTGAATTGAATGTTGCGTTAAATATACTTATTAGTCAAATTAAGATGTCTCTAAGAAGGATTGATCTCAGGTCTAGAAATATTACAAACGCCTGATTTAAAAAATAATAATAGTTACATAGTTATTTTTAGGTATTTATATAATAAAAGAGAAAAGCACTGTACTGACAACTGATTTTTTTTTACAGATTTTTGTCTTTATGTATTAAATACAAAGATAAATACTCCACATATATAACATATACATATATCGCTTCTCTTTTTACCATAAACGCTTTACGCACAGAACCAACCTTATTCGTATGTGTGACGAATGCGCGGCCTTTCTCACGGACGGATTCCATCGTGTCTCTATCTTTACTAAGAGTTCTTTTAACACCCATCATTTATTTTTGTATTAAACGTATAACATTTTTTTAGATACCTATTTTCATACATTAACAAGAAAGAACAGAGTATTAGCTTTTTCAAAAGTGTAATAAGAAATGTTGCTCTCGTTGCGATAGCGGAATGCCAAGATAGGCATTTCGATTAGGAAGCCTGCCAGTGTGCATACAGTGCTTGAATTTAAACAATCAAAATGTAATTAACTAAAATATACCTTTTTTCAGATGCACGGTTGTTCTCTACAACGTCCGAAAGAACAGGCAGTCTCATGTTCTCAACGCGTCACGAAAGAGTGTAACGTGCGTCGCCTTTTCGCCCGATGGCAGATACTTAGCCACTGGCGAATGTGGACACGCACCAGCTGTACGCGTTTGGGATTTACAGGTGAAGCTATGTTTCTTTTCTAATGATAAAGTGCAGGTGATTTATCCCATGATAAGCGATTCGATGTCTAAAAAACCTACAGCTACATGACGTGACCGTAGCTTAAGACAGGCGGACCTGGAGACCTTTGAGTTCACAAAAATAAGACATCAATTTTCTATAGTACATACAACAGCATGTTTAACTAACATAATAAAAGTTCATATATTATTCCTACACTGTCCTTCCTCTCTTTATCTTGCAGACCTCCTTCCGTTCTTCCGACTAATTGTATAGAGCACCTCTATTTATGCTATCTAAAACAATATAATTAGAATTCCCTTGCTTATAGATGTTATATGTCTACCACGACTTTATGATAGTCTTTGGCCGATGCGACTAATCCATGACATTGTGCCTTTTAGTTACAAAACTCAACATGAATACCTTAAAATAAAACTACACCTACCGATGTCTTATATGAGAAAATAAATTCACGAATGCACTTCTATGAAATTTATGTCAATAAAGTTTTTTTTTATTCTATTCAGCTTTGCTTAAAGGAACACTATTTGCACATTAGTACAAGTTTCTTAGGAATACCAGGATTGTCTTTGTACACGCTGGCGGAACGTGACTAGCATATTATTAAAGGCATATGACTTGGTTGCCTGGGCATAATAGTGTATTTACATCCGTTGTTTTGACCTGCACGCGAGTGATAACAACAGAACAACAGTACGGCTGGTTATGTCCATACAGACACGGTTTACATCAAAGTACTGGACGGTTTTAAAGGTGATGCGATGCTGTATACGATGCAAACAGCTTACTTGTCGATTTCTTACAACGTTATGTTTACTTGCTAAATGTGAAAACTATAGAACACTGGCATTAACCATACCACGGTAGCAAAGTGCTTTTACAGATTATTAACACCAGGGTTTGACCTTGACTGGCCAATTTGGCAGGGTTTATCTTGATTGGCAATTTTCTCAGGAGCATGCCTGATTCGTTAAAGGCAAGGGAACCCGAATGGTAGATTTTAAATATACGACAGCTTATCGAAAAATCTTATCAGTATAACGCGCCCCTCATCATGTGTTCCGTAGACTATAGTAAAGCCTTCGATTGTATTATTTGGTCGGATCTATAAAGATTTCTTGGAGAACTGAGAGTGCCACAACACCAAATAGCGCTCATACAGACACTCTGTGTAGGAAACACGGGCATCGTCAGAGTTAATTAGACCATCTCGGATCCTTTTAGCGAGAGATTGCAACTACCGCGTGCGCGACGCTGTCATGGATGGGCATCTTCTTCTGCACGCAACGGATGATGATGACTCATACAAGGTTATAAAATTCTTGTTTTATTACAGAAAATGCTGAAATTACCATTGTTTTGGACATCATTTTTGATAATAGCCTGCTCATCAAATGCGTATAATATCTTATTTATCAGTCCACTTGCTGGTAAGAGCCATGCAATATTAGGAGAGGCTATGGTGAAACATCTGGCCAAAGCAGGTCATAAGGTACGAGGTTCTCTTAAAAGTGTTCTATTTTTTTTAATTTGTCTGTTTATACTAATATATAAAGCTGAAGGGTTTGTTTGATTATTTCTTTGCTTGAACGCGTTAATCTCAGAAACTACTATTATGATTTGAAAAATTCTTTCAGTATTAGATAGCCCATTTATCGTGGAAGGCTGGCACTATGATCTACAGTTATACCTGTGATAATAACGTGCTAGGACCAATAGGAGCGGAACAAACAAATGTTTCAAAATCGGGGTATTTCTTCCCTTTGAGAGCTTCCGCTGCGTACAGTGCCTAAACGGTGAAAATTTTGCCAAAATCATATATCACAGAATTGTTCCCCTTTGAAATTCCTAAATAAAAGTCCGGGACAGCATATGTCTACCTTTTAAGGTTGGCTCACTATAACCTATGCTAACCAAATTTGTTCTAAAACAATGCATTACTTATTAAATTCTTTTTTAAAACAGGATTTGATTCCTTATCTAAAAACTATTTTTAAGCTCCTAAGTTATACGAGTGAAGTCGTGGGGTACAGCTAGACATTTATAATTTAGACTATATTCTTCTGTTCTTTTATTAATACAAAAGAGTACGCCTACAACATCGAAGACGCGAATGACGCAATGAGTCGCGTCGTGAAGAAAACGATTGCCGTCAGAGAGCACGCTGTAGTGGAATATAACCATATAGCGCCCATCTACCTCCATAATCCTCATCTCATCGCAGAAATGACTGCCCTGAAGAAGAAGCCTGAAAAGAAACTGGAACTACAGAAGAATAATGGAACGGAAAATAGCGAAAAGACAGAAACATTTAATAAAGACGATAAGAAAATAAAAATGGCAAGGGCCTTCAGCCTTCAGCCTGGAATATAAATGAACGTAAATCTACCAGCATACTCATCAATCCTGTCATTCTTTAGAGACTAGAAAAACCTGGAATACGAAGGGCATTATATGGCTTTCATATGCGCATAATTGACGTTTAAAAGTTTTAATTTTTACAACTATTTTTTTTTTGATATTATGTGCTCTCTTAGAGAGTAAAGTAACTGTTTTTCGTTTCAGGTTTGGTATATAACAGCATTGGTACCCAACAAAAGCATGCCTGGTGTGACTGTTATTGAGGTTAGCAGCGATGAGGACTATGAAGATGGTAAATATAGTATTTACGAATTTAATTACATGTAAAAAATATTATGTACATCTCAGAGTATAGATTCAGTTCTGTCATGTGAGGGCACTAAATTAACACAAGTACATTAATTATTCACTTAAGTATGGTGCTTAATCCACATTTCTTTCAACTACATCGTTGCCTGTCTTCATTCCGAACTTTTCTGGCTAAATATGTCAAAGTTTTACAATGTTATAGAATGGGCGCCATTCCTTTTTTTTTCGAATTTACTCCGTCGAATTTTATTTTCAGCCAGCATCTTCTTGATCCAATGCATACATTTTATATGAAACTAAATGAGAGAAATTAAACCTCTGTGGTAAATATATATGAAAATAAAAACAGTGCTGTAATGAAATACAACGCAGGAATGTATTTTCATACAAAATTACCGCACTGTTTTGGTTCTGAGCACAAAATGAAGTTCAAAAAGACGTCCTTACGATCGGCTATGAAGTGATAATAATGACATTACGGCATAGCTGAAAACTGAAAAATTGTTTTAGTATATGCGATATATTGTAAGAATTTAGTGAAAAATATTATATTCTGACGTTGCAAACTGCCACTTTAATTTTGTTCATGTGTATAGATATTTACTCTTTAATTTTCAGAGTCTCCCATAAATTTGAAAGATATAATTGACAAAAAGGCTAATACAGATCTGTCAGGATTTGTATCTTTACTGTTCGAGGTGAGCAGAAATGCCATAGAAAATACAAACGTGCAAAAACTAATGGCCGACAGAAATTTAAAGTTCGACATAGTTATTGCTGAATGGTTGTTTATTCACGTATATGCTGGGTAAGTGTTAGGTAAAAATAAATAGATTCAATTTTAGCGTATGATATATATCCTACAGCCTTCCTCAATAAATGGGCTATCTAATACTGAAGGATTTATTTCAAATCGGACCAGTAGTTCCTGAGATTAGCGCGTTCAAACAAACAAAGTCTACTGTTTTATAGATTTATGCATTGGTATAGATTTGAATTATATTGAGTTTACGAATAAAAATCTAAAATTTTCTCAAATAAAAATGAAACCGGAAGGGTAGTTTGCCTGATTTTAAATGACTTTCGTGTATTCCTCTGCAACGCGATGGACTCGGCACCCGCACGGTGAATCCATGGAATGCTAAGAAATTCGTCTCTCTCTCTATTTAATAGACACGTATTTTTTCTAAAGGAATCACTACCTGATATCGTTTTTGGAAGTAAGAATATTGCTAATTCTATTGTTTGTTCTAAAATTTTGGTTCTATAAACATTGATACAAATAGATAAATTCATTAAAATTCATTATCTCTCAATAGTTATCTCCCCTTTCACCTCTCTTAAAATAAGAGGTCCCGTTCAAATCCATATACCAAAACAAGCGTTATCTTAACATCGGCGCATAAAATAAACACGAAATCCGTTACAAAACACTCGCATTATTCATACCGACTCCATAAAGACACCAAACGGAATCGAACCCGCATGCGATCCGTATCGGTACATTCCGCTCGTGATGTCGCATAAAGTAATGAAATCCAAACAAAAACTTTACAATTCACGCTTCCGAGGCATTTATTCCCGAAGCCGTGCGACTTATAACCCGAATAATTCTTTATGTATTTATAATAGAGTAGCTGTGTGTGCCCGCGAATTCGTACGCGTAAAATTAGGTGAAACATATGTTCAATTTTAGCATGATGATATATAAGCTGAAGATATACTTAATAATACCCATTTAAAGTTTGATTCCCATGACAAATAATATTGACAAAATAATAAGAGTTTTTTTCGAAACCAAAATGAGCACTGGGGCTATATTCTAAAACAGGAAATTACGTAGGGGTAGGAGCAAGTGGTATACCAGTAGTATCCCTGTACAACCTACTAAAAGCCCTTGGCTTGTCAAGAACTATCATAAGTTCATTATTAGAAAGGCCATCTAAAGCCGCACTAATAGGATCATACCAGATTTGGCTAGGCAGGGGAGGAAACACTGGCAGTGAAGATGAGTGTTAGAAATCACTATAAACCTACACCTGGGTCACAAGCGGGCACTGCTATGGTTCCTTCCTCTGCAACGCAACGGATCCGGCACCCGCACGGTAAATCCATGGAATGCTAAGAAATTCGTGTCTATTTGAAACAAAGTATGTAACTGACATAAAACACTAAACATAAAAGGACCTCTATCAGAATAACCGACGCAAAGGTGCGAAATGTCACCCAAAAAGCATAACAAAACGGAACAGTAGGACAGTTACAGATTAAACGGAACCCCCATTTATTATAAACATATTAAGATATTATCACTGCCGAAAAAAAAACTCACCTTTCATATTAAACTTAATCCTTCCTTTCAACTCTATTCAATGTAAATTGATACGCGTCAAGCGATTATGACCTTTACGGTTTGACGAATAAACCTAATGTCATCTGTCACATTTTACGCAAGAGAATCTTTGTAATAAAGACGTCACTAAAGGGTTGATCAGTTTTTATAGTCACTAGAGCATATTATAAACCTTATCACATTAAATATACGGTTGAAAATGAGATGGTGGATGGGGAATTTAAAAGTCAGTAAGTTCGTTAAAAAATGTATTTATTCACATTTAAGAACAATAGAGTACATTTAGCGAGGGAAGTGTCTTGTTATACGCGAGCGAATCGACAACTAAAACGACGGACTCAATATTTTTATAAGTATTTATTAATTAAGAATAAAGTTTATTTTATTTTTATTTATTTTCATAATATACTCATAGATATTTGCAAGCATGAGTTTGATATATGATATTACTAATAAGTAGCTGTTTCCCGGGACTTTGTCTGCAAAAAATTGCGAGTCCTCTTAGACCTCCTTAATCTGGTCATATCGGAAAATCCTTTCTTAGCAGAGGTATACCAACTACAAACTACTTTCTTGCCAAATTTCATCTGTATATGTCCTGAGGTTTTCGATATTTCGTATCAGCTTCAAGATGTAATATATAGACGATGCTTCATTATTGAAAATTCGAAAAAAATGTAAGTATGAATTTTTCCAACTTTTTTCTTACAATTCTTTACATTCAAGCTGAAATTACAAGAGAATTACTTCTTTTATTCAAAAACAAACAGCTAATAAAGACAATTATATTTTTACGTCAACTGAAATGTGTTTTTGGCAACACAATGGGTTATGTGCGAAACGTACACTTGTGACGATAACCAATTATATGACACTAGCTGTGCCCGCGTCTTCGTACGTCGACGTAAAAAAAAAAAAAAAAAAAACAATTTTAGCGTGATAATTTATAGCCTATTGCCTCCCTCAATAAATGGGCTATCTGACGCGGAAAGATTTTTTCAAATCGGACCAGTAGTTCCTGAGATTAGAGCGCTTAGGCAAACAAACAAACTCTTCAGTTTTATATATTAGTATAGACTAGCTGTTATCCGCGACTTTGTCCGGTGAAAATTGCGAGAGCATTAGATCTCCTTCATCCTTTTGTGCCAGTACAATCACGCTCATATTGGCTACAGAGTTAGAATGTCGTACGGATTAGCGATGTGTGTTCGACTGTCACAATAATAACGTAATACCAGTAACGGAGGCTCCGGAGCGAGGCGAACCGTGAAGGCAAAGTTTTAATGCACTTCTGAATAACGGAGAATTTCGCATATTTGAAAACCAGTGCTAGAATGGGTCACCCATCTCAAACCCGACAGCAGTAAAGGCTAGTTAATCTAGCGATTGACTTGATTTCCGGTCACTGATTAAGTTGTTTCACTATTTCTTTTAGTGAAACATTTAAGAAAGGTATACCTTTCTTAAATGTTTCTGAATCGTATCGCTTAGGAAATATTGGAGTTAACAATTGATTATAAAGAAATGTCCTACAAGTCTGTCAACGATATCGGTTGGTATATCTGTTGGTAATTTTATTATTGTATCCAGTAGAACAGTTATTCAATAGTTTAATAGAAGAAAAACAAATACATATTCTTCATTGGTACTTCCAACCACCTGTGTCAACGTACGATACATGTCGCCTCGTACACTTGAGTGGAAAAATAGTTAAAATATTTTATTATCTTAAAATATACGTACTCTATATGTATAAAAGCATATGGCCACCCATTACAAACATTTGTAAACCGCTAGAGGTACGAAGGTGAAGTTTGGCAAGGAGTTATTTTATTGTTAGTACACCGTATGCCTAAGAACGCTTTTTTTCGATAGGGTCTGATGAGGGAGGTCTAACGGTTTTCGCAAGTGTAGTTTTACGCGAACGAAGTTACGGGAAGTAGCTTGTATTTAATATAAGCCTCTATAATTTGGTAGAAGTGGTAAATGGCTCGGTTTAAAACCAAACCCAGGTCCCCATGCGCTGTCGTCGTAGAAACACGGACTTGAAATAAGCTTAACAAGAATATTACGATTCAAAAGAGCTTGTAAAAGTCTACTTGAATAAAATATCATTTGAATTTGAATTGGACTTAGACACCTAATTATATATAAAATATGTTATTTTGCTGCATTTATTTATTTGTAGATTTAAGCCGGCAGCAAAGTAATCAAGACTATAGACGGAGAGAATTTCTTACTAAATGTGCTGTCTTAAGGAAGATTGCCTTTTGTGGGGTACATTTTGAATAAAGAATTTTTTTTTAATGTTAAGAATTTTTTAAGGCCATCCGCTATAAGACTATAAACCGGAACAATGATCGAAACAATAAAATTAAATATTATATATATATATATATATCGGATTGTATGACACTCGGACGGTCTGTTCCTAAGGTAAACAATTTAATGCTTGTTTTGTAGAGATATATAAATACATACATATAATACACCCAGATTCGAGGCGAGAATCGAACCTACCAAGGCAGGGTCACTGCCCACTGCAACAACGAGCCAGTTATAAAATATATATCGATTCAATATTCTTAGCCACATCACAGCGGCAATCCCATCAGCAAATTCTAAATAATACTTCTTTCATTTTCCTTTTTGACCTTAAATCATGATATTCTTCCATGAAATATTTCTTTTAGCAATTATCAAGATATATATATATATACATAAAGACATGTCTGTGTAAAGTAATTAATAATTTTCCAACAGTTTATGCCTTGATTGTACCGAATTAATTATAAAGACAATCTTAAATACAATATGAGGAAAGCACAATAATACGTATTGTTCGAGAATTGTAACAAAAGCATTATTAACTGAAGAAAAGAATTTTATATGCAGATGTTATTTGGGCGGTTACACAAGATCTGTGTTTGCTTAACACTGTTTGACTTTGACGACGACAAATTACGTGTCATCGTTTAATATTTTGTATGTGTGTGATGGCCTTTTATGGTGTAATTGTGTAAATCAGATCAAATTTCTTTAATTCACTTGAATTTTTTAAAACGTTGGCATACATATTTTTTAATAACACGTACGATTCGCTGGTAAAGATATATTTGACTCAGAGGTAAGTTTCGTAGGGTTAATCGCGCCATGATCTGAGCAGAGCCCATATCAAATACAGCCGGGTATATTTTTTATAGGAAATTTCAACTCAATTCACGGTATATTTATACCTACTTATGGGCTCGTTTCCATAGTAATCAACGATAGTTCATCTGAGGATCGTATAATCTATGTAAAGTCAAGTAAATATTGTTATGCTATAGTGGAAGCATCATTAAAGATTATTGTATACCAATCTGTATCGGGATGATTAAAAAAAAAAAAAAAACGTTAAGCATTACGAATTACGAATTAAAAATGTTGCCAGCAGCGCCGACATTCAAAATACGCCGGTATTGCTAATTAAAAGAAATTCCGTCGTTATGCTTTTACTCGCGCAAAAAACAAAATGGATGCGCGTTGACTGCGAGGTGTGAGTAATGTCGTAAGTGGAAAAACAACATTTTAATTGTAAGGCTTAGCGTGCACGATTGTCAATTGTTTGCCTTTGCAATTATTAAACGGTTGTTTAACTGAGATTAGAGATTTTGAAAGAAAATCGATCTCTTCTCGATTCAGTGCCTTGAATAAATTTTAGAGGGATTTTATTTTATTATGCGGAACCGTAATTATTTTTCTAAAATTATAATATCTCATGTTATTTCTCGCAACATCAGGTATCTGGCCGTAAAAGTCCCCTTAAAACCGGCGTCGCTGTTTCGGAGATGACCCGGAACAAACAGACAGACGGACATAAATGTTGTACCTTATGTTTTTGTTACAGGTATCGCACGTATAGTTAGTTATTTATACGCAATAAGTAAGAAAATTGTATCTTGCCTTTACAAAAAGACACTTCCATTTTTTTGATATGTATAGTAGCTACGAAATTGCTATAGCTTGTAATTTCTTTTTAAAAAGAAAGTCGTACAGTTCAGTGTAATCCACGCCTAACCTGTGCAACACGACAGACAAAACGATGAGAATTAAACTGTTTATCGCTAATGCCGGTATGGAAATGACGGACAAGAAATGTTTATTGCCAGACGACGGCGAAAAAACGGATCCTACTTCTCAGGAATGGTTCTAGACAAAAGAAGTTATTACAACTCCGTCTGATTTATGTGTATCGCTAGCAATAAATACAATTAACTGATAAACGCTCGCAAAAAGTGTTGCTCCAGTATAATCAACTACGGAGAAAGTCTAACATCTTAGAAGAAATCACCTAACATGCAGTGATCTATGGAAAATTAATTAGAGAAGCAACATTACTGCGGAACAGTTTATATGTTCATTATTTTTATCGAAAAACGATCGTTTTCAAGTTGAGTTACAAGTTTTTTATTTTTTACTTTCTTCTTCTTATTTCCAGCGTTATCCTGGTCTAGTACCAGGGTCCGCTTAGGTTGCAGATGATGTGGCTGAGGGGCCTGTTAAGATGACCAACTGTCATCAGACGTCAACCTCGGAACCCCCACAATCTCTGTAACCTCACGATTAATATCACTCAGTGACATTAAACGGGTCCCACTGTTTTACATGCCATCCGAAACACGGAGGAGGTTGGATATCAAATATAAACCAGTGTTAGAATGGGACACCCCTGTATCACCCGGTCGCAGCACGAACTACTTAACCTAACGATCGACTGAAATTCCGACCACTGATTAGGTCACTACCTCCTCTTTATTATTTTCTACTTTAGGCTAGTAAAAATAGTGTTAGTTTTTCTTAAAGTCGAATCTCTTTTATTATGTTGGCTGTTTAATACTCGTAAGTACATAAAATGTCAAGTTTTTAATTATTCCTAGGCCTTACTTATAAAGCTTATTTATAATTTTCTTTCGTGATTTTGGTTGAGATCCAAGATTGTTATGATTATATACAATTATTTCCGATAACTGGCGGATCAATTGATTATTTTTTTATTATGTGGTTCAACCGTTATATTACATTATGTAACATTAAACGTTTCTCATAAATAAAATCTTACTCATGACCCTTACCGATCCCTTTAGAGCCCTACCTCACCTAGATGCCATGGCGACGTTGCAGGCTACGAATCCTAACAATTCATATTAAAATTTAGGACAGGTAACTGGCGACGGTTTGGGGACGTGGCGTCGCGAATTAGAAGAAACACAATAGCGTCATAAAAAATCACCCATTGATTAGTTTTGTTAAAAGTAAGCAATGTGGCAAAAAAAATTGTCGGCTTGTACTTGAAAAACGGGGTATGGCGCTTTATTCTTAAATTTCAATTAGATCTTATTAAAGAGATGGCTATATGGTAATAGAACTGTGTGGAAGTCAATGGACGAGGCCTATGTCCAACAGTGGACGTCATCGGGCTGAAAGAAGAAGAAGAAAGAGATGGGTAAGCGATGTCGTCCTAGTTATAGGTAGACAGTAGATATTATTAAAAACACGTACAAGTGCATATAAGTCAGCCCGCGCGTCTGTCATTGCGGTACGAGTATCAACTAATGTTATAAATAAAATCATTTACAATATTGATACTTTGAGGACTGCAAAACAAAGACACTTGAAAAAATAACTAAAACTAGTATCGACCTGGTAACGGCGAAACCTTTACAGCAAGAATCCATTCCAGAACCAATCTGCAGAATACCCGCTCTCGCCGAGCCGCCGGGGCTCGACTACGAAGGAAAAGCACAAGTCTTTTGTTGCGATCATTTTTGCTTATGTTGATTTCGTTATGAGTGAAGATAACGCAAGACACAACCATATTATGACAATAGAGTTTTTTCTATAATTTCATTTCTACTAACTGTAATTTTAGAAACTAACCTGTGACAAATTTTTCAACTTTTGTTTAGTAAAAAAGTGAACAAAGAGAAGGGATGGACAGTTGTTATTTGTTTTATGTTATTTCAGTAATGTCTTTGTAAGTGGAAGATCTGTTTGGTGTTGTGTGCTAAACGTCTCAGACTGGTCGGCGCTGTGGTTACTGAACCGCACCAGCTGTAAACGCTGCGGTTACTGAATCCCACCAGTTGTGCGCTTGTGTGCGTGTAGCGTATACACATACAAAAAAAAAACAACACAAATTCGTTTAATGCAAGCTGTTGTCAAAACTTCGCCTCCTCCTCGACTGTCGTTTATTTTCTTAAGTAAATCTTTATTGAAGTAAAGAAGGCTGCAAATACTTTTCAAATTGTTTCCCCTTTTTTATCTCAAAGTCGTGAACTCGTTTTTGCGGTTTACTTTTTAAACGCTTTTACTTAACTTGCAACGTATATTTGTTCGGGTGGAATCTTACAACTTAATTTTGGAGCAGATTTCTTCAATCGACAGAGCTGAAAATTTGCCTACCATCATAATAATGTACATCGGATCCCAATACATTATTATGATGAAATGGAGCTGATCTGATGCTGGAGCTGGAAGGTGGGAATAGGAACTTCGTTATAAAATGAGATAATCTTTTATTGGCCTTGACGAGTACTTTGTACTTAATGGTATTCAAGGTCTGATGATGGAGCTGGGTGTTGGCCATAGGAACTTCGAAACATGACATACATACTTTTAGCAAGTTTGGGCTCATATGGATTGTCTTGACGAGTATTTTCGGCTAATTTGATTTGGTTTGACGATGTTTTTAGCCCTCAGTGGTAACCAGATTTTGGCGATGAATTTAGAAGGTGGCTATAGGGTATCTAAAAGTGAGAAACTGACTGAAAAACCTGCTCAAGGACAACTAAAAACTAAAAAATAAATTTTAAGTAAAAACCATTTTTCAAAAAAAGCTTTTATTTAAATGAATAAAATAAACTTTTAATGACAACTTATAATGTCATTACTCAATTTATATGATATAAAAGCTTGTCGCGAGATTTATTTGTGTCGATATACATGTAAAGTAAAAGGTAAATACCTTAAAGGTACTTACGTTTTAACGCCAACGCAGCTACAGATACCGTAAATATGTCACGGATAGGTTAAATCAAGACGATTGTATAGGATCGCTTGGCACCTCGTGGTTATTTGTTTATTTTTCTACACAAGAAGCATGCATTGTTATAACAAATTGAGTAATGACGTTACAAGTTTTAAAGTAAAAGTTTATTTTATTAATTTTAGTACATTTAAATAAAAGCTTTTTAAAAATTGAATAAAAGTTAAAAAAAAAATGAAATGTTTAATTACTTAGCGCCCGCAATTAAACATTTCCTTTTTGAAGATTGCGTTTAAAATTTCTTTGATGCTCTTTAAATTGAAGGCAAAGGCCATCATTGCCAGTACTTGCAATCACAGAATGTAAACCTTCCCCGAGAATAGGCTACATTTCTATGGAATACTGAAGCCATGTTTAATTTAGGTACCTGCAGATTTTATATACTACAAGTGTCTAATAATATTTGGGGCAGCGGTACAGGAGTTACAGCAACTTACGTGGGAGCTATTGATTTTTTTATTGTAATTCTTTGTTAAATGTAGTCGAACTAACTTTTGCATATTGGACAAACCTCTGTGGTTTATAATGTGCAATTTAACGATGTCTTACAATGTATTTTGTTACAAAATTAAATATTAAATAAAATAATTTATCTTCTGTTAAATAATATACATAAGAAAGAAATTTCACCTAACAGGAAAATTCTAAAACAGGTACGCGGTACATATAATGATAAAATTTGGCAAGAAGCTGGTTTATAATTAGTAAACATCGCTAACAAAAGGATTTATCTATACAGCCAGGTTAAGGAGGTTAAGGAGGCCAGGGCTTTTGCAATTTGACCCGAACGAAGTCGCGAAAGACAGCTAGTTGAAAATAAAGGTAGATAAATGCCAGTTATGTTCCTGATAGCGATTAAAGTTGATACAGCTCCTTAAGTGGCTTACTAAATAATTTGAAAAATTTTTCGCCGTTAACATAGGCGGTAACATATTTTCAAAAAGTTAGGGGTCCGTATTAAATGCTATAATAGTCGATAATTCTAATATGATATAGTACGATAATTACCACGTATTCAAATGACGTGTCAAATGGGTGCAGACCCTTACGTTTCATGCAAATTTATCGCACGTTAAATGGGCGAGATATACAATTCGTTTAAACTACCGGACACTTTGTGTCATTTTCACCGGTAAATTATAATTTATGTAGTGAACGCGGTTTTACGAAAATTTAAGGTTATTTCTTCGTTTTTGTTTTAAACCTGTTGACCGTAATTTTGTACAGTCTTAATTTACAATAAATGTATGTATGTATGTCGTGGTTTGTATGTAATGAGACACATAGAAGAAAGAAAACATTTATTTGATGCACAAAACCATACTGTCAACAAACGTTAAACAAAAGACCTTTTAAAATATATAATTATTTGCAGTGCGATGCCCCAAAATGTCATTCTGATATTTCTTTTTAAGCTCTTGTGAACTTCTTCTTCTTATTCTTCTTTCAGCCCGATGACGTCCACTGCTGGACATAGGCCTCCTCCATTGACTTCCACAGAGCTCTATTTTGTGATAAGGATATCCAACGGCCTCTTGTGAACACATTACTAAAATTCAATATTTTTCTGTCTGTATGTAATAGACATATGGTGATATGAAAATGGTCAGTTTATATCCAAACAAAACAATGAAGAAATTTAATAACAGATAATCAAAAAATCTCTAAATCTTCCTTCTTTCAAAAACTGGTTCACATGAATAGTAAATAACTTTTCAATTATTACAATTAGGTATTGTAATATACATATGTACAACGAAAGTTCAAACGTTCAAAAACACGAATAAAATAGGAAACATTTTTAAAGTTAATTTGAACAAAGGTAAGAATTCAAAATTTAATTTATTTTTAAAGACAATTTCGATTGGGGTTGGGCTTCTTTAACAAGTTTAATTTATAAGTTGTTTTTATTTTACTTTATTGTTTTAAAAAAATGATTTTAAATTAATAGAATAAAATAATATATTACTGTAAGCACGTTTAACATAAAATTGTAGTCGTACACACTTGTTTATGGAATATGGCATGTCCATAAGTTTAGTATTTTTTATGTTATTTTAAGTGTTGTCATATTCTTTTTATGTGTCATAAAAAAAATAAAAAATAAATTATAAAATAAAAAATGGAAAAGGCGCAACTATAGATGCATAGATGTGTTTTTCTAAGATTTTTTATTTACATTCATAAGTACAAATTCCATTGTATGCAACATTTATTTTCAACGAGTATGGGAAACACTTTGAATATTGAAATCCCTGGATGTCTCTCTAGGTAACCTGTAGTGAGACATCCAGTGGGAACCGTAACTTTATACAATTAGTTTTTTTTTTCGACACACGGAAGTCTGTTCCTAAGGTAGACAACTTAATGCCTGTGTTATAGGTCAGCGGCCTGTTTTACAAAAATAATATTAATACATATATATTTACAAAAAAAATACAGACTCGAGGCGGGAATCGAACGATCCACGACCCCGGAGCAGAAGGCAGGGTCACTGCCCACTGCGCCAACGAGCCAGTTTATTTTAAAGATTTGAAACTAAGGTCTTCGTGGTCTAATAACATTATGATCTATTTATAACGTACCACGATAATTAATTTTGATTTGTCGATATTTCGATGCAGTTACACGGATCGTGGTCGCGACTGGACTGCAGGGGCTGCGGTGTGTCACGTCGAGTAGCGCATCTGCTGGCCTTCTGGTCGTGCAGATGTCCATGGGCGCCGGTAGGCACTTCGGTGTCTGCTGCCTGCTCGTTTGCCCTCTTGTAACATAAAAAAAAAATGTAATAAAATTGGCCAAGAGCGTATCAAGACAGAAATAGAGACATTTATTAATTATTTTCCTTTTACGAGTTTCATTGTACGAAAGAATCTGTACACAAGAAAACTTATTTAATGGAACCTTCAGACGCGATAATTAATTTGTCGTACAATATATTGCCCTTTACTAAAAGTACATTAATATATAATACAGAATGGCCAAGAGCGTGTCAAGACACGCTTATATAGAAGGGTTCCGTATCTAATGCGCTATAAACATATTTTTTAAATAACTTCAAAAGTTGTTGTCCAATTTCGTTCAAAATAATTTTCCTGACGAGGGTTTAGCATGTTCTATCAACATAGAAAATTTCAAGTTTCCTTGTCTAATAGTTTGGAAATGTTAGGGGGGGGGGACCATCTAACAGGCAGGCTGATGGACGGACCGACAGAGCGAAATAAGTACTACAAGGAACCCTTATAGGGTTCCTTGCCCCCCCTTAACGTGTGACGTGAATTATGGATGATAGGTAGAACAAATTAATTGCAATTTCATCCCATATTGGGGAGTCCCAGGTTGTTACTTAAGTTATAAATTAATATGATAACACATATTTGTTATTTTAATTACTTTTAATGGGTTAAAATGTGAAAGCGATTTTATGTAAGGCGAAAAAAAAAAAAACTTGTACCCGTGGGAAATTATGTATCAATATAATAATAATAATATAATAATAATAATTTATTGGCACAAAATTACATCACTATTTCTAATACAACTTAGGTCTATATTTCACAATTGGTACAGAAACGTATTATTAATATCGATCGCATATATTTTTTTTTAAATTCTTTCGATTTTGGGTCCAATTGGTCACACGCCCAACGAGTTCCCATATATCTTTCACTTGGTACAACAATCACTTTAACTTAACTGGATCACTTGCTAGCTTTTTAATTATATATGTACATACAGTGAATGTACAGTCATCCACATTAAGTCATATCAAGCTAGCAAAACTAAGTTATATTTAATTAGTCAATAGGAGATTTAGGAACTTGTAGAGGCGATCGTAGTTTAATTAGTGGTTAGAGTCGATCGCTGGGTTAAGCAGTTCTTACCACCGCCGGGTGATAGATGGGTGACCCGTTCAAACACTGGTCTTCAAACATCCGATCCCCGTTTTTCGGAAGACACTTAAAACTGTAGGCCCCGATTAAGGTCACTCAGTGATATTAGTCGTGAGGTTGTAGAGATAGTTTGGGGTTCCGGGGATGACGTCAGACGGCAGTCGGTCCTATTAACTCGCCCCACAGCCACATTAGTTGACATGAATTGAAGCGGACTCTGGTACTAGACTACTACTACTAGACTAGACTTGCTTTTTATATAATACATTTACACATCACGGACTAGGGGATCGTTCCAATTGTAAGTTAAAATATTTAAATTTTCCCCCTCTCACTCTTTTCATTTCTTATCTCCCTTATTGTGCTTTATTTCGTAAAGGTTCATCAACAGGTATCATGATTTACAATTTGTATTAATTTTAGAGTAAAGTGAAGTTACGATTACGTATGCGAGAAAGGTATTTTTCCGGTTCAATGTACACGTCCAACTGTGGATCTGTCAATCACAAGCACACTTATAATAATTAATTTTTTTTTTCTTAACAGATTAAGTTGCCTAATCGTAAAGAGAATTAGGCTATTGATTATTTCGTGGGTGCTGATCGGATTGGGTGAAAGTTTTGACACCCCGTGCGAGTGGGTACACATTAATTATTATAATTAACAGCTCATTAGAGAATTAAGTGGGTCATCTGTCTAATGCCTACTGTAGTTAGTTGGCGTTCAAAAAGGAGGTGGTTGTAAAAGTTTTTATTGTTTTTAAGAAAATATAACGCATGGAAAATAATGCAATTGAGGCGGCAACGCGTCTGCGGGCCTTCAGCTTGTATATAGGATTAACGCCATGTTAAGGACAATCACAATGCATTATTAAGTAATTTTTATGAAAATTACTGTAATTGATGACTTTTTTAAACTATTACAGCTAAGTCCAGAAATGAACTATGTTCATTGAACGTTAACGTTAAATCTGGCATATTCTGAATTTTCAAAAATTGAATCTAAACATACAGGATTTAAAAGAGTGAATTTGATATTAATTTATTATCGCGACAACAACACCATCACTAGACGTGACAGCATTGCCGCCACTTCACGCCGATCTCATGTGAGAAAGAGGTAAAATCTTATCGCATGCTTAGTCATAAACTGACTGATTTTAGGTCTAAAGTGAGATTATAACAGAGACAGCTTCGTTTCAACGTCCTCTATCAGCCAATCTAAGAATTACTTCGATATCTCCATCCAATACTGAGATACAGGCATTTTTGTCTTTTTAACTAAAATAAGTTTTTAGTTTAAAATGCAAACAAATAATAAAATATCACAAAAATAACATTTAAATATCATTATTCGCTTCGTTAACTATTGTTTAAGTACATAATTTGTTGCAATAATGCCGTCTTTTTATAAGCGTTATTATAAGCGGAATAAGTCGTAAATGACAAAACCTTTATTTGCGGTTACCAAAAACCAGCTTTTTTGAGTTAGGTCAGTTTATGCCCCGTGCGATATGCTAAGAGATATTAATTTTTATATTTTGTAGTTTCGTGCGTTATAACTCCTATACTGAAGTATACGTTTAAAATAATAAAATAAAAAAATGCCGATCGCTAAACACGAATAAGGGCGCTCTGCTCTTAATGACTGTAAAAATGACTATGGAACTAACGTCATGCATACTTTAAAAATTTTGATACAAAATTGTCATAAATTTAAGAAAGTAGGTGATTTAACGAGCAGAAATCTTAGAAATAAGAAACAAAAACTCTACTAAGCTCCGTAAAATCAATTCCACATTAATTAAGTGTAACTCCGTACAAGATTTTATAACAAACTGCCCTATGATATTCGGGAAATGTCTCTAAATCAATTACTCTCAATCTATACCAATATATAAAGCTGAATAGTGTGTTTGTTTGTTTGCTTGAACGCACTAATCTCAGCAACTACTAATCCGATTAGAAATATTGTTTCAGTGTTAGATGGCCCATATATAGTCACGCTAAAATCGAATCTATTTTTTACCTAATATAACGCGAACGAAATCGCGGGCACAGTTAGTCTTTGATAAATCGTAAACGCAAAAAATCTATTATAATGTAAAGGATTATTTATAAGATAATAATGCTTGGAATTCAATTTCTGTAACCAAATCTGAATTATTGCGAAAATGGCGATAAGAAATCCCCGATTGAGTTTTTGCGGGCTCTTCTTAGTGCAGGGCACGCGAATTTTATCGCCAAATAATTAAATAATGATTAACAAAAAAAAAAATAGTAACAATTAGACATCTAACGATTATAAGAACTTGTACAAAAGAGTATAAAAAAAAAAATTGACTTGAATTAAATTACTACCAGTTCACGTGGAATAATAAAAACGAAACCAAAAATTAAAGCGCATAGACAAAATCAATCCCAGCAAACAAGACTACGTAATGGCACGTAACCTCTAACCTCCTAAACAACCTTAGATCACCTAACATCGGCCGGGAATGTAAACATCGGCCCATCTCCTACGGCGCCATCTATAATTTTCAAACCATGCTCTCATTACGTCAAAATTACACTGAGCCCTTACAGATTAGAAATTTCATGTAAGTTCCTCGATGTTACTAGGGCGATTGTAATCCAACGATCGGGATCGCCTACTATCGGAATACAATTAAATAATACGTGAAGCGAAAACTTTAGGTACCTTTTTACGAAAATTGCGCGCACGGAGGAGTATGAAATTTGGCACAGTCTTAGTTCATATAAAGGACGGTGTGCGAATGCTAATATTTTTTTATAATATGCAATATTATTATATTAAATTATCAAAATAAAACCACACTCACACCAATGCAAGGTGATTTACACCATTTACACACAAATGTATTGGATGATGTCAAAGCGTAATCGTGACGATCGTATGTCATATAAATTGTCAAATTTTATATTTCCGTGAATAGAATATATATTGTTCGACGCAAAAAGGTTCGTGAACGAATTTCTGCCAGCTAGCGATCACTAGCAAAATTTTAAAAATTCTAATATTTTTTGTATACAATACTCGTCACAGCTCGTCTCGTCTTTATATGAATACTACTAATGATAAATGTATTATTTTGGTACAAAAAAATTAAGCCCAAAAATGTGACAAAGTCTTCAAGGCAAATCGCTATCAAAATTCGAAACATTTCACAAAAATATACAAAAATGGGACAGGTTTACAAAAATAATTTTAATAGACGGAAAATAAAAACGTGTTTTTATTTATTAATGTTAAGAATTTTGTCTCCAAAATAATATATATATTATACATAATTAAATTGCATGCAACACGCTCATCTATAATCTCATATTCCACATTTTTCATAATAATTTAATATAAGGTGTGAAGTGAAGACTATATTTTAAACAAAATAAAAAATAAAAGCTTCATCCTACTTCAAACTAAGGTTTAAAATGTGTTCACTTAGTTTTAAAAGTCTTTTTACATCGGAAAATAAGTATCATAATTATAATAGTTCTATGCAATTCGTCTGTTGCTCAGTCGCTCTCAAGTCACGGTTCTTTTGCGTCTTATCATTCAAACATAGAAATAATCACATATAGAATTGTCAACCTTTATACAGTGATATCATATACATAAAATGGCAAATATGGTGTCACAGCGCGTCATTTGAATCACATAAATCTTGAGTCAAGAAAGTCTTCAGTATATGGCTGACAAATTAATGCGTTTTTGTGAGGTAATTTTCGAAATTGTTACAGATTTTTGCACTTTTGTAAAAGTAGCCAATAGCGATGTATTAATATTTAAAGTGCACCTTTAATAAATAAAAAATAACTTTTGAAAATATATAAATATTATACAGGTGTATATAATATCATTGTCGCATTGTGTCAATTCTATAATGTGTCCGTAACATTTACGTTACATTTTACTTGAGGTTTGCAGTTGAGACTGTTCAGCTCCGACCTCCTTTAACCAAATTTTGTACATATTTAGTTCAATTTACGTAGTATTAGTTTTTTTGCATGTAAGTGTATTGTGATATCATATTTTATCTATATAACATTAAATTAAACGAATATCAATTGTAGACGGACGAGAATTTCATTCACTTTTGATACAAGGGAGTAACCATTATAAAATTTCATGATCAATGTTAGCTACATTATTATGCAATAAATGTCAATATAACTTCAAATGTTTTTTTTTATTTGTACCTATTCCTCTAAGAAACGAAAATAAACGAACAACATTGACCAACTGAAGGACCATTTTTTAAACGTTCTATTTATAGAATCATCATAAGAAAAAATAACATCACTGAACGTCTTAATGGCAAACGAGTAGGTGTTTTTGTCCTATGTTGTTATGGCCTATATACTTGAGGCACAGACGTGGTCACACCAATTTATTAGAAGGCCTTTTCCGACACCGATATAAACCGATGTTTCATGCTGCTACTTGCAATATAATATCCTGATATAAAACTTGTCTAATTCATACTTTAGGTTAAGGTCACATTTTAATTAAATTGCTTGTGTAAACCAAAAGTAGAATACAAAATAAAAATTTATAGATGTGAATCATGAGCATTATCGAGAATCGAGATGAGGAAAATAGTAACCAAAACATTAAAATCCTTTTTGAGGCTTTTCCAGATACACCTAAAATGAGTATTTTAAGTGTACCTGGA
>JANCMC010043217.1:10571220-10657389 GCA_024363005.1 Charaxes varanes | reverse complement strand
ATCAATCATTCTACCAGAAGGCTCACAGATGCCTTTGAAATATAAGTATGCTTTCTTAAAGGTCCCTAAGTCGTATCAAGAGAAGGACTTCTTAGCAAATTGCACTGTTGTGGACTTTTGGACGTCGAGGAGATATTGAAGCCAAAAGCTTTTTATTCGTGTAATTTTTTACAAGCACTTGTGAACGTCATATGAATGTATAATCAAGTATATATTACATTTTTAATCATTATTTAATAATTTGGTGATAAAATTTACGATTTGAAAGCTAAGCTAAGGATGGTTCCTCGGGCCATGAACTGGAACGAGCCCACAAAAAACTAAGCCGGGTAATTATTTTATTATAACCATTTCACTATAGTTTAGATTTTGTTAGAACAATTTATTCCCAAGTCATCATTCAAATAATCAAGTATCATCATTCAAATTAAAGTAATCATCATTCAAATAATCTTTTATATTACATAATAGCTTACGTTTTATAAAAGGAAATAAATTTATTCAAAGACTTCCCCCAAATATCACAGGGGAGCTTGATATAACCACTTAAATGTAGAGTTAATTTTGTGGAGACTAAAAAGTGCATTACTAGTTGTTTTTTAGGGTTCCGTAGCCCTACAAGAATCCTAAGGCCCTACAAGAGCCCTTATTGTTTCGCTCTGTCCGTCCGTCTGTCCGGCCATGTCTAACTTCTACAATTATGAATAGAAATACTTAAAATCTGGTATAGTGGTATTGCCTATTAATTTAAATTTTAGCGTCATAAAATAACAATTTTACTTTTTAGAGGTGGCTCGCGAACATGTGAAGTGGGGATGATTTTCATTCAACCCCATCAGCTCTTTTAAAATAAAGGCAAGGTTTTATACACAGCTTTTTATTATGGGTACTATTTTCGAGTAATCACTCGAAAATGATCTTCAAAGTGTTTTGCACGGTGGTCGCCCCCTAAGATTTTCAAACTTATAAACTTCAATTTTTCCATGTTAATAGGATATGCTAAAAACTTATTTATTTTAAGCGGAATCGGACAACAACTCTTAAAGTTTTTTAACAAACACGTTTATCTTGTATCAGATACAGAACCCTCTATATGAGTGTCTTGACCCTCTGGGCCACTTTATTGTTTCTAAGATTTGTACTCGTAATTTTTTTTTAATTTATGTATTTTGTTTATTATTTTTTTAAATATGAAAGAAGTAGCAAATGGGCAGGCTGTTCACCTAAGTGGCTTCCGACGCCCATGACGCACGCCAACTTAAACACCAGAGGGCTCGCTGATGCTTTGCTAACCTTTGAGTAATGAGCAGCACTTTTCTTGAAGGTCTCTAAGTCGTATCGGTTCGGAAACGCCGAAGCTGGTAACTGTCTCCACAGAGACAGTTTGCCATGCAAGAAGTGTCTAGAAACGCGCATGGCTGTGGACTTTTAGGACATCGAGGTGATAAGAGTGGAAAATCCAATTCTGACTAGATGTCCTGTGGTGGAATTCAGCCATAAAATAAATAGTATAAGTCCAAAAAACTCCTCCGAACCCTCTTCATCATATATATGGTAAAAGAAGCAGAGTGAACCCACATCCATCCGCAATGCTAGAGGGTCACGGAAAGAGCTGGGTCGCCGACGATTCGGGCCACTCTACATTGAATACGGTCAAGTGGAAGGAGCTGATATTGTCCATCCTCCGCCCAAAAGGTGACAGCAGTACTCCATGTGAGGCCAAACTTGCGCCTTGTACAGTTGCAAGTGGTGGACCGGCATGAAGTACTGCTAGGCCCTGTCGAAGACACCAATCTTCTTAAAGGCTAATTTAGCTTTTTCTTCAAAGTGACAGCAGAACTGAACGCCGCTCGACATGTTGACTCCCAGTATCCTGATGCTGGCTGAGGCGCCTAAGGAAGTGTTCTGGAATCGAGGAGACAGGACTTTTTAGCTGTGCAAGCGCAAATTTGTGTCTTAGTAGGGTTGAATTCGACTAAATTTAGTGGATCCGATACTTGAGATAGAGGTGTCTCGATATCAGACACAAGTTTTTTCGGGCTGTGAGTGACGTGTCCATGAGAAATATTGACCCGGTCGGTGTAAACAGCAGCTCTAATTGTATCATCTGCATAGCAATGAATACCGCTCGTTTGCAGCAGATCATTGATATACAGAAGAAACAAAGTTGGAGATAGCACACAACCTTGTGGCACGAGTATTGACTGATTTGGGTCCCGAGTATGCCCCGTCGACAACGACCTACATGTTACAATCTGTTAAAGAACTAGTGATCCAAAGGCACGATTTTTATGTACATAAATAAGAGTTTTAAAAATATATTGAGAATATACTGTCTTTATTCTAAAGTCCTTAAGTCGGAATTTAGCGCCTCTCGTGGGCTCATGTTATATATTGCAAGAACAGCCATTTTCTGTAGAACAAACATAGTTTAAATATCAGCAGTATTATCCAATATTAAAATATCATATGATATAATTCCGTGAAACTAACTAAAATACTCCAACGTAGCAGTTTCAGTATCAGTCAGTTTGCGAATTTTTTTTCACTGCGTATGCAAGAGAACTAAGCCTATTCGATAAATTGCTTATATGATCCTCCCATTGAAGCTTAGCATCTAACCTTATTCCTAAAAATGCGATGTCAAGTGTACAACGGATTTATAATTTATAACAAAGTCATTAAAGTTTTATATCGCTAATGGTCTTTGCAGAGCCTATTTGCTAAATATTTATTGTGAAACCGGAATACTAGGTATACTTAATATATTTCTAGTATTCTATAAAAAATCCTGTACTTACAATATTAAACATCGACGTTGCGTTTTGATATGACTCTACGTTACGCGTTGATGTCGTTTGTACGGGAGTTGCTTAAGAATACTGACATTAGAGCAATGCATATTGTTTTAGTATAATTTTCAAATACCTTCACATTATCTCATTAATTAAAGTTAAATAGGTTCCGGACATGTGTCTTTTTATTTACGCGAGGCACAGACACACTTAATTCAGACTAAAATTTAAACATAATAAATCTGTATAGTTTTCATATATGTATATTTCTAAGAGTGCATCATGTTAGTAGCTATCCTTGACGTTTGCTTAGTGTTTATGTCTTCATTTAAATTCATCTTACGTGAACTTGTAGAATATGCTGTCATATTTAAACGTTTTGCATAGTAAAGAATAAATATAATACATTTATTTCTCACTCAAATTTCTTTTCTTTTTTCAATTCATTGTAATATATTATTTAATAGAATCATTAATATTGGCTTATATTATTGAAGATGTGAATATTTGTTAGAAAAAAATGTTTGATGCCTTACTTTGCAGTGCGTTAATAATGTCGCAGAGATCGATGCAATAATGTAAAAAATGATAATGTGGTTGATAACTAACAGCGGCTATGTGTAGGTATGTCGCTGATGTAGACTCAATGATCTCGACATTTGTTAATAATTGCCTATAAGACTCTATAATAAATATTTATTGTATCATACAACAAATAATAATTAAATATTTTAATTGTTACAAAGTTAACACAAATTATGTAGTATTAACATGCTGTCCTCATCAAAATTGCTATATATGATGACGATGTGTGCCCATGGTATGTGCGACGGAATGTTTCGACTGATATCCTGTTCCAGTTATAGGTAACTGAATAGGAAATAATAAGCAAATAAATACGTGTGATCAAAGTTAGCAATAAGAAAAATGAATCACAGTCAATAATACAATATGTATGTCGTAATTAGTCCACTAGGCCACGATCACGGGCGCCTCTGCAGATGTATCATACTCCAATGTCATATCATCTGTCCGTATCATAATACACGGTATGCAACAATCCTTCACTTCTCTGCTACATTAAGGTACTCGTAAATATCAAGAACAAATAAACAAACTGATGTTCATGTCTTCAGCCGAATCCGGATAATTCGTGTAACAGTAAAAGTGAACGCAGATATGTCGTTTTATTTTATTATTTTTATCAAATCCATTTAGGCTGGATACAATATATGTAGCTCTATGATCGAGTTGCGAAAAACCTTCTTGGTGTGTGCCACGTTTTTTAGTCGTTCTTAAATTCTAGCTTAAAGAACAACAGTACGGTTCTTGTAAGAAGTGCCACACGACTTAATCGGTGCTGGCTAGGTCCTCGGTAAGAACTATACAGTAAGTTGCGTATTTTAGTACTTGTGGTTCCATTTTTCGAAATCCATTCCACCATCTTTCTACAATTTAAAATTAAAGCCAATTCTTCAAGTAGCTTGAGACTTTTTTAACGAGAAGGTAATAGTTGCAATATATTCATATCCGTTTGGACACTTATACCTACACTATTTTTATATATTTTTCATAATTTAATGGTATGTAACAAACCCTACGCATATTTTTTTCCTATAGGAATTAGTCTCTCTGTAGTCATATTTCGCCTGCCTATATACCCAGTAATGTATTTCATAATATCAGCGCTATAAGCAAAACACCTTTCTTTAGCTTATATAACGTGGACATAAATGAAATAGTATATTGTAGTACATACGAATACGTAGGTTATATTTCCGCTTTTTTCATATCATGGTTACTTAGACTTACTAAGATTTTATTACAGCGGTTGAGTCTTGGACAAATTTAGCTAAAAATTCATAATATAGTAAAATTGGAGAAACCACTTCCTTCTATAGCATGTACACTGTACATATGTAGAGCTGATGACTTGGTCTTTTATGGACATGATAAGTTTCGACAAAACTCGAGAATTTGTAATATCCTAAATTAATGTATATTTTTACATTTTTCCGATACTGCTTTCATCAAATATCGAATCAAAGGTTTGGTATTTGATGAAATAATGGGTAGGTTCATACCAAGGGACAGCATTTCTTAATATTCAATTAAAATGCTTGACATGATGACTAATTGGTTCTCTCATCTGTAGCTTTTAATTCAATTCATTTACTTCGGATTTATACCCAAAGATTTGCGTCTTTGTGTTAAAACTGATTAGACCCGGGAGTAAGGAGTGATGAGTAAGGGTTCTGTGGAAGATCTCTGCAAGGCTGAAACGGTCGAGCATGGTGGCGGGCGGCGCGCGCGGCGAGGCGCGTGTGGGCGCTCGGCTATAAGTAAGAGGCGCGCTCGCGGCGGCGAGGTTAGATGATGGATTACAATAAATTAATTTAAATGAATAATTATTTGTAATTTTAATTTGAAGGTGGATTTAAATGGTACCTACAGTATACGTATTTTGTTGTGTCTAAATATGTCAATGTGTCGAAATGGCTCAAGCCCTACATTGCTATGGTACAGAAGGTTGTTTTTTCGCAAAACAACTTTACTGTTTTTTTTTTTAAAGCTTGATTATGTACATATATTCTCATAATACGGCAATGTTCAAGTAAATGATGACAAAATACAAATAATAGAAACAATAAAATTTTTATGCCATTATAAGTCTTGAGTCGATTGAGTTGCATTCGAGTAAAGTAAGAATAGAGTCTATTTATTACAAAGGACGAAAAAAGTTAACCTCCGTTTCTTTTTTTTTCCCAATACTTCTAGTATTAAAACTAAATGATGCAATGCCAGAAGCCTATTCTTTATAAAATATAAAGGATTTTTTTAAACCGAAGATTTCGGAAAGCTTCACCTAATATGGCACAAACTGAACTATTTCCCTGCTCATCACGTGTTTTCGTAACGTAAAGCTAGGTTGTATCAGTTAATAACGGCTTCTGGCTCTCAATCGCAACTTAATGCCTATAAAAACGTTGCTGTGGGCTTAAGGCGCGCAAATATTTTTTTCTTATTCTTAGATTGCGTGCGTATACGGACGTTGAACGAAGCGATAAATCCTGTCACCTAGTAAAAAACACGATTAAAATAATAATTTGAGATTCCAAGACAATCATCGATCAGTTTTATTTATTGCCTAGTTGGTTTGCCCGGCGCCGCCCGATTGAATACTTGACGGTTCAAGAGAACTTTTAGGAGCCAATGGTTAATAAGGCGTCTTTCAAGTTTAGAGATTTTAAAGCACAGTTATAGTATATTTTGTATTTTCTATGTACGAAAATTTTTAATAAAGATAAGAGACAAAAAATATCATGTACAAAATAAAGTTCAAAAATATGCCGTAGAATTAAATGTCTTAAACCACGACAAATGACTAGGACTTTAGAAGCATAAAGAAATCGAAGATGATAATAAAATGAAAATGAAGGAGATAGTAAAATAACAATGGCATGAACCTTCAGGCCGTGGAGTATACAATGACAATAAAGAAAAAAACGAAACACGCATTTTCTTTTTTTCCGTGAATGGTCTAATTTTTTTCCAATCCAGTTATATCTAACGAGCCACCGGAACCGGCCTCACAAGGGTGCAGTTAAAATATACATTTACTAAAATAAAGAGTAGGTCATAGTACTTGGGCATCATTTCTAACAGCAAAATAATGTTCAAAATCGGTTCACTAGATTAGAAGAACGCTATTAGAACCACACAAACTCAGAAACATAATAATTTTAATATAAAAATAAAAGAAATCCATGACTATTCCGGTAGCAAAATAATAATTTGTTTTTAAACTCAGCCCATCAATGGACTTCTACAGTCAGATTTCATATTTATTCTCGTAAATATGAATATTCCAATACAAAGACCACCTAAGCAGCGTACAATCAAAAACGCTTCGTTAGCACACGATCGTGACTTTTGCAATATGATCTACTTTGGACCTTACTGGAACTGTTATTATTTACCTATATTTAGCTACAACGGTACTATAAACTATACTATACTTAATAAACTTTTATGACTAGGATTTAAAGCAAAACCATCCCGGTAGCCACCCACTCGACTATAAATTCCGCCACCTAACAGAAATACAATGTATTGTTCTGTTTTGATTTCGAGTAGGAGTATAGGTATAATTTCAGACTGAACAATGTAAATTGTTAGACTAAATAAATAAGTTGATTTAGATCAGAGGTTCTTGCTTCATAATGCTTAAGTTATTAACTTAGTACAGAGATTCTCAAACCTTTGTTCAAGTCCAGACCCCTGCTAACTGAAGGGGTCCACAGTTTCTACCATGTTCGTAAAACTAACAAAACTGTGAAGATTAGATCTACTATACAAATTTGTATTGCGACTGAGTTCTAAGCATGTATTAATAGTTTTCGAAAAAAAGTGATTAATTACAAATAAATTTGATTGTATTGTGAATCAATGCGATGCCAAAAAAATTAGTTTCAATCAAAAAAGTGACTCTATCCAATTTATCTTTTTGAACGGCTACTCACAGCTCTATAATTACTTCTAACTTATTTCATTTAGCAAACTCCCTATTCGGAGTGGAAAAAAAAATCAAAATAGTATATTTTCCTGTGTTGTCCCGACACGATGTACAGAATATGCAATATGCAAGTTTTTACAAGTATCAGTCGCTGAGCTTCTTAAAATAATATCTACCTACATTGACAGGTATATTGACTATTTTTTCAACATACTTGCTCAAAAAGTTGCTCTAATAACACCGCAATAAGGCACATAATGACACCTTTAATCAAACTGTGACTTATTCATTGCTATTATTCACAAGTGAGTCAGTTTTTTTTATATTTTATTGGTTGAGTTTACTTGGTTCTTTAAAAAGTTTCGATACAAAAAAGGTCGTGTTCAAAAGTGCAAAATGAAATAATATACCTATTGCTTGTTGATTTCATACAACTTTAAGAAGTTGTATGAAATTTCAATAAGTTGAAATACGTTTATTTCAGTAAATAATCTATTCGATGAGACCTCCATACCATCAAAAAAGTTAATTATAATTTTACTAACTGTCCATTTATTAATAGTTTCTCTGAGTAAACTTTTTATCTAATACGTAATGATGTTTTAGTATTATTTTCTTCACAGGTGTGTTGAAAAACGTCGTATGATTCACGACGTATGATTAAGAAGTTGTATGAAATTTCAATAAGTTGAAATACGTTTATTTCAGTAAATAATCTTTTCGATGGGACCTCCATACCATCAAAAAAGTTAATTATAATTTTACTAACTGTCCATTTATTAATAGTTTCTCTGAGTAAACTTTTTATCTAATACGTAACGATGTTTTAGTATTATTTTCATCACAGGTGTGTTGAAAAACGTCGTATGATTCACGTGTGTATTGACGATCACCTTCCTCGGCTCTCTTAAGAACCTCACCTGATGGCTCAGATCTCAGTGGCGCCTCAGCAGTAATATATAGTATAATAGTACCATAATGTACTATTACTGAAGAATATGATAAATTCTTCAAAAAGTATTTCATCTTGTTACCTCCAGCCCTAAAACTACCTCGTCGTTATTATTTAATCCATGTTATAAGCATAAATAATGTTTCGACTCTAATATTGGCAAAATTTAGGTAACCTTGAGATAGATACGTAATTAATACTAACTTTACTACGTAAATTAACGTTTCGTAGAGACTACTTACAACAACAACAACAACAAATCTCTAGTATAGTAGATTAAATATTTAAGCCTTGAAACATTCCGCGTCGCGTTAATTAAAATTTTCCGCTTTTCCGAGCTAATTCACTTTGAAATTGCTACAGTCTTTGGAATACCATCCTTTGATCTCGCCGTCTAACGTCGTATCAATGTTTGTTTGAATAGTTTATGTGTGCAACTAATTAACAAATAACTCTGTACTAAAATTATAACATCTAGATGATCCAACGCGTTCAAACAAAAAAATATATATCTATACTAGCTGTATCCCGCAAACTCGAGCGCGTGGGCCACCTTTATCACTTAAGAGTGTGAAAAATACATAGTAGCCGATTCTCAGACCTACTGCATTTCTATAAAATGTCATAAAAATCGGTTAAGTCGTTTCAAAGGAGTATGGTAGCTAACATTGTGACACGAGAATTTTATATATAAGATACATATAAAAATGGCCAAGAGCGTGTCAAGACACGCTTGTATAGAAGGGTTCCGTATCTGATACAATATCAATATTTTTGTTAAATAGTTTCAAAAGTTGCTGTCCAATTTCGTTAAAAATAATTTTCCTTAAGAGTTTTTAGCATGTTCTATCAACACGAAAAATTTCAAGTCTCTACGTCTAATAGTTTGGAAATACTAAGTGGAGGGCAGACCTTACCGGCAGACAGACGGACGGACGGATGGACGGACGAACAGGGCGAAATTATAAGGGTTCCTTGTAGCAGTACGGAACCCTAAAAACGAATCCCTATTTCCCTTGGTCACGTCATCGCGCACGAACGACTGGACCGATTTCGCAAATTCTTTTTTTATTGTGTTTGTCAATAAAAGATTCTTATGAAAGGAAAAATTAAGTAATGTAACGGGAATAGGAAAATAAAAGTACCTTCCAATTGTTAATAACTTTAAGTGGAAACTTTTTTGGCGCATGTAAGAACTTAAGTTTAAAGATTATCCGTATTAATGTAGCTGCTTGTTTCACGCAATAAAAAAAAAAAACAGAAACAAGAACGAGGACCGCCACGTGAACGGGAACCAGAATAATATTATAGGATAACAAACCGAGTAAATAGCAAGTAACCCAACGTTCGGGCAGGACAGCGTCTGCCGGGTCCGCTAGTATATTACAGGCTAGCAGAACCTTCGAAGAGCAGAGCTTCGGTCTGATTCGCACATGCCCGGTTTATTTTTGTGCATTTAAACACATAAAATTCAAATTCACAAGTATATAAATTAACATATCGAAAATAACATTAACATTAAGTCTTACTACTACTATGTACTGTTAACTTTCAGGTTTCACAGCCTAAGACCTAGATATTGCCTAACGATGCTACAATGACACGATATAAGGAATGGATTTCAGCAAGGAAACCATATTATGGCTATTATTCCTAACATTCGCTACTGCATTGAAGCAACAGATAGAATGTCCTGCCCCGGAGACGATACTTCCTTGCATATGTACCCACCGCCACGAAGATGCTCAAATATGGTAAAATCTAGATACAATATGAAAGGAATAGGCATATACTTGAATTTAGGGCTTCATTTTGGCATAATAGTTGAGATTGAACCAAAATAAGTTACATATTTGATTCGACCTAGCTCAATGCTATATTCCTATTAGATGGATCTTGGATTGAGAACGTTTTAAAAAATCTACAATTTAATTAACGATTTATTTTCAGTTTAAAAGAAGTGGCTATAGTCTAGAATGGACCTATATGTATTAAGATATTTGAATTGTTAATCATTGGTGGAAATTATTGATTTTAGGTGTACCCACAGCGATTTACAACAAGTTCTCAAAGGAATCCAAAGAATCGGAGAATACATAAGAAAACCAATAGATGAAGTGATAATTGAAAACAACTATTTACCATCTCTACCAGGAAGACTATTTCAAAATGTGAAAATACTTAGGCTAATGCTCCGACATAATGGCTTGGAACGCGTTTCTGCAGCCTGGCTAGAGTCTCAAGAACAGAACCTTTTAGAAATTTTTATAGTAGAAAACGATCTTAGAAGTCTTCCGTCCGAAAGTCTGATGAAACTACAAAACTTACAAGCCCTTACAATACAATCACACAATTTAAAGAGAATCCCACCACTAATTAATATGCCAAAATTGAAATACGTTAACATACAATCGAAAAGTCTTAGTAGTATACCAGAACACACATTTCAAAATCTCCCAAGCCTTGAGAAGTTGTATATTCAAGGAAGTTTATCCCTAAATGCGCTTAAGGGAGATTCCTTTTTTAATTTACCTAAATTGAAAAAGCTGGATATTACAGACTGTGGGATTAGCAACATTCATATGAGAGCATTGTCGCTGCTTCCAGAATTAACTGAATTATCTTTGAGTAATAATAGAATATCGGATGCCACAATGGTTGGAAGGGCAACGAGAGACTTGCCAATGCTCTCTACTTTAAACTTAAGTCATAATATTATAAATAAATTAAACGAAGGGGCTTTTGTCGATCAGCCTATGTTAGAAACTGTAATTTTACCAAATAACAACATAAACATTATCCATCACGGAGCTTTTCATAGGGTTCCTAAATTGAGGATAGTCGATTTAAATTATAATGAAATAATTAGAATACATCCTGAATCATTTTTGCAGCAGTCAGGTAGTGGGGTTGAAGAACTATCGCTTATTGGTAACAAAATAATGCATATTTCGGAGTTTAGAGCTCTACTGGATGCATTACCTCGTTTGAGGTATTTAGATATGAGCGACAATTTATTGCAAGAAATTCCAAGAGGAGCACTGAGGGGTCATCCAAGCTTAGAACGCTTACATTTAAATAAAAATAACATAAAATTTATAGATTCAGACGCTTTTGTAGCAATGCCTTCTCTGAGGGAATTGCACCTAAGTAATAATTCTTTAAATGATATGAATGAGGGCCCGTTTTGGAATTTACCTTCTCTGAAAGGATTAGACTTATCCAACAATTATTTTCAACGTTTACAGCCAAAACTTCTATACAATCTTCCGGCATTAAGAAGAATAAATTTAAGCACTAACCAACTAACAATAATAGATCCGATTACTTTTTTGCAAACACCATTGCTAGAATATGTAAACATATCAGAAAATTCTTTAATGTCAATGCATCCAGCTACATTTAGAAACTTGCCAAACTTGTATGAACTAGATGCTAGTTCCAATAGGTTAGTTGAATTTGTGCCTGGATTACCAAGAGGTTTAGAGCAATTGTATTTACAAAAGAATCAAATAACAACGTTACCAATGTCACCTTCACCAGATTTAGATTTACCTTCTTTAAGAACTCTGGATATTTCAAATAATGGTATTCAGAAGATACCTCAAGGTAGTTTGAAAACTCTTCACAGTTTACGAAGATTTTACATAAAGAGAAATGGTTTAAGACAAGTTGATGCTACGACATTCAACGATTTAGAACGTATCGAAATACTGGATATAAGCGACAATCAAATTTCAGGTGTTAATCCAAAAGGACGGAGCAGAAGGCAGGGTCACTGCCCACTGCGCTAACGGGCCAGCCATATATATTTATATATATCAAAACAAACATTACCGCCAAAAACTGAGCAACTTTTTAAAATGACTGTGGAAAAGATTATTTCATAAATCTCAATTTTTTTTTAAATCGTAAATAAAGGCCAAGGTCGATAGCCGTTATTCCAAAACTATGAACCTAATAAAAAAATGGCCAAAAGCGTATCAAGACACGCTTATATAGAAGGGTTCCGTATCCGATACGCTATAACCGTATTTGTTCAAATAACTTCAAAAGTTGTCCAATTTCGTTCAGAATAATTTTCCTAATGAGTGTTTAGCATAGCAGTTGACGAAAAAACAAATTAATGGCGGGAAAGACTATACCATTAACCGTTGTCTTTTCTGTCGTGAATAAAGGCCAAGGCCGATACCTATAATGCCAAAAATAAAAAAAAATACCGGCTATACTAGGAATTTAGAATAGAATGCGAGAATCGTAAACATCAGAAATAGGATGCTCATATCCTGCATATGGAATTCCAATAACTGAGATTATAGCTTTGTGATTTACCGCATTTCAAGTAATTGATACGACTGAATCAACCTTCGATTCGCGAAAATCCGTGCTAAATTGGGGATGTTAAGTTTACGGTTTTATTATTCACGGCTTTCTCATCGTAAAATTTCGGAACATAAAAATATACAAATTTTCTGTTTAAATTATACTACTAGCTAGCTCTATAATCCTATAACATTGTCCTCGTTCCCTTGTCATTGTTTTGGCGCTAATGTCTTAAATAAATAAAATAAAAATTCATTTACCTCCACAACATACATAGATCGAACCTTATAGATATTACAACCGGAGACCTAACTCCTTTTAAGTAATTCACATATGTTACTTGTGCTAGGAGTCCCCTCTCTTCAGCTCGTCTTAAACATTAAAGATAGACATTGTGGACATTTTTGTAGATCTATTTAAGATAAACATTTCCTTCCTATACTAAATATTAATAAACAAACTATAAATAAACTTTTGAATTTGTTCGAAATGTTTGCGCTAGGGCCTCTGGTATGGAATGTTTTACGGTACACAAAAGCTAGGCATACTTCAAACGAGACTCCTAATGCAATTTCGTTCTTTACAACCTTGCCTATTAATAAACAAAGTAAAAATAAACTTTTAAATTTGTACGAAATGTTCGTGCTAGGGCCTCTGGTATGGAATGTTTTCATGGTTCACGAAAGCTAGGCATACTTCAAACGTGACACCTAATACATTTTTTTTTATTTACAACCTTGCCTATTAATAAACAAAGTAAAAATAAACTTTTAAATTTGTACGAAATGTTCGTGCTAGGGCCTCTGGTATGGAATGTTTTCATGGTTCACGAAAGCTAGGCATACTTCAAACGTGAAACCTAATACAATTTTTTTATTTACAACCTTGCCTATTAATAAATAGAGTAAAAATAATTTTTTGGGTTTGAATTTGTTTGAAATGTTCGTGCTAGAGCCTCTGGCATGAACGCTTTCACGGTACACAAGAGCTAGGCATTCGTCAAACGAGACACCCAATACATTTTTTTTCTTTAAAAATCTTGCATATTAATAAACAAACTAATTAGAAAACTAATGACCTCGAGGAGTGGAATATTGGTAGGTGGATACCGAAGTCGCGTCCTTAGCGCATTTTTTAACAGCATTCCGAGCGAACGTTGACCTCAAGTACGGACATAGAACATTTATTTATCATTAATAACGTGCAGCAAAAAATGGCTCGTAAGTGCGTTTGCATGTCGAAAATATCATAAACAACAGCTCTTCGCAAAACTCGCGGACAACTAGAGATTGTCTCATAACAGACCAGAGGGCCTAGCACGAACATTCTCGATAGTTGTACTTACTTTTACGTTCCAAAACGTTACGTCAAATGAAGTTTAGTGCTTTCTTTTTACACGACTTACATGGCCGTAACTTCGAGGGTTCGATACTTGCGCATTGTGATTTCGTTTGTGCTAGCAATATTTATCTACTACTGTAAAACGATAGCTTTTCTTGTAACGTTCGGTTTTAACGTAAAAGTAAGTAAAACTTAATTAGGGGTAACGCCATGCTTGTAGCCGAATTGGGCCGGCGCGTCCAAGTACACACGTACAAGGGGTAAGTGAGCCCACAGTTGTCAATAATTAAAAGGATTATAATTTAATTAAAATATTTGATTTGCAATCAAAAAATATTGAACTTTCAATTTATCTTTCATCCCAAAAAACCCCAGAATCTCTACAATCTCACGGCTAATATCACTCAGTGACATTAATCGGGACCCACTGTTTCACGTGTCTTCCGAAACACTGAGTAGGTCGGATTTTAAACACCAGTGTTAGAATTGGTCACCCATCTATCACCCGGCCGCGGCTACAACTGCTTAACCCAGTGATTGATTGAAAAGCGGGCCACTGATTAAACTGCGACCTCCTCCGAAATCGAATCTAAAGATATTTTATTCAAATAGTAATTTTACAATATCTCTTGAATCGTCAAATATTTTTAAAGTTACAACTGATTCGGAAAATTCAGCCACGAATAGAATCAGCAAGAAAATCGTTAGCCACTGTTTCAAAATAACATCAAATATATAACAAACAAATTTTGGGAAGGTCTTTTAGGCAATTTTATATCCGAAAATTCTGACCCAGTTGTCGTTACGGTTACTGATAGGCGTTAAGCTGCGTCAGAAAACGTCACGCTCGGTTAAAGGCAGAACATCAATATTTGTCACGCAAAAGAATTCCCATAATTATTTTTTATACAGATTGATAGATATAATCGCTGTGCATTCCCTTATACAGTATTATACGTTTATGACAATATAGAAGTTATCAAAATTTATATAATATTAATATACTTAGTATTCATGACATTTTGTAGTTTATATGCTAACTAGTGGATCCGGCAGACGTTGTCCTGCCCGAATGTCGTGTTACTTGCTATTTACTACATTCTACTATCCTATAAAATTTTCCCCTGTTCCCGTTCCCATTCCTGTCCCCATTCCTGTCCCCATTCCTGTCCCCATTCCAGTTCTGTTTCCCTTCCATTTTCTAATAAAAATGAAATTATCCTATTTGCTGTAGTCGTTCAAAAGTTATGCACGTGCATACATTTCAGCGACTCATTTTTATTTGCGACTATATATTGAGATGCCAGCTATTCTATCTTTCAAGTTAGATCAAATTGCAGCCGTTGTGCAAATTTAATTAAAATCGGTTCAGTAGTTTATGAGGTCATCGAGGACAAACAACGTGACGTGTAATTTATATATATTAAAATTAGTAAAACGAAGATATGACATAATAATGAAAAACAATTTCTAAACGAAGAACTTATAATGAAAATGAAAATTCAGTATATAAACAAGCCTTACCCATATTATTACTAGCTATGACTAGGCCGTCAGTCAAAAGCACCATTCCTGCATTCTAAAGAAAAAAACAAACGTATTTACTATTTTTCATTAGTTTTATTCATGATTATATTTTATTTGCATCGTGTCACATTTAAGTCAAAACGTCTACATGAACCCAGCTCTGGATATAGCAAAGTTGGATCAGGCGCCGGATGAATTTAAACATTGTGTTAAATGAAATAATCATTATAAAATATTAATAGATAGTCAGCAAATAAATATAAATGTTTCTTATTGTCAAAGTAATTCAATGTAATATTATTGCTAGAAATCATATATTTTTACATTTTCTGGTACAATGGGCAAACGAGCAAGCGTCATCTGCACCATCAAAAGGCTCGCAGATGCGCTGCCGGTCTTTAACCTTTAAAATGCGAAAGTACTTAGCAATTAAGCTCAATTGCTCATATAATCTATATCTATACTTATATATACACTGAAGGAGTTAGCTTGAACGCGCTAATCTCAGGAACTACTGGTCCGATTGGAAAAGTTCTTTCAGTGTTAGATAGCCCATTTATCGAGGAATGCTTTAGGCTATATATCATCACGCTAAAGATTCTCACCTAATTTTACGCGGAGTCGCCGGTAACGACTACAATTCCATAACATATTTGTCTTTCGCAGCGAAATTTCTAAGTATAGTCGATAAAAGAAAGTACTTTACCATTTTGGATGACAGTTCCTACTTAAAGAAAATTTTGCTAAGGGTTATTGTTAGAAATTAACGTAGTGTATTACAAGCAAAAATGAGCCTTTTAACTATTTGACGTGCAAACGACAGTCGAACTTAGTATGGCAAACCAATTTTTTCTTCGACTATACCTACTTTATAAGCTACAATATATATATACTTCTATATATATTATTTGTCAAAAGGGTTAGCCAAATTAGAAAGAGGAAAGCCGCGGGCTTTAGCTAGTCAAAAATAAAATCTTAAAATGCACCGTCCAGACGCGTGTCGGTACTTATAAGAATGCACCTGTCCCGGTAAAGCCGGCGGTCGCGCGTGAATCACCTTGCAATCGATACACAGCTGGTACCTAACCTATTTGTGGGAGTTAAGTGTGTATGTGGAATGTATATAATATTAAAAAATTTCGTTTATTTTTTCATCTCGCCTCATCATTTGCTGTTTCTTTTATTATTATATTTTTTCTTTACTTATTAGATTGTAGTATCTAACTATTTTTAGATTGTCGTTTTAGAATTGTATACATGTTGTGTTAGCTTGTAAGTGGGATGTACAATGTCATATGTTACCGTTGTACGTAACGTAAGCTATCCTTTTTTTTTAATAAAAAAAAATATCTTAGTCTAAGAAAAGAAATGACAATGCAAACAAGAACGCATCAAAAGGTGCACTCGTAAAAGACTATTTGAATAAACAATACTTTGCCATGGCCTTCGCTTACTGAAGCGGTGAATGAGGATATTAATGATTATTTTCCACTCCGACCTACCGTAAAGCCATAATGTTTTTCTCACCTTTTTTATAACTAAGGTGGCAAACTAGCATACGACCCTCCTGACACACAGCCACTTGCAAACTACCCATTATATTTACTAGCGTTTCGCCTACCCTATCCCACGCTCCACAAAAAAAACTCTAGCAATGCCACTTACAAAAAACTATTTTTGTTGTCAAAACGCGAATTATATTATTTAGTTAAATGTGTCCATAATATGAAGGGGAAAACTCGTTCTGTCCCACCTCTCTGATGTCTAATCTATACTAATATACAAAGCAGAAGAGTTTGTTTGTTTGAACGCGCTAATCTCAGGAAATACAGATCCGATTTGAAAAATTCTTTCAGTGTTAGATAGGTAATTTATCGACGAAGGTTATAGGCTATATATCATCGCACAAAGACCAATAGGAGCGGAGCACTAATTAAGAATTTTTCGAAATCGGGGGTTATTTTTCCCATTTGAGCGTTTCCGCTGCGTGCGCTGCGTAAATGATTAAAGATTCGCAAAAGTCTTGTATGATAAAATTGTTTCCCTTTAAAAGTTCTAAATAAAAGTCTGCGACAGCATATGTCTATCTTTTAAGGTTGGCTCAGTATAACCTTTTTTATGCTAATCAAATTTGTTTCTAAAATAATGAAATGTCTTTTTATAAACCTAATATTAATGCTTATCGAAAAACTATTTCTAAACCTCTAACTGATAAAAGTAGTACACGCGGACAAAGTCGTGGGGTACAGCTAGTATAATACATCATAATAACGGCTAAATTCACTCACTGCGCTACAAAAAACTCAACTCACCTGAAATTCCTCGTGAACACTTCAAGAACACTGAATTTCACTTATAAATTTGACGACCGAGAGGCGACGCGGATTTTCATGGACTGACCGAAAGAGCGTACTGTTTATCAAGAGCTGAACGTGAAGAGGTGTAGATTTTCAACGCGGGACCGTAAGGGGGTTCGTGTTTCCAAAGATTGACCACGAGGAGGTACGAATTTATTTGGACTGACCCAAAGGGGTCCGAATCTCTGACCGGAATACACGCAAGGATACCTGACGCCGTATTCACTGGTGACGCGCGACTCGCCAGCGAGTGAGGTGTCAGAGTGCGCGCGCGTCGCTATCACAGGTCTATATAACTGGCTGATTATGACGTCACGATCAAGATAGTCGCATCGCTGTTTGAAAAAAAAACGTGCCATATCTATCCCCTGTATCTACATCTTAATTTTTTAAAATCTTGTATTTTTATTTATAGCTGTAGTTTTAGACTCGCTGCTACTTGTGTCTTCATCTACATAGATTTTTTTAAAAAAAACTAACAACTTATTAATTCACTTTCGCCAATAAACTGTTTTACTTAAGATTTCAAATTCCGCTTAATATTTAACATTTATAAATTTCATTTAAAAAGAAAAAGTGGTCAGTTTGTCTGTAAAATTATTTTCTGACTACAATAATCTATATATTAATAAAAATGAACGTTGCTGAACGCAAAACTCTAAAACGGCTCGACCAATTCGTTTAAATTTTTTTTTCGTATAATATTTTATTTCGCGGGGAAAGTAAAAAAAAAAAAAAAAACAATTTAATATAAAATATTAACTCTTGACAGAACTAAGTCCGGTCAAGCAGCTTGTTTGAAATAAAAGTAACTAATCTCTTAAACATATCGACAATTTCACCCATTTCATATCAGGATGAATGATGGTAATATTTTATTCGGTCCTTATCGTTTTATAACAATGTAAACTCTATACAACCGATTTGTAAACTATTTGAAATAATTATATATATGCAAATGTATTCCATCAAACAAAACCTGATCAACTCAATTTGCTAGATAATTCATTTATTAACGGGTTGTAACCGTGAATAAATAAATGTCAGTCGCGCAGACACGATCTCTGTGGAAGTCTATGGAGGAGACCTATGTCCAGCAGTGGACGTCAGCGGGCTGAAAGAAGAAGAAGAAGAAGAGGTTCAAACCGAACGCTTTACAGATTCTAGCCTTCTACCATTAAGATGAAGCCATAGTCAAGGCAAACATTTTTAGACACACACACGCTACATAATTATCGGTTTCCTTTTTGCTAATAGATCTTGATTTTCTGTATTAATATATATTTTTATTACGTCTTATTTTATAAAGAGAGCAAGGAGAGCACCTGTTGTTTGAAAATACAGGTTTTTATCTAGTCTAGGCCGACCAGTCTTTTGTTACCGCTGCAACCTTTTGTACTATTTTAAATATAAATATAGACCTTTATTAAGTTAGTGCCGCAATATAATATTTCTGCTCATCAATTTTCCTTCAAGTGTCGTGAAAGGATTTACATCAGCAGCGATTTCCCTACGGAGCGTGACGCGAATAAGCTACGCCAGGATGTAGAAAAACTATTTCCCCGGCTAATTGGTTTTGCGCTGACTCGAGTTACCGACACCCGGGAGGAATATAAAACTGCCGAGGGACGCTGTATTAATTCGTTGCCAATAACATTTGTATACAAAAATAGCGGCTGTATCATATAACATTTGTTTACAAAAATATTAGCTCTGTTATATGCGAGTAATGCTTACAAAAATAGCAGCTCTGAAATATAACGTGTACTTACTAAAATATAAGGTCTGTTGTATAACGTTTGCTTACAGAAACAGAAGCTTTGTTATGTAACGTTTTTTTTACAAAAATAACAGCTCTGTCGTATAAAGTTTGTTTACAAAAATAGTATGACGTTTGCTTACAAAAATGGAAGCTCTGTTAAATAAAATTTGTTTACACACATAACAGCTCTTATATTTTTTAAAAGTAGGTAACATATATGCATAAGTCATACCTAAAGTTACATTATAAATAAAACAGTATATTTTTGATACATTACGGTTGAAATGGCTCTCATTTATCTTCATACTTATATTTAGTTAGTCGATATGTATGCCATTGTATTCCGTTTTAACTGCTAAAACCATTCCGATAACGATTTTTATATGTGTTTTGCCTTAATCCTAATTAATACTAGGCACCTGTTAAAAAAAGGTTGAGGAACAATATCCCTTGTGTTTTCTAGCATTATAATCTTTATCTTTTAAGATAAAAGGAAAGAAATAATATTATATAAAAACCATTACTTGTAAAGAAAATATCAAAGGTTATAAAGAAACATCTAAAGGAATACTGAAATGTAGAACCTGTCATAACGTTTTTCAATTCAGCCGGCGGGTTTTCGTGATTATGAACAGACGTCAAAGGGAAATAATGTGAAGTTTTCTTAAAATAATACAATGACTTTAGATTTAGAATGACGTTGTTATTCAAAACGTTGCGTTGTTTAGACTGACTCTGAAAGATTCTGAGAAGTTTTCAAAAGGACCTTAATTAATAAATGTTAAGACGTCATAACTTTGTTGTTATTCGAATGGTGTTAAGCAAAAACGTGTCAACCCGCAAAAAAATCGATTTTGTACAACATTTCGTCATTTACATTACTTTCAATAATACACAGTCTTTTAAAAGAGCGTGAATAAATTATTTAAGCTAATTTAAGTTGAAAAAAATAGGACGGGTAAAAAGAAAAAAAAAAACGGATGAAATATTTGTATACCAAGACAGTTCATAATAACAATATACAAAAGACTACTCTCTAATGGCTATCATATTAATAAAGATCTATTTATGAATTGCGAGCTTAATTTCAAACTATTTAATAGACTATAAGTAAGATTATTAGATAAGATATTAATTTAATTTACCAACTGGCAATAGATCACGCAATCAGAATTTAGTAAAATAGTGTCAATAATTTTCTTACTTACGAAGTCTATAAGCGGCATGTTGTCAAATTCAAAGTCTATAAGGGTATTTGAAATTTTTATCTAGAACAACCTACAAGTTTTTATAATTGAACATTAAGAAAACAAAACGCTTTGTCCTTAATGTTATTCATGAGAAACTAATCTACTTTGCTTTAATCCGCAAATGAATACAAGGGAAAATCGGTGTCCGGAATCCGCCACCAAAGCGCAGCACTACACTGACTTTCCGATGTGCCTCAACGCACGTTTCGCTTCGACACCGAAGCATCATCAGGAGATAGACTCAATCATGATACATTATTTAAAAAAATGATTTATTTGGCATATAAATTGACATTACATATGAATTAGCGTGCCCGAAGAAAATAATTATAATGTGCTCGTAGAATAAACTTAATATAAAATAAACACGTGTGGAATTAAAGAACAGCCTCGACTCATTTTTAGTTTCGTATTAATTTTGGAACAGACAAGATAACGTAAAAAAATATAAAATGAGTTTAAGACTTTTGATAGTAATTTGGCAAAGAGCGAATTTATGGGCGAAGTTTATAGTGTTATGAATATTTATATTAAAATTAACGACTGTAACATTTTGCGAAATCCCATAGCAATCAAGGTTTAATTTGCATATCTTAGAGCCCAACCGCATCGCTAGCACCATCGCCGCCAAAGCGCATCTTTGCACTGATTTTCTGGAAGAATCTAAAATGAAATCGGATATTTGTACATAATCTATTTAACTAGTATTTTTTAGGTGGAATTTTTTTCGCCCTTTCCTAAAAATATGGTTGAGGTTTCATTCGATTCGGAATAGTATCTAGATTCTTTCTGAAAAAATTAAAGATACGCTCGCGTAAATTAAAAAACTTATAAACAATTAACAGAAACAATAAAAAGCTGATTGGTTTTTTGCTTACATCTCAAAAAGTATTTGAGAATTTTAAAGTCTAAATTTGTTGTTTTTTTTAATTTGTTAAATTATGTTTTTTTTATTCTCCCAAAGGGGAATCTATTCCGAAGCATTTGAATAATAACAGCTCCACGAAAGTATTTTAAAAATTATCGCATTTGCAATATTAATATTCGAACTACATGAAATTGTTAATTAATTAATGCGTAACTTATTGAAAATTCGCTATTAACATTTTCATACGATAAACGTATACACTTTATTTTTTATATAACGTAAATAAATAGATTTAGTTGTGTCTCCTGTTCGAACTTTAAAAACAAAACAATAGTGTAATTTCATAAAACTTTGCAGGCGCGTTATAAGTTCGAAATTTGAAAAAGGCTCAAAAATGAAATTTTAAACAACTTAGCGGGCGCGGTTTTTTTTTTCTTAAATTTGAATATCCGTAAATGGCTAACTTCACGTATCCTTTTTTCGAATGAAATGTCACTATTTCCGCGCATGTTTGAGAAAAAATACTTATGCATTAGGCGGATGTTACCTATAACACAGCTATTAATTTACCCACCTTAGGCACATACGACTGTGTTTTTATAGTCTTATAAATATTTATTTAATACCTGTGTTATAGGTAGCAGCTGCTTCATAAACAAATACATATTTTTTCAATATATAAATAATTATGAACCAAGAATCGAGGTGGGCAACGAACCCACAACCCCGGAACGGAATGCAAATGCGCCAAAGGGCCAGAGAAACTAAACGCAAAGATGCTTAAGAAACTATGCTCCATCGTATTAAAGTCTTAAAGAGAAAATTCTCAGTAACAAATTTGTATTTGCAAAGCTTATGAAGACCGATAGAGATATTTATAGCAGATTCATCTCGCCAAGTCGATTTTCTTTTCCAAGAACGGTATTAAATTTGCAAGCGTTTTGTGAATTATTTATTTCGGTTTATTTTCCTATTTATTTACTATTTATAAATCTACTACTTTTACGATTTATTTATTTTCAAAGTGCTACCTGGTCTCAAGGTGAAAAAAATTTGGATAATGTAGAAAACGTCGGATTTTGACCCAATTCTTTTGTGGAAACTCCAAATCGAATTATCGGCAAAATTGTCGCGTATAATCTAATCTTCTTACCCACTTAAAGATACTTTAATTTGAGTGAATTAAAAAAAAATTTTCTCTTGTGGGCGATGTAAGGAACGAACGTCAATTTGTATTTGGCAGAAAAAATCTTATAACAAGTATAGCAGAATTCTTTATATATACATTGAGTGCCTAAAGTACCCTAATAAAAATAACCCTCCTTCTTTAGCAGTCGGGTAATAAATTAAAATTTAATAAAAATAAATGAAAAATCTACTAAAAATAAGTAAAATCTTCCGTCTATTAGCCTATAATACCCAAATTGTTGTTTATCCTCATAAATAAAATGTAGTTAATGCCATCCATATTATGTTAAGGTAAGCAATCTAGCAATCTAGACTAAGTCTATTTCATTTACTTACAATAGACTTAAAATCTAGACTCGTTGACAATTGTACGGCTGGCCCGTTGGCGCAGTGGGCAGTGACTCTGCTTTCTGCTCCGGGGGTCGTGGGTTCGATTCCCACCTCGAGTTAGAGAAAGTCACAGCTATTTAGAGAGACAGGATTAAGGCGTGTAAGGGCTGGTTCAGTCACAGTGGGAACCGCACAATTATAAATCGTGCGGTTTTTAAATCGCAAAATCGTGAGTGTTCAGACGGAGGCGATTATTAAGCAGTTCGCGTGCGCGGATATCAATGTGAAAATGGATTTCGATGAAGATACACTGAGTTTAATGTAGTCAGAAAAAAACTCTGACGATTTTGCAATTTGAAAACCTCTCGATTAGTAATCGTTACTCGCCGTGTCTGAACCAGCCCTAAAAGGTAAGGGCTTGTAAAAGATACAATACAATAAACTATTCGACTAGGAGACATAGTCGAGAGGACCTTCTATAGTTATAAGGAAATTTTAAAGACTAACACTTTATTGGAATAATAATTAAATATACTTATATTTCAATTGAAAAATTGTAATTGAATGCATGCAATGGAACGAAGAAGATATTCAAATAAAAATGAAGAGGAAAATAAAATGGCACGGGCCTTCAGCCCGAGGAGTATAAATTGAAAAAAAAAAAGTTTTATTCCTCATGCAATCGTAATATTAGCTTGATATTTCCCTACCTTGTGAATATAGCTGTATTTGCCCGGTATAGGCATAGCTGCCCCCGCGCTGGGATTCATAACGCGCGGTTCTTCGCATACCTCCAGCGCAATATGTACCTCATCTAGATTCTGTAAAAATTTATATATACATGTAAACAATTTGTATATGACGAACACTAAAAAAAATAGTTATTGAGTTCCTATTAGTCTTGGTCAGTAAAAAGTGCAGACAAACGCCATCAGGTTTTCGTATCAACACTTTAAGTATGCTAATTACACTAAGGAATTTCTTAGCATTCCATATATTCACCATATGAATACTGGGTCCATCGTGTTGTAGAGGAACGATCCATAGCAGTTCCCGGGACTAGTGCTATAAGTGTAACAGCGGTCTTCCTAATGGCCACTAACACTCATCTTCACCGCCAGTTTTACCTCCCCTGCCTACCCAAATCTGGTATAATCCTATTAGTGCGGTTTTAGATGTATTTTCTTTAAGCCAAAGTCTTTAATAGGTTGTACAGGGATTTTGCTGCCATACCCCTTCCTCCTACCTTTACCGCGTATATATTTTCCACAAGAACGTCCGTAAATATTCAACTAAAAATATGCACGGTATATGACATTTAAGGACATTATAAAAACAAATAATGATTCCGTTTTGTTATTAATATAATGTATATTCATATAACAAGGCAGGAGCAATTTAGTACTTGAACTTTAAATTAAAATTTTAAGTATTTAAATTTTTTATTGGCAATAGTTATTTTTGTTGAATTTGTTAATGTTCAAAATGTATCACTAGGCTGCATTATCAGCCTAGTAAGGCACGGAACAAAAGCGAAAGAAAATAATTACATAAATAGTGACTAAATTATGGTTCAATTTTATTAGGGTTTTTATTTGTATTTTGTCAAATTTAAGGTAAGAAATAAAACATTAGCTTTGAAAAATTGTTTCAATAAAGTTTTGACACAAATACAGAGTCTATCAAAATGAGGAGGTCATAGTTCAATCAGTAGCCGGCATTGGATCCGTACTTACCGCGGCCGGACGATAGATGGGTGACCTTTCTAACACTGGTTTTCAAAAAAATCCAGACCTGCGTGTTTCGGAAGACACGTAAAGCAGTGGGTCCTGACACCCGATTAACGTCATCGAGTGATATTAGTAGTAAGATTGAAGGCCGGTGAGGATTTCTAGGATGACGTCAGACATCGGTTATCTTAAATCGCCCCACGGCCACATCCTCTGCAATTTAAGCAGACCCTGATACTAGACCGGAATAAGGCTAGATAGAAAAAGAAGAGCCCATCGAAATGAAGCAATAGAATTCAATTTGTTGTGGTAAGCATATAATATAATATAAACGTCGGAGAATATGTCCAATTCCCATGACCCGTATTAGTGAAGTCGTCGTGCGCGGCTCAGACTTAAACCTGTACGCAGCTAACAATAACCCACTTTTCCAGTCTCGACATTAACACACTATTATTGAACAAAACATTTATGCATAAATTAGTAAACATAGGTCGATATTGATTATGGCAACAAAGATGCAAAACGCGTACTAAGCCCCGGCCAAGTAAGATCAAGGCCGCCCAAATTCGTCGAAGCGTAAATAATACGATCCATTATTCAACGTCCGTCTAGGTTCTGTACACTTTCATCTAGTTTCGAGAGCTTGTTTTGTGACAGAAGCCTCATCCCAGCAAAATATAGTTTCCAATATACCGATAGTTTTAAACTTAGCCCAACTCTGTTAACTCGCTACAGTATACCAAAAACATAGATGTTGCTTAAACGTGCTCTTGAAAGGTTTATCGAAAGGCTGCCATAGTATTACGATTCTGATAGTTGGAAGATAAATGAGAAAAACACATACTTTAAATAGCAAAGCCATCTATCAATAACAACTTGGCAATTTGTAAAATTAAAATAATATTGCCTGGAAGGTTAACAAGGCTATTAATAACCGGTAAAAGTATTCCTTGCGTTATTACACTAAGACAGGTACCCTATTTTTATAAAAACAAATGTATTGATTCAAATTCAAAAAATATTTCATTCAAGTAGACTTTTTACAAGCTCTTTTGAATCGTCAAATAGCTTGTAAATGTCTACGCGATTATAGCGAATATTCATTGAAACTTTGAAGAAAAATGGGTCTTCACGAAAAGCGATACGTAAGATATACCAAGAAAAGGGCCGGGGTCAGCGAAATCCTCTGTATTGCGGATGAGAGCAAAAAGTTCCTTATCAAACTATCGCAAATTGATCTTGGATACGTCCCTTTGAAAGCGATGAAAAGAAAGGTCGCACCAAAAAGTCCATATTATGTACATAAAATGTATGTATTCAAAGAAAAACGCTAAATATTCTTTTAATACCTGGACACCATAAGGACAAAGGGCTCCTTAAGAAACATACCACACAATTTGCAAGGAATTTATGGTTTAACTAGGAGACATTACCGAGGAACTTAAAGAAGACAGAATACTCATTTCTAAAGGAAATCGATGTCCAAAAATCACAGCAATGTGATCTGCAAGAGCGGCCTTTAATCTTATTTGTAATATGAATATGAAACTAAAAGTGTAAACTACTATTTGAACAATACCTCTTATAGACAATTTTTCCACTACATGACCCAGACAAATATTTTCGCACGACTCAAATGTATTTTATTTTGACGATTCACCCTGTTCGTGACATTAGTGTAATGGGAAGGGCCCTAGAGATACGGAAAGCGCGAACGTGTCCCCTAAGTGTGAAGATTCGTTTTGGCCGCGGTATAACCCACCTTTGTGTGTGTCATTTAACACGGCTCCAGGGAAAATTACGTTCTAGTGTGATATTAGTTCAAAAAGGGACATAAAATACCCCATTATATAGATAAATTGAATAAATATAACTCAAGCAGAGCCTCAATAGCTCAAATGTATAATAGGTTACCTTTACTGGTTTACTTAAGCGTCCTCTAATACCTTGAAATAAATCGCTGACTTAGGTTCTCTTTCAGTTCACTCTAACGTCCCACAAACATTTTAATATACGTGAACGGATAGAACAATATGCGCATTTGAATTCAGCATGTGAAGTATTTTAATAAAAAAAAGCCTAGAGAACGATATCACATGCGGAATAAAGTATGGTGCATTTCAGCGCACTGGCTGTGAAATAAAACAAATTTTATTATATCGCCGATATCCGTTCCTTGGCGTTCGCTGCATTTTCATTTTGCTCATAGCTTTTATAGCGGCCATTCTCTTAGCACTAAACACGGAGTAAAGAACTACGGGGCATGGCGTCTATTGATTTCTCATTTCGAAAGCAAATAAAACTTCTTATCTGTCTGTGTTCAGAGACTCTTTCAAAGAGTGGAAAACTGTGTAAGTGAAATTATTTTTTTTCCTATTTTTAAGAATTGTATAAGTCATATTATTAATAGAATTATATAAAGCTTTATATATTAATATAAAGTAAGAAATCAGGCGGATTATTTTCCTAAATGACCACTGACGCCATGGACAACGGACCCGAAACCTCCCGATACATTGCCGACCTTAGAAAGATGAATATTCTCTTTAATGGAAGGTTTCCTAGAAACGTCGGAAATGATTCCAACCTGACTCTTCAGAGAAGTTGTGCCAGGTAAAAAGTTCCTACATAATAACTTCTACTTTTGGACCTCGAGGTGATGGAGGCACTACAATGCCTTATATTATTTTCATTACATAACAAGTCTGAAACTACAATATAATTAGATGTACACAAATATAAAACAATTGTGCACTGTATACACAATAAAGCGGGGAAAGGACGCGAATGCTAATGAACGCGTCTGAGAGCCCTCGCTCCACAATCATCATGCTTTATGCAGCCGCAATCCAGTTGTGTCAATGACGTCGGGCCATTTGCTTAATGTGCAATAGACACTGCGCTAAATCTCCTTTTGGACATTAAATAAATAGTTTGGGCGCTACTCCTGTCTATATATAGTACAGTAATTATGTTGTGTGTTCGGAGCATATTGTTGTTTTTGGACCATTCGCATTATCTGTTCCTTAAAGTGCTTAAATTTTCTATAACAGTCAAAACATTGTCCCTGAAATGTTACGAGGGGACCTAGATATAGTATTGCAGGCACGTCCCAGCCTGGAGTGAAGTTCAAGATAGATCTATCCCTCGGGATTAATCCGGGCTGTGGCAAATCGCATCAGTAGTCACCACCGTATCGGCCGGCCTATAAAGTGGTTTAAAATCATATTCAAATTCAAATTTTAGAGACGCCTTATTCCAATATTGGCTTTTCCAAGCTTCTTTTATGTCATCGTTAAAAATTAAATATAATCTTTGTAAAGTAAGTGGTACATTAATAGTGTTAATTTCCCATCAGGTTTTTTTTTAAATATTACTGAGTTAATTCACCTTTGCAGTATAAGAAGAAACTATATCATAGCAGTTCTTCATGGGCGTCAGCAGTCACTAACTATAGGATGAATCGCCGCCTTAGTAACCTCTGCATAAAAGTTACGTAACACAAAATCAGTGAATAAAAGTACATATTTTGTGATTATATTACATATATACACAAGCCAAACATTCACACGTTCACATCTCACACACGCGCACTCGCACATATGCACACAAACCCACACCCACAAACATCTACACATTTAACGAGTAATAGAAATTGTAATAGCCTAATTTATATAATTTAAATATTTTGTCATAAGTTAAAATTAAGAAGGAAAATTTTATTTTACGGAGGAAGGCGATGATTACCGCAAGACAGCTGTTACTTCTGCGGGATCATCGTTTTCATTTGTATGTACTACCTATGTTGTAACAGTTCTAAATAAATAAATAAAATATTTTATCAAAAAATCTCTTCAACCATAACCAAGTAAATTGTAAAGAATCTAGTTCAACATGGGATACGGTCGCCACTTTTCAATAGAGGTTAATATTTGAGACTGTCAAAGACCGTGATAGTTCGGAAGTGGGACGGGAAATGTTGCACAGAACCGGGCCACTCCAAGTACACTAAGCGACACGCGGAATACAAAATAGCGAAATGAAATTGGAATAACACTTCCGGTTCTATTGCTGATTTGCCGCTTAGAATTGACGAAGTTTATTTAGCACTCGAGCTAGAGTGGAGGCTGTTCGCGATGAGGTCATTAATTTGGCAATTATTTTTATATGCAAGTGACACTAGTTCACAACTCTCAGCTGCGTTGCAGACTATTTGCAATGCCATGGCCTTTAAATGTGCTCTTATTATATATATCTAGATCGATTATCGTTTCTGTAGCATCGGAGGTGGTAGCTAGAGAGATATATACGTATATGCCAGGTAGAGGGAACCTACTAATTATGACTTTATTTGGTTGACATCGACATAACATTAAAAACAAAATTGTACTATCAATTCGTGTTCCACATTAAATCAATGTATTTTACGAAGAGCTTATTAAGACGGACTAAAGTTTCGGGGTAAGGTACTGTAGAGTTTCTAAATATCTGAAGTAATGATTAACAACTTCACAGAAACAATATTCCAAATATCCACTTATATTAAGTTTGGTTTGGATCTCGACCTCTAATACATCTTTAAGATAACTATGTCTGATGTTGGCGAAGCCTCTCTATTTAAGAGCTTCCAAATTCCCGTTAACTTAATTAACAATCTATTGAATTTCCCTATAACATTTGAAATAAAATGAAATGCATTTATTTGTAGTAGTTAGAACCACTTTACACCAGTTACAAATAAATATTACAAACTAAAGAAATAAACCTTAAATTTAATTAGAGTAAAGACACTATTTGCAAAACTAAAAAAAAAACTCACATAGAATCAAATTATGCCAAAAAAAAAGTACACAGTCACAAAATTTGTGGTATTTGTAAAGCAGTGCAACGACTACAAAATGGCAGCTACTCAGCTGAACGTCAGAGTGACATGAGATATCGCTCAAACACTGATTTTCTGTAGCTCCAATAATACCCTTTCTGTCCCCCAATCCGTTATTGTTATATTTATTGTTAACAGAATTGCATGAACGCGAAGAAATTTTACTTCGTTAATCTAAATTTCACCTTTAAGGTATTTCACTTAATTCACTTAACTATTTGTTTGGATTATGCTGTTTAACAGACCGGATAGAGAATGGCAAAAGGAAACGGCGACAAGAAATGTTCCAGTTAACAACGAGTGACGGCGGCCCGCTTTGAAACTCCGCAGGTAATTTGAGATTGTCTTAGCTGTCGTGCAGCTCTGCATTGATTTACAAAGAAACTTTCACAAACATAATTTGAGAAATGGAATTGCTTTCAGCTTGGCACTATGAAAACATTTGACGTTAGATCAGTACTACGATAGCATGTTCATTATTCGGTAAGAAGTTGTCCCTTAATATTGGTTTTTACCTATTTTATCGCATCATCATATCGATATCTCCCACGTAAGTTGTTGTAACTCCAAATTCCCAGTTTTATAGTAGAGCGTTACAAACAAGTAAATTGTAATATAACATTCACTTTTTAAATATTATTGTGTACAATAATGTAATCGTCGTTATTGAATATAAAATTGTATACGCAAATATGTTATATAATGACGATTTTATTTCCATTTAAATGTTTGTAATACGCTACTGTGAAGTTGGGAATTTTGAGTTACAACAATTGCCGTGGGAGATATCGATATATTACAGATACGTAATATTAAATAGTTCTGCAAAAATAGTTTCTATTTTCCAGGAAGGTTTAGACGCATTTTGATTGAATTGAAAAAAATATTAAAAAAAACTTGTGCTTCAGACGATTTTTATTTCAGCTAAAAAGAAAAAAACGTGTTTTATTTCCGGTAACTCTATTTTATCACTTTTACAAATAGCTATTTCAACATGGAGGCTGAAAAATATTTCTGGCAAGTATATTGACAACAATGTACTACAAAGATAATCATGTCAAATATGCTTTAAGATCGATTCCAAAAGCCTGTCTACACGCTTCACTTGTTGACATTCATCAAAGTGACTTGTTTATTTATTTACCTTCAGGTTGAGTCAACGGGAAAAATAGATTTTGACACGTTTCAGTCGCTGAGCCTCATCACTTAGGGTGATTGTCGTCTGCGTCAAAGCTCACGTGAGCTTTAAGAGAAAATCTTCAGAAAAGTTTCAGTACTGTTTTGTAAGTTTCATTCTATTCCCATAGAGAGCTCGCGTCAAGCTTCAGTCTCATCATGCGTTAAGATTACTTTACATGTCAAAGATTTACCTCGGTTCCTTTTTAGCGATAATGGATTTGTAAATATGCATCTTATATAAACCGCTTTGAAAATTAATATATCGTTATCTTTTATACTAATAAATTATATTTCAATTAGTAAATGCTTATATCCTTGTCACCATTAAGTTATGAGGCTATAAATACTACAAAAATAAATAAAGCTACTGCTAAAGTAAAAAGAAATAAAAAACATATTAAGAACTGTCCATTTTACAGAACTGAAAACTCGCAAGTCTTAAATTCTTTCCACGCCATAATCCTCTTTGCTGGTGAATTCCACCGCTTGTTCACAAACAAAATGCATATTTCTATTTTAGTCCTTTGTAACTGCTTATTTATAGTATGACCTGTGTACAATGGAAAAGTATTTTAAATATTGCCTATTGTATTGAAATAATTGATAGAATCTAGCGAAATTCCAGGACCAGTAGGAAACTTATATTACTTTGCAAAAATCTGCGAGTAAAAACAAAATATTTATTATTACTCTCATAAGAAAAGAAATTTATAGCGACATTTTGTAAAAAGTGTTTTTGTCACCCTAAGGGTATAATCCGTGTGGTACTCGATTCAATTCTCGGGTGAATATAAATTCATAAAGTCACTTAAGTGACTTTTTCATAATATTCATATATTTTTTTCTTATTATTCGAACAGCACAACGTCTACCGGGACCGCTAGTCTAACTGTATATTATCTATAATAACACTTACATACCTCATATATTAGAGCTGTCTTATTAATTACACGTGAACATAATTAGAGAAGTGTTAATTACGTGTACTATATATATAGTATATGTTTGTGTTTATTTTGGTACATAATAATTAATATTCCACTGAATTCCGTGTATCAAATTGCTTCCTTTTTGTATGAAACACTTCCGATATATTTTGCAAAAAGAAATATATTTTGCAAATAAACTATGTAGATTAAATAGTAAGCAATGTTAACCAATTATAGTTTTTATTGTACTTTTGTCGTTTTTTAGGGTTCCGTAAGAAACAAGTAACCTTTATAGTGTCGCCCTGTCCGTCCGTCCGTCTGTCTGCCCGTAAGGTGGTCTCCCCCCTAGCATTTCTAATTTATTAGACATAGAGACTTGAAATTAGCTACCTAGGTTCGGTCGGTATCTAGGTTCTACTTTCATTGATTTTTACGTTCGTGCAGAACAACGTCTGCCGGGTCCGCTAGTATTAGCAAGGCAAGGCCATCAGACAGGCTTGTTTGCCACCTTACGTACCAATAATAAACAAAAAACATAACGGACCACCCAAATCATATGATGCGGTTAAAACAAAGGGGACCAAAGACAAAAGAAATGATTCCTGCCTATGGTTTGAGATATCATTATGTTCACGGGGATTCTTCGAATGTTTACTATTAAAAAAATTAGCCTGTCTGTATGTGTGTCCAATTAAAACAAATATTTTTAAATACGACTGGTTAATCGTGTTTCTAATGCCGGAGCCAAACATAGCTTCATTTGAATGATCATACCAATGATCATGTAGTGTGGCCGGGCACTTTGTGTAACTGCACAAAGTTTTGTAGAACTTTGTACACTTCAAGGACAAAAATGTACGTAAGGAACGTGACAATGAGTCATGCTTTTTCGTGCGAACCGACGTTCATCAATTTGTATGACCGCTATCACGTCAAAATCCTTTCTTAGCGGATGTCTATTACCTATAAACTACTTCCATGCTAAAGTTTCATCTTTGTAGTTGGTAGGTCCCGCGGTTTTCGAGATTTTCGCATTTATACATGTAGCGTGTAAATTTTACGTTGTTTCTTAAATTTTCTGTTTTTACGATATTACAGTTTGCGATAAGGTAGGTGGCTATAACCCAGAGGGTTCTGGGATTAGCTCAAAGTGTTTGTACGAGTTTGTCCTTGAAGACTACAAGGTTCTACAGAACTGCGCAGCAACATACTACATGATCATTCAAATGAAGCTATGTCTGGCTCCGGCATTATTGTCACCGTCTGAACAACTCAACTCAGTAGAAAAACAGACGAATTCGCGGCCAATCGCTAGTATGGCCACTTGTAATAAGCGGGGTAGTCTCCTACGGCGTTAGTGTCTCTATTAAAGACCGTAAATCAAAATGTTAACAACGTATTTAAAAGCTCGGAACGGGTGGGTTTTTGTACGGCCCTCAAAGCGGCCGACGCTGGCCCGAGGTCCGCGCGCGAAAGAGACGGATAATAGAGGGACAGAGAAAGACTATTTGTTTATTTTGTCCCGATGCAACGGTGCATTAGGCTGCCCTTTTCCAACTTATTGTTCGACGATTCGATTTACTACCTTATCAGTTAGTATGCGTTTTTCGATACGAAATCAAATTCCCATTAAATGGACGGATCAAAGTCAATGTACAAAGAAAAAAAAAATTCTCAAATACATTGCCACATAAGATGTTAACAATAAGACATCTGATTTAGCTATTTTTACTTGTAGCTCAGATATTTCGTTATCACCTCCACGAATATAAATCTAATATTATTTGAGAATAAATACCAAAGACACTACATATACGTATAAACATGGTTCCAGAAACAAAACCCGGTTAAATGAATAAGTAAAATGTATGTATGTTAGATTGAGTATGTGCGTGCGTGTGTTTGTATGTGCGTGTTTGTGTGTGTATGTGTGTGTGTGTCTGTGGAAAAGTGCCCATTACCTCTCCAGTGTGTTTCGCTTAGGCCACATACCTTTTACTTTCTTAAACTAACTTTAAATACTGAGGTCTGTGGTCCCTTGAGGGTGTGAACAAATTAACCATTAAGGTGTAGGCAATCAAAAGATGTGGCCGTTTATGTCACATTTTCCATACCTTTGCAAAGGGAACTTCCCGTTGACCTAGAATCATCAAATTTGGTAAGAAGCCACTATATCTATATCTTATAACACAAATATAGAAAAAAATTTAAAACTCTAAATTTCTTGTTGAATCAGTGTCCGTTTGCCTAACTATCTATCTGTCTGTCAGTCAAGACTCTATTTCTTAAAAATGTGTAAAGGTATGTAATTGAAGTTAATAATAAATACTCAGCTCTGTAATTCCTTGAAGCTAGAAATAAATTTACTTCTACTTATACTATATGCGTGAGGTTTTATTTTAATAATTTATTGTATTAATAATGAATATTTTATAAAAATATTTGCATTTGTACCCTCTCCTGTATATAAACGATAATTGTGTCATATTTCATACTTCTCAGTCCGAGCAATTTCCGTAAAATGGTACCAAAAGTTTTGTTTCACACATATATATATATGTATATATATATGTATATATGAATATTTTTTTTTTGGCAATCGCATGTAACCAAAGTTTAACAAAATGTCTGATATAACGCATACAATTCGAGGTAGCGCCGCGCTTGTAGCCGGATTCGGCTGGCGCGTCCGTGTACCAGAACCTCTTCCTCAACATGAGATCGGCGTGAAGTGGCGGCAATGCTACCACGTTAATTGATGGTATTGTTGTCGCGTTTCGTTCGGTTGTGAGATTTCCCGGTGGCCTAAACTCGTCATTAAAGGCCCGCAACGCATCTGCTAGGCTTCTAGTCGTGCAGATGTCCATGGGCGTCGGTAGGCACATAGGTGCCTGCTTCCTGCTCGTTAGCCCCTTGTAACATAAAAAAACTGTCACCTTTTCAAAGATAAATGGGATTTCTTTTCATTTCTTTTGATAATGCTTTAGTAAAAATATGATTAGAAATACGTAACGCTGTCTTCATTCACACCACACGCACACAATCTATGTTATAGGATGTAATTCTTTCCTATTTCATTTTTCTTTTTCATTTCTTAATTTTTTTCTAAATGATTTAAAAGTGCTTAACATACTATAAATAGTTGTACCAATGTTCGGGAAGGTACTGGCTCCTAAGGTACGGGGTTACCTAGATTAGGGGCCAGGGTTCTAGTAAACTATGTAACGTGATTTTATAAAACAAAAATTACTATTTTTATTTAAGGTCAGAGTGTACATAGGCCAAAGAAGAATCAAAAAATTTTAAATTTCTGCTTAGCAATCGATTAAAATGTTTTGTACATTGGCGTCATATCATTATTAATCTATATTAATATATAAAGCTGAAGAGTTTGTTTGAACGCGCTAATCTCAGGAAATACATGTCCTCACGTAGGCTATCCTAGTTAATTCCCGGATGTTTTAAAACCAAGACTTCTTTCGTATACCGACACCACGTTTTCCCTCAGACTATTGTCTATATTCCTAAACTGTCCTAATCTTATTTATCTTTCTCCGAAATAATCATTTACTTGTCGCATTGTCCCAAAGCAATTCCTCTCCATTTCGTGCAAAGGGTAGACCGCCTCAGCAAAAACTGTGCCGAAACTTGCTCGGAATCCCTTTGTAGATAACGCCTCCCGTGACGCACGGCCCGACCGGGCATGTTTATCTGCTAGATCCTCCTACAAAGACCCTTTGAGCGTAATTTATTGCTCTATAAGCGTATCGTATTGCTCAAAATATCGAAATCCGATCAATGTATCCTGCGTGGAAAATACACCATATGTATAGGCGTTTTATTCCGGATACAGACACAATTGCGGATACAAATTATTCCGGATGATCCATTCGTAAATTCTTAAATTGTAAAAGTAATTAAATCGTGACTGAGTTCTACCTAAAGGTCAGGACTGGATTGATTAATGATGTGTTTTTGAGAAATCACTGGACGATTATGACTGACAATTAGACCCGGAGGCTCAGCGTAAGTTTTTTAGGGAGTATATTATACTATCTTTTTCCCACAACTTCGTCCGTGCAATATTGAAGTTGCCAAAAACCTACTAGCACTATCGAAAAATCTGTTCAGGTAGTTCATAGTTTCTAGACATCCGTCTAATAACCTGAAATTTAACAAGGGCCAAATTACATGATTTAACGTTTTGCAGTTTTAGAGATTTCTTGATAGGTGACCTAACTCTTTTATATATATAGATAGATTAATTGTATAATTTAAATTTATTTAAGGCCATCTCCCCACTATCATAGGGGTATAATTGCAGATATGGATAGGCGTATAATTCCGGATTCAGATACAATTACGGATATAAATTATTTCGGATGATCCATTTGTAAAAGTAAAAAAATCTGTGACTGGATTCTTCCTAAACGACAGGATTGACTTTGATGAATTTCCTTATGTGTATTTGAGTGAATCACTGGATGATTTAAATTCCCAATTAGACCAAGAAGTAAACGCTGCCATTGAGTTCCATTTACACCAAATGGAAAGTGACAATACAGATGATCTACTATTATAGTATAAATCAGAACTACTATAGTACTATTATAGTATAATGTATATTTTATTAAGTCATTCAATACTCGTAATTTTGTCACCAAATGATAAAAATTACTTGAAAGCTAAGTTTATAAGGGTTCGTCGCGCCCTGCATTGGGAAAAGCCCGTAACAAACTCAGCAGGGTAAGTTTTTGCTATCACCATTTTCACAATATCGAAAGATACCTTCATATCTTCATACCCACTATACTAGGTATCCATACCAGGTATCTTCTTACCTATTGACTCTTGCATAATACTACCGTATTGTAACGAATACATACATATAGAACAATTTTGTATACTACCGCGAGACAGAAATATAAAGAAGGTATATATATCTTATTATCTATGTATATATGTAAACATGATTCCCTATTTCGCTAGTTCACGGCATCACGCGTGACCGGCTGGACCGATTTCGCTAAGTCTTTTTATGGTGTGCTGGTTATGATAAGGAGAAGGTTCTTATGAAAGAAAATTGAGTGTAAAATTGGAAATTTAAGAATACCTAACTACCATATTAAATTATTTCTGATGTAATCTTAGCGCTCTTGACAATATAGAACTTTTTTATGTGTGGAGCGGAAATGAAGTGGGACCGGGAACGGAAAAGGGACTGGGAACGGAAGTAATGTTATAATAGAATGTAGTAAATATTTAGTAACCCAACGTTTGGGTAGGACAACGTCTGTCGGGTCCTCTAGTTTTATCAATAAAATTAAGATGTAAAATTGTTGATGAACAATAGCATATCACGCAAGGTTAACGGTTTATTAGTTATGTTACTTTCTATATATAAAAATCAATAATTGTTCCTCAGTCTCGCAGAACACACTAATTAAAAAAAATATTTATTTGTTCGATACTTCAGAATAATTAAAATGGATGACATGCTATATAAAATTATTATTTAATAAAGCATTCGGCTAGAGTCACTTTTTATGTAAAGATCGCCTTTACATTGGTTAATAAGAGACGAGCCTAAAATCCGATAAGACAACGTCTGTCAGTTCCGCTAGTTCAAGACAAAATACAATTTTTTCAATTGCATTTCCCTACAACTACATTTCTGGTGACCTGTAGTACAATTTTTTAACCTTAGAGGCAATTCAAAATATGATAAAATACTGAGAAACATGTATAAATAACATAGTTATTTCTTTTTTTTAAATAAATATGTATTCCCAAGAGGTCGTAGCCTAATCAGTGCTCGGCATTTGATCGATTCGATCGCTAGGTAAAGTAGCCCTTGCTGCGACCGGGTGATAGATGGTTTGAGCCCTTCTAACACTGGTTTATAATTGAAATCCGACCACCTCCTTGTTTCGGAAGGCGCGTAAAACAGTGGAACTGGATTAATGTTACTGAGTGACATTAATCGTGAGGTTGCAGGGATCGTGGGGGTTCCAAGGGTGACTTCAGAGGGCAATCGGTAATCGTAACTCACCCCACGGGCTCTCAAATCTTCTGCAATCTGAGAAGACCCTGGCACTAGACCAGGATAACGCTAGTTTTTTAAGTTTTACGCGTTGGTAAAGTTTACTTAAATTTGTATGGAGATTAATCAGCGCCGCCTAGCGGTAACGATGTAACACCGATCAATTTCCATACAAATTGAAGCAAACTTTACCAACGCGTAAAAGTTAGAAAAACTCGCATTAAGCACTCAGTTTACATAGTGAAGTTTACGTGATCTGTAGTTTCTTACATAACATGGAGAAAGTTTCTTATAAATATACCGTACGGCAAGATGAAAAAGTTCAACAGAATTAAAAACCTTTTCGCAACATTCAAAAGTAGCATTTGAAAATTCAACTGTGGGTTCGTTTATGACTGGCCCGTTGGCGCAGTGGGCAGTGACCCTGCCTTCCGCTCCGGGGGTCGTGGGTTCGATACCCGCCTCGAGTCTGGGTGTATTATCTGTATGTATGTATTTATATATTTCTAAAAAAAATATTTGTGTATATCAAGCATCTGATACCCATAACAGAGGCATTAAGTTGTCTACCTTAGGAACAGACGTCCGTGTGTCATATAGTACTGTATATATTTATTTATTTGCTTTATTTGATTCTTTAGCTGAAGAAGAAAGTATATCCCTGAATGAAGTCGAAGTGACCGCCACGAAACTTGCCTTGGATAAAGTGACTCAAAATGCCCCCTTCCAGTTGAATATGGCTCAGTACGATATGGTGAGTGTCTATAATTTTGTTTAAAAAAATATAGGTTACAATTAACGCGTGGAAGTGATAGTTTCTAAAGCTTTAATTTTTTTATCAAATTTAATAAATATATATATATACACGCCCTAAAAAGCAGATGGGGAGGCCTAAAATAGTCAAAATTGATTAAATATTAATGCATGAAGCGGAAACATTAGGTACCATTTCATGAAAATTGCTCGAACGGAGGAGTATGAAATTTAGCACAATTGTAGTTCATATAAAGGAAAGTGTGCGAATGCTTATATTTTTTATAATATGCAATGTTAATATATAAAATTATTCAAATAAAACCACAGGCACAAGTTATGAGCGATAAATTGTAAAGTTATTTACGAGAAAAAAGTACTACAAAACTTTGCGCTGCTACAAGTCCCCGGCCTCACTATATGATTATTGAAATGATCATTCAAATGAAGGCTGGTCTAGTCCAGTGATACTCAAAGTCGTCTATGTCAATACCTAGGGGTCAATTATTACTCGCGTTGGATATTTTTCTGATAATGCTTATTTTTTTTTTTAATGAAACAATGCTTGAGAATAATTTATTATACTATATGTATCTATACTAATATAATATTAATATATAATGCTGAAGAGGTTTGTTTGTTTGCTTTAACGCGCTAATCTCAGAAACTACTGGTCCGATTTGAAAAACTCTTCCAGTGTTAGATACCCCATTGAACGAGGAAGGCTTGAGGCTAAATATCGTCACGCTCAAATTTTTTATTTGGATTATCCAATTTTACGTGGAGGAAGGCGCGGGCACAGCTAGTATTAAAAAAAGTAGCACTAGTAAAAAACATATTTAATTCTATTACATTATGACCGGAGTTTTATGAATTATTTATAATGATGACTCTTTATTCCAGTGTACAGTAGCAGGATGTGTCCAATATGGCCGCTCCACCTCGTGATCCTGTACCTCCTGGCGCTGTGCCCGCTGTGGGTCGTATGCCAGGCCGCGCCGAATCTCCTCGCCTCCTTCTACCCCTACGACCTGGAGATGCACATGGATGACGTCTACTTTGTCAACGTCAATGTCACAGGTACTAGATAATGGCTATTTAAAAAAAAGGATGTCTATAAATTTGGCCGATATTTTTACGCGATAGCGCCGAACGCTTAGGCCGATCGTGCCTCTCTATCCGCTTGTTCCACGCTTTCGCTGGCACGCTCGGCTCAGTCGGAACGTGACAACGAGTCGTGCTTTTTCGTGCATGCCGGCGTTGATTGATTTATAAGACATTAGCACGTCAAAAAATACATCTTTATTTGATATCGTTTTGTTTTATAATATCTCTAACGACGCGCACCGGCTTTGCTCGACTGCAATATAGACATGCACGTATTATATATATATAAACCTTCCTCTTGAATCGCTCTGTTTGTTGGTGATAACCGCATCAAAATCCGTTGCGTTGTTTTAAAGATAGCGCGAATGAGAGCGGGAGGCGACTTTGTGTTTACTATGTAAAGAAGTTGCTTTTTTTCCTGAAAATGTATAATTTAGCGCCAAAACTCCCCCATTGTATTTATTTTTTAATTTTGATATATACACAGTGTCACTTTCTAAATTTGCCTGAATAGAAATGCTTTTGACTTTGAATCTGATTCAAATAATTTCAAATCAAAGCTTCCTGTCAACGACACCTCTCAAACCAAAATGCAACCAGCCTTTTAGGGCACCTACCCTTTAAAAACATTACCCTACTTCTGGCCTAGTCGAGGAAAATGGGTTGGCCTATCTTTCCAATACACATTTAATATGTTTTTCAGGGTCCGATCTTCGACAGGGAGAGGAGTTTGCACTGAGGACACAGATAGCACACATAGCAACGGCGCACTGGAATTCATCATATCGCCTCACCGATGAGCAACTCAGTGAGAATCGCTTCGAAGGGAAGATTAAAGTGGACTGTCACTTCCTTGGTATGTATTCTTACACCGGAGTCAGACATAGCTCAAAGTGTTTGTACATTTTTGTCCTTGAAGTCTACAAAGTTTGTGAAGTTACATAAGGTCCCCGGCCACACTATATGATCATTCAAATGAAGCTAAGCTAAGCCCCAACATTTAAAGTGGTTAAAAGGAAGAGGTCGTTGCGTGATCAGTGACCGCCATTTGAGTCGATCGCTAGGTTAAATAGATCTTACCGCGGCTCGGTGATAGCTGGGTGACCCATTCTGACACTGGTTCTCAAATATCCGACCTCCTCCGTTTTTCGGAAGGCACTTAAAATAGTGGGTCCCGATTAATGTCACTGAGTGATATTAGTCGTGGGGTTGTAGAGATTTTGAAGGTTCTGGGGATGACGTCAGAAGGCAATCGGTTATTAGGATAACTGTGGGGGCGAGTTAGGACTCGCCCCCACAGCCACATCTTCTGCAATTGGATCCGCTAACCACTGGTACTAGACCGGAATAACGCTAGGCAGAAGAAGGAAGTGGTGGTTCAAGGATATTAATGGACTACATCTAACTTATATCAATTAAAGAGAATCGCTGAAGATATTAAATGTTTTCACCAGTTGGTCGAAAGGGGCTTCCAACCATGATGATTACACACTAAAGTGCAACTGAATTGACCCAAGACTTAATCAATCGTGAAGTAGTGGCTGTACGTCAAGTGATGGTGTTGTTGTTGCGTTTCGTTTGGTTTGTGAGATTTCCTGGTGGCCTGAACTCGTCATTAAAGGCCGGCAACGTATTTGCTAGCCTCCTGGTCGTGCGGATGTCCATGGCCGTCGGTAGGCACTTAGCTGTCTACTGCCTGCTCTTTTGCCTCTTGTGTCATAAAAAAAAAAACATCATATTAAGTATAAATTTAAACCAAACCGAACGGCCTTTGTATATTCAACCAAATCAATACAAAACAAAATCTGTTGTACGGTCTAAGATTATCCTAACAAAGAAAACGAACCTTTTTGTTTCACCCTCAGGGATAGTAGAAAACCTTTCGGCTTTAGGCGGTATCAGTATAACATGTATAAACAAAAGTTTTTTAACCCTCTTTATGGGTTTGTTTTATTTTCTTGTAAACTTAAGAGACGCCACCTGTACCAGAGTGAGCTGAATTTCCCTGAAGACATATTGTCGCACCCACTCCTGATATGTCAAAATGTAATAAAATAAAATTATGACACGAATTTCGGGCAGCGGGCGACCTCTGGTATGAATAAATAAGTTATAAAAATCTTTATACGTTAAAATAATTTAAATTAAGAATATTATACCCATAGCTAGATTGCGGTATAACCGAAACCTAATAAGGGACCCGGGTTCATTTCCTGCTCTTTGTGGGGGTTCTCGGACGTGGCTGAAATTATTCAAAGTCAAAAAGAGAAAATCCAAGAGTGACTCCATTGAAGGGCACGATTTACTTGCATTTGACATTAGCTAGGGTGACATGACTGTACTAATTGATTTAAAATCACATAATCACTACTATAACTCTTACTTTGCCGATTTTCATAGAGTTTACGTTCACGTTTAGGGTCCTACCTCACTGAGACGCCATGGCGACGTCGCCAGCTACGTACCCACGCATATCTGCGATTGCCAAATGAGTAGTAGTAATCGTGACTACGTTTCTAATTAAAACTTAAATTAAAATCGTCGCCAAGTGAGTTACTTGTACAAAAATTTAATATGAATTGTTTGGATACGTAACTGGTTACGTCGCCATGGCGTCTCGGTGAAATAGGGTTCTTAGGGACTTTAAGTAAAGCTTCTTTAAGGTACATTTTATATATATTACAAGGGGCAACGGTGAAGCAATCCACCCACGTAACTACTGACGTCCATAGATATCTGCTGCACCAGAAGGCTCGCAATTGCGTTACTGACCTTTAAGGAGTAATTAGGGACATCGAGAACTCTCATAAACCGAACGAAACGCAACAACAATACCATCACTTGACGTGACTGCCTTGCCACCAATTCACGCCGATCTTATGTGAGATTGAGGTACTGGTAGCCGGAAGCGCTGGCCCTATTCGGCTGCAAGCGTGGCGCTACCTCTAATTACATAAAAAATAAAAGCAACCAAATATAATTTAATAACGATGACTATATAAGTTCTACTAATTATAAGTCATCGTTTTTAAATATAAATTAAAGTGTCGCAGCGGAAACTGCCCGTCGCGACACCGCTTGGTAGCGAGCTCAAGAGGAAGAACCCCGGACGGGTTCGAAACTAGTCGGGCAAACCCGATATAATATACGCGTGAGTTTAAAAGCCGTTTTTATAATTAGTGTGTATTCCGCTCACGAAAGCCTAAGTTATATAAGTTCTGCTTAAAAAAACATCAAAGCAGATTACTGTAGATTGCTTATATTTTCAATATCATCCTCAGTAATCAAAAGAGGGCGCATCTGCTTTGGGTTATACCCAAAAAAAAAATGTAAGAAAACCGTTTTTCCGAAATCTTGAATGCAAATGAATCATTAGAAGGCATGTCGTCGATTCCCTCTTGGTTTTGCGGCTTGTGAAATTTAAATAATTTAGGTGGCATCCGTACAAAGGGGGAGGAAATGAAGCCAGACTTTATTAAATTTTGGTTGCGCCCACTGACTGGTGGACTAAAGCAGAATTATAATTTGTAGTCTGGATTTCTATGCAGTCAAATGGCTTTTAAACTTACACACATTGCTAACACGTTCGCCTGTATTACATCGTCGGTATAGCGATTAAGGCCGCGTTTTGTTCTAACTGCACCTGGCTGGATTTGCCGATGAGTGGACTGTAATTTTGGTGATGTTGAGGGTGAAAATCTTTTAACAAGGCTTACTGGCTGAAAAAAATTATAGAGGCAAAGCAATTTTGTATTTACCGTTTCAAATCCCCAGCTGACAACTCTGGTAGCTGCCCGTAAGGTGATCCCCCCTAGCATTTCCAAACTATTAGACGTTGAGACTTGAAAATTTCCACGTTGATAGAACCTGCTAAAAACTCACTAGGAAAATTATTTAAAACGAAATCGGAAGTTGAAGTTATTTAACAAATACGTTTATAGTGTATCAGATACTGAACCTGAATTGACACGTTCTTGGCTTTTTTTCAGCTAAGCAGTTCTTAACGCGACCGGGTGATAGATGGGTGACACATTATACCACTGGTTTTTAAACATTTGATCTCCTACGTGTTTCGGAAGGCACGTAAACAGTGGGTCCCGATTAGTGTAAGTTTGTAGAGGTTCCGGGGATGACGTCAGACGGCAGTTGGTCACCTTAACTCGCCCCACAGCCACATCCTCTGAAATTTAAGGAGACCCTGGTACTAGATCGGGATTAGGAAGAAGAAAGAAACGCAGTTTAAAAGTTTTTTATGATTGTCAGGTTGATCTGCCTTTCCTGGAACGTCAAGTGGCAGAAAAGAGAGCTGAGCGCGATGAACAGGAGAGGAAAAACCTGGCTTTTGCGCAGCAGATGATCAAGGACAGCAACCTCGCTGTGGTGCTGGAAGCCAGGGAGAAAGAGGTAAGTATATTGAACCAGTTCTGTCCCACCACTTCATCCGCCTAAAATAAAAGAACTTCCTAATGTGGCCCTATCGAAAAACCCCTTCTTAGCGGATGTGTACTTAATATTAAACTAACTCTCTGCCAATTTTTATCTTTGTATGTCCCCAGTTTTTACAAGCTTTACTTCTGCGTTATAATTCAAGGAAAACAAGCTGTTTCCCGCGACTTCGCTCGCGTAAATTTAAATATGCCCTCAAACCTCCTTCATCTGGCCATAACCAAAAAATTCGTTCTTAACAAACCTCTACTAACTATGCATAAAGTACCTCCCTGCCAAATTTCATTTTTGTACGTCCCGCGGTTTTCGAAATTCGTGTTAGGCGACTTTTCGCTTAATTAGTACTTAAGTTTGGCTACTAAAATCTATCTATCTATCTATCCAAGGAGCGTCGTCGCATCGGCGTGGAGATAGACGAGTTTCGTCAAAAGTACCAACGCAAAGAAGACCGTCGGGAGTTTGACCTTAACAACCCTGACGCTATCAAGCTGCAGTTGCCGCCGAGAGTTTCCGATAACGTGGGCATGTCCAGCGCTCAGAAGTAAATTAGAATATAAATTAGCTTCAATCCGTGACGTCACGTCGTCCGAGCTATTTTCCACCTTCTTACAAGCTTTCAACTCCAATCCAAGTCAAAACTTTCAAATTTCATTTTCGCGACCAAAAGTAATCTATGTCCTTCTCCAAAGTCAAATCTATCTCTATACCGAAATTCACCCAAATCAGTTGAGCTGTTTAGGCGTGAAAACGTAGATAACAGACAGAGTTACTTTTTACGTTTGAGTCCAATTTTGAACTTAAACTATCTTCTGTAATAACTTAGATTTACTTATTAAAAACCAAATATGATTTAACATAGACAACTGTATTACTGGAGGCCTCGGATTTGCGTTGCCGGCATTCAAGAAATTAGATTCACTAAGGTCTTTTGTGCATTTATATTGCATTATATACCTACTTCTCATCGTAAAAATCGAAGCGTAAATTTATGTTTTTTAAAGATTATTTGGAAAATGTGTATATTTAGAATATATGTCAAAAAAAACGGAAGCGTTTCGATTTTTCTGATGAGAAGTATATTACTAGCTGCTGCTATATATACCTGCAACTTCGTCAGCGTGGAATTCAGTGATTTTGTTAAATCTTAAAGGGTCTTATTTTTTGTGGGGTCCCCTAATTATTTAGCTAAAAGCAAAGCCTTATTTATTCCTTGCAAAAACAGCTACATACCAGTGAAGGTCCCGTCCAAATTGAGATCCAAAGCAAATTGAACGACGATCTCGTGACAGGTTCGAAGGCGAAGATCTGGAATACGAAGAGCGCAAGAAGATAATGGCTGCTCAGAAGAACGCGTGGCTCGAACAGCAGGTCCAAGAACGTAAAGCGGCCCAGGAGGAACGGAGGCAGGCAGAAGCAGCGTACATGGTATGTTTCCGTCCTTATTTCCCGGTGACCTAATATCGTAATTAAAGACCGGCAACGCATCTGCTAGCCTCCTGGTGGTGCAGATTTCCATCATTTTTAAAATTTAAAATATATACAGGACTATATGACACACGGACGTCTGTTCCTAAGGTAGACAACTTAATGCCTGTGTTATAGGTAACTTCTAAGTCTTGACCTTTATACAGTCACAGCAATGACCTGGGAATTATGTGGGATGATTCACCGCTTTACAATATTCCGGATACTTTTAAGTGAGTAAATTTGCACATGACTTGAAGTCACCATTTTTAGGGTTCCGTAGTACTACAAGGAACCCTTATGATTTCGCTCCGTCCGTCTGTCTGCCCGTAAGGTGGTCACCCCCTAGCATTTCCAAACTATTAGATGCAGAGACTTGAAATTTTCCATGTTGATAGAACATGCTAAAAACTCACTAGGAAAATTATTCTGAACGCAACCCGACAACAGCTTTTGAAGTTATTTAACAAATATGTTTATAGCGTATCAGACACGGAACCCTTCGATATAAGCGTTTTTGGCCATTAAATATATATTCTCAGAATTAGCGCTACTAGAATATGATAGTTGATAGCTTATGGGCAGGCCTTATAATATAGCTCAAGGAAATGGTGAGTAACTGTAAAGTTGAGAATTCAAAACCTTCCACTTTTTGAAGAGAACTAGAGGACTGGTGCGAAGCTAGTCTCGTATGCGAGCTAAATTGTCGCGGCGTTATCTTTGCAGAGATATGTAATCTAAATATCACTAGGTATTCCCTACTTCACGTATATAACCTTGGATATGAACGACTCATGCTTTCTAGTACTATACAATATACATACTCATAAATCTATACTCATATTACCATATAGCTATAACTATATCGTTACTAGACGTTGGACAGACCAGAGTGCTTAGTGCGAGTTTTTCTAACTTTTAGCCGTTGGTAAAGTTTATTTCAATTTGTATGGACATCGATCAGTGTAGCAACGTTACCGCTAGGCGGCGCTGCTCAATCTCCATACAAATTTAAGTAAACTTTACCAACGCGTAAAAGTTAGAAAAGTCGCACTAAGCACTCAGGTGAGGGAAGCCACACAAACACCCGTGTATGATGCACTGCACACGGAGGAAGACAGAAAGAGGTGGCTGGAGTTACGAAAAAAGTTATCAGATAGGAACCACGACGCTCAGCATTGAGGAATCCACTCAAAGAGTGATACTATATCTCGTATTACCATATAGACCCCACCTACCTTCATTCAATTTCTAGACCAGCAGACGCATCCGTCACGAATGAAGAAAGGGTTTATCAGAGTCGTTTGAAATTTGCCATATGACTGGCTGTTATACTAGCGGACCCGGCAAATATTTTCCTGCCCGAACGTTGGCTTATATTAAAAGCATTTATTTAACTGGCAACGTATGTACATATGTACGGAATGGAATTATACAACTGTATTTTGGAGTAAATATCTTCAACCGATTGAACTGAAATTTTGACACACATGTATATCGGATGACAATATAATATTATGATGACATAGAACTGATATGATGATGGAGTTGGATGGAGTTGGCCACAAGAACTCCGTTATAAAACGATATAACTGCATTGAGTTTGGGCTCGTTTGATTCGTCTTGACGAGTACTTTCTCTTTAGAGGGATATAATATGAATAAAAGATTAAAAAAAAATTTTTTACTTAATATTTATTATTGCTATTGAATATCAAAACATATCGCATAACATATCTATTGGTCGCTTATCCCACCGATCGGACTATCAGACGCTCTGCCCCCACATTTTTAATCTCTCGTATCTTCTAAAATATTCATTTTTATGAAATGCTGTAAAGGGCAATTATGATCTGCATAAAATGTACAACGTATCTCTAACATATTTAATTGGATAAGCATTTTAATCCAGTATTCTTTAAAATAGCTTCAGTAAATAGTTCATTATCTTTTTGTAATAGGTAAAAGACGAAAATGGTTACTGTGGGTTATATTTAGGAGATATTTATATATATACGCCATCGCTGACTTTTATAAAGATCTTTATAAGATATACAATTTCGTAATGCATTATATTTTCATCTATCTCGTAAAGTTTAGCCAGCGTACGCAATGTAAACGCGCAGAAATACGCTTTTTGCGACATAACGTTACAAATCATTGAAGTTGTCGGCTTTTATCTACTTTAATATGAATGTATTATACATTTAGATTTTCCTCATTAATCACTCTATCCAGTGGCCAAAGCCGCATGATAATCCGTTCAGTAGTTTTCGAGTTTATCGCGAACAGACAGACGCGGCGGAGGACTTCCTTTTATAACATGTAAAGATTATTATTTATGTTACAGTCGCAGTCACAAATACAGCAGTCTCGGTCTGATGGCAAGCAACCTCCGCCCCATGTTCTAATTTGGCGACGTCACCAAACCGTCGCCGACTGAGTTACCTGTCCTAAATATTAATATAATTTGCTTGGATACGTAACCGGCGACGTCACCATGGAGTCTCGTTGAGGTATGGCTCTTAAGATATTCTCAAAGCCCAGCATCTAATCTGCGAGTCTTCTGATAGCGGCGTAGTTGTCCATGAATGTCATAGGTCACTTATTTTATACGGTCAACCTTCTGCTCGTTTGGGTCTTATCTTTATATATAAGAATCGACTGTACTAGCGTTTGTTACCCTATTCCTATTAAACTCTGGACCAAATTGTACGAAATTTTGTGTCATATGTAATTGCATGAAATACTAAACTACTTTGCTTAAATCCGCGAATGAATACGAGGGAAAATCGGTGCAATGCTGCAACCCAAAAGCTACATACCACCCCAAAAATTAAAAGGGGATTTTAAATTTTGCAATAAAATCAACACCTCTCCATCCTAAAGGTGTTTGTACACAAATGCTTATATAATGTTGGTTTTGTTTTATATTATTATTATTATTTAGTATATCATAAAATAGATTTTTTTAATTGGAGGAAGTAAAGTGGCAGGTTATTTTCCTGATTATAAGTGACTACCATTGCTGAAGGTTGATTGCACTATGAGAAAGCACATAGATATATTGCCAGCTTAAGTATGGTCTTAAATGTTCCTATACCATTGCAATTTCTCTTCGAAGCGCCATCAGCAGATGGACTAAACAATTCTTCTTTTTCTTCCTTGCTTTTTCCCGGATAATAGGGCTGAAAACAAACTCCATGCATCCGCGGGCCTTCTGGCGATGCAGGTGTCCACGGGAGTCGGTAATCACTTCGGTGAACCACTTGCCGCTTTTCCTTGTTTAACACTCGTCCATCTGCCTACTTTATGAAGGCACCCTAACCTATTTAATAATTTCACTTACAACATTATTCTCCACGGGTCTCTAAGCGTTTTGTATAAAAACATCGGTACACTCAGAACTTCAAACAACGTTGTCAGCACTCCGTCAGCTAGCCCTCTAATGAATCGTCGAGGACACTTCGTTAGATTAAAAAGATTTTATTTTACATTTTCAAGCGCCGACGCGACGTCTCCAAACTGACAACACTGACTTGAAAACGAATATTCAATTTGTTTTTATTTTAATTATATCATTGTTGACAGGAAAGCGAAATTTTTTATATTACAGTACATATTATTATTCTAATTAAGGTATATACTTGTGTGCAGCTTTCGCTGTCCTTTTTTTTGTAAAGACCACCGGATTGTAAGGGTTCCTGGTAGTCTAAACCAATCCTTAATTGGCAACGCATTTGCGGGCCTCCTGCTCGTGCAGATGTTCATGGGCGTCGGTAGTTACTTAGATGAATCGCCTGCCCGTTTGTTCCTTGTAATATATATATATAGCACTAGCGGAACCGGCAGACGTTATCCCGCCCTAACATTGGCTTATTCATATTATTCAATATAAAAACAGCGCCATCTATTGGTCGCTTAGCCCGCCGTCCGCCCGCTGGTTGGCCGCTTCATATTTTAAATCTGTCATATCTTCTAAGATATTCATTTTAATGATATGCTGTAAAGGACAATTTGGATCTGTATTAAATGTACAAAGTATCTGGCGTATTTAAATGGATAATAATTAATACGGTATTCTTTAAAAGCTTCGTAATTAGTTCATTATTTTTTGTAATATGTAAAATATACAAATGGTTCCTGTGGGTTATACTGAGGAGATAGAGATATACCACTCAGACTTTCTTATAGGTCTTTTTAAGATGTACAATTCCGTAGTACATTATTTTGTTCGATCTCTTAATGTTTAGTTAGAGTACGCGACGTAAGCGCAAAAAATACGTTTTTTACGACATCGCGTTACAAATCATTGAAATTCTCAGCTTTCATCTTCTGTAATATAAATGTATTATACATATAAACCTTTCTCTTGAATTAGTCTATCTATTAAAAAAAACAATTTCAAAATCCATTGCGTACTTTTAAAGATTTAATTCCCTAAAATCCCTATGTATATAAAGATCAAAGACTTAATTCCATATGTTCATACGTATATAGGGACGGACAGACAGCGACAGCGACTTTGTTTTATACTATGTAGTGATGATGATGATGGTGATGATGATTAAGTATTTGGAAAACCGGACGGAAGAAGACACTTCTCTCCTTTTTGCTTCACTTTCAGTGTCGAAGGTAATTAAGCAGCTCGCTGGAAGTTGATTTTAGGAAGTCGGTTATAGAATAATAAATTGTAGTCCGTTTAGAGTTTTGTTAAACAACGGAGAACAGACAAAATGAAGGAGCGGCGAGGTTTCACTCTGTAAACGCAAGGCAATGCTAAATTTGAATCTCAGTCTTACCTTAATATACAGGTGCAATTTTAAAGGTTAGCCCTACTTCGACAGGTGACTCAGAATCGGTAGTACAATCGATTATTGAAAAAAAAAACCTTTTTTTAATATTGAACAATTACAACGTTCACTAAAATACAGAACGCCTCGCACGCTAGCCGTCGCGAGAGGCACAAACTCTCTTAGCTTCATTACTTTACAAGCGGGGCACTCACGTCGCGGTGCGCGTGCGCGTGCGGCGCCAGCGCCACGGTGAGCGTGAGGTCGCACCACATGGCGCAGCGCGCGCGGCGTGCGCTCGCGCACAGCTGCTGCACCGCCTCGGCCAGCTGCAGGATGGCTGCAACGGTAAGGGCGCGTTAGTGGCGCTTTTGGCCCCACGTGGCTGCCGGACTTCGTCGTCGAGTGACGCAAGTTGAGAGGGCCGCGCTTTACACTGCCGTTGCCCCCATAATTTCTTCTCCCGTGAGCGGTGTTGCGAGAGAGAACTTTTAAGATTTTTTGTACGTTTAAAATCTTGTTTTTAATATTGTTGTCCTAACTTAAGAAAACTTTTATTTTTACCTATATTCCGGAGGGGGGCAATGACGACTATTGCACAGTAATACTTCCTACATTATCATCGTTACCATTCAATATTGTACATCTAGTTTCTCGTTTAATTAAATAAATTTTCATCCAATTTTTTCATTCATTCAATTATCCAGCAAGGTAGCGCGCAGCCCTCTCGCAGGGCTACGCCACGTCGACGGGGCACCTGTGCGAGCACAGCAGCTAATGGGATGGGCGATGAAATCTCCTGTCTCTTTCGATGAACGGAAGTTGGTTGATATCTCCCGCGATCAGTAGCTTATCGGCTCTTGCGATGCGACAGATGAGCAGAACGGCTCCGAAGTGTTACTTCAGTGCTTCGTCGGCCATCAGCCTAGAGAGCACCGGTGTCCCTCAGGATTCTGAACGGAGGCCACTGTGCGCACTCTGCCGGTGGCGACTGTTCCTAATTCGCAGCTGATTCTCTCTCTCGGGTCCTTCTTCGCTTCCATCGCCGTGACAACTACGAGGCTGTTTCGGGGAGGAGTTGCTTAGTATCCACGTACTCGTGCCGCACCCCGGTACTCCATTGCTCCATACCATTTCGGGTACTCTCCATACGACGCGGTCGCGGCCGTCCAGCCCAAATTTCGCTCGCGCGATAATCTTCTCGCTCAGTCGTATCTCTATGTTCTTAGTTACCACTATGGGATCGGTCTTTGCGGTGACGTATGTGGTAACTCCTGTCCGCCGGGTCTTCTCTTCGTCTAGAGGCACGATTCCAGTCGTGGCATTGAACGTTGCCATACGCCGCACCATCTCCTGTCCACTGAGGACCGCTGAGGTTTCGCTGTTGTAGATGGTTCCCTCTGCCTCACGGAGCAGGACCTTAAGCAGTCCCTCGACCCCGCGATGGAACGATTCTAGGATTTTGCTGTAGCTCTTTCTTCACGGCGCTCGAAGCTTCTGTTGTTGAAGATTAATGCCAATATTTCCCGGCTTGAGAATTTCGCTTTTGAATGCCGTAATTCCGGGTTCTATATCGGCATTTAGGAACCACCTGAAATATTTGGCACCTAATGTCGCGGTATTTTAAAAAATTATTTGGCATTGGGGCAAAATACATTTTTCTTCCCATGATCTTTTCTGTTTCTCCTTTTAGACTGGTTGCGTTTATGCTTCTGACAGATTTGTTAGGTTGGAGTCGCTCGTTTGAAGGTTGAATGTAAAAAGTATTAAACCTATACTAATATATAAAGCTGAAGAGTTTAAACGCGCTAATTTTCTTTCAGTGTTAGGTAGCTCATTTATTGAGAAAGGTTACAGGTTCTATATACTTACGTTAAGATAGATGCTTTTTTATTACCTAATTTTAGGCGGACGAAGTTGCGGGCACTGCTAGTTCTCTACATATTGTAAACACTCGAACTATATAAAGTAATACTATGTCTGCCCTTCGTAAGACTATAAATATTTCACTCTCGAATTGTAAAATTTTAAATTACTTTATTTTCAGAATTAATGACGCATATTAGTCGTAACGGTTCGGAAAAACCAGAGCTCGTTGCTGTTAAAGTATTCCAGTCATCAAACCTATCAGCTGTTTAAATAAATATTTTTCCGAAGTATCGAAATGTTAAAACATGATTTCTATCTAAAATTTAAAAAAAATAAAAAGGTAATTGAATGAAGTAACTAGTAAGTAACCCAACGTTAGGGCAAGACAACGTCTACCGGGTCCGCTAGCTATATAGTAATTATTTATTAATCACTCGTTCTATCTATGTAATGATGTTAAGACCACCAGATGTTAGTTCCAGAGTCGGTCTAAGATAAAGATCGAATTTTGTTACCTAAACTCTTAAAATTACAGAAATTATTATTTTTACTACTTGCATATCAATATATACAACGTGTGTCTAAATTCAACGATAAGCAGGAACTAAAGGAACTATTTTGTTTGACCACAAAGACAATATTATTTTTTTTTTTGAAAATTTACACCTCTCATATTAACTACCATGATAACCATTTTGAAAATATTACAGGTTTTTTTTTATATCGGTAAGCTAAGTAGTAACCAGAGTATGGTCCTGCCATCTTCCAGTTCCCGCTTAACGTTGAATTTAAGGACTCGTTATATGTTTTTGTTTTTACAATTTTATAGAAATCAAATCAAGTGTATGAAGTTGCGGCTAACATCCCGATATTACTATTGCATTTAATAAACTATTGTAAAGAGAACCGTACATTTATAAAAATATGAAGTCTTATTGAATATTACTTCACAGTTTGATAAACCTTTATGTTCAGCTGTGTATGAAATGTTCAGCATAGCACTTCCTTGAACACGTCTCGTGCATTTCCAATAACGGGACCTTACAATTCACTACAAAGATCAAAGGATCATGAACTGCCAATAGAGAGATTAAAAACGTCTTTTCTGTTGATAGCTAAAGGGAATGAATGAATGAATGTTTTTCATATATTCATATACATTCATTCCATTGATATAGAACATAAAGCTGCTTATACAATCAAGCAAATAGCTCTATAAAATAAATAATAAAAAAACACTGACACTACAGGACTCCCAACAGAAGTGAAAAGAATCTTCAGAGGTGTTAGCAAAGGTGACGTCAAAGTCAAAGTCTTCTGACGATTATTTTCACTTCTGATACAATGGATCTGACGATTGGCAGAAGTTCCGGTAACGGTGACATCAATGGGTGAAACTTGCGCCATCGTCACCGAACGCTTAACTTTAATTTTGACTTTGACGTTTTCGTTACCGACACCCCTGATGATTCATCACTTCTGTTGTGACTCCCGGAGTGCCAGTGTTCGTTTTTAAAATACACATATATACACAGTACACATATAGCTCATAGAAAACCTTCGGTGACGATGACGCAGAATCAACGTTTTTTTCACAAAAAGTACGCAACGCAACAGTCCGGAAGTGCCGACAGAAGAGAAAACTTGAACATACAGGGACTTCGCAGCTAGAGGTGTCACTTCAAAAATTTTTATTAAGTCTGATACCTCAGCATAGTATTCACGCCTCGTCATATGTTGAAGGATGCGTGAAGAAGTTGATAAATGCATAATAAAATGCATAACAAGCTAGTTTGAAATCCTAACTCTTTTGGGCAGTCGTCGTGACCATTCCGATCCACTGTAAAATAACCTTAAAGGGACTGGTAATGAAAAATTTTAGACATTGTAGCTTTTTATTTAACCAACTTAAGCATAGGTACAAATTTAATCCTTCCATTAAAGTAACCGACTTAAAGTTGTCCGAACTGGACCAAATTGAAATAGGACCACTTTTCAAATAAAAAAAGAATCATCGAAATCGATTCACCCAGTCGAAATTTTTCTGAGGTAACAAATCAAAAAAAAATACAGTCGAAATGAGAACCACCTCCTTTTTTTAGTCGGTTCGAAATCCATATGTATAAGTTAAGCTAAACTATACTATAAACGTGGAACAAATAAGTGTGCGTTGCTAAAATTGTCTAATCAATAAGAGGCGTGCTACATTGTTATATTAATTTACAGAATTCCATTCGTAACGCGTTATGGCTTCCTTCTTCAGAACTGGATCAATATCGGGCTTATGCTGATGTGGCATTGTGAATTTACGAACGAGTCTCTATTTTTTTCCATAACATTAATAACATTTTACCATAAGCATTTCTTTTATATTTTATAGAGGGAAAACGAGCAGGCAGCCTAAGTAGTCATTTAGATGGACCGTCGCCCATGGACTGCAAGGCCAGAAGGCTTGCAGATACCTTGCCGGCCTTTAATGAGGAGTTTAAGCTACCGGGAACTCTCACAAACCGAACGAAACGCGACAACAATACAATCTCTTGACGTGACAGCATTGCCGCCACTTCACGCCGTTCTTATGTGAGAAAGAGGTACTGGTACCCGGACGTGTAGGCCCAATTCGCCTGCAGACGAAAAGGATTGCAAGCGTGGCTCTACGTCTGATTAAAGTTAAAAATCAAGACTAAAAGATTTTAGAAGATTGTTTTCTGATAAAACACAACTGTATGCAATGAGTTTCACTCTCCAGTAATCTTATATTAACATTTTTTTCAAAAGGCTCTTCTTAATGGTTAAAACAACTGACCAACTATAATATAGGTCTATCTCATCGGATGGCCTGGAAAGTCCCGACAATGCCTGGCTGGATTTGTTGGCCCAAGAGAGGAGTCGCAGATATAATACAGGGACCGCGGCATCGTGCGTTCCGTCTAAAAATGCACGCCCCCTCCCCACCCGCACCACTAAAACTCCGTTTAACGGATCGTTATTAGTTCACCTTGCAGTGCGTGGTTGAGTTTGAGTAGAAAAATAAGAAAAAAAAGAAGACAAATAGGTGTCTTGGTGTTTTTTCCCTTTTTAAGACAGGCCAGGACTAAAGTATGAAAAGGATCATCATCGTGCGTCCACGCTAGTATGTTCATGCGTTCTGTACATAATTGAACAACTTTCTCTTAATCTCACGTAGTAGTTAATTTATATTTACATTTAATGTTAGTTTTTTTCGTCATATATGATCATCGTGTATCAGGTCCTCGAGTACCGTGTCTTTCCCAATCATCTTGTATAAGACATAAAAACGTCCATTCTAATATAATACGTCTCAACCTTCACGAAATACGAATTGTCTACAAATATTTAATAATTCCTTCCCTAAGGGGCGGTCCTTCGACCCATTTCCTTCGGTCATTGACCTCAAGGTCGACACAGATCGATTTGGTGCCCTTAGGAATGGATCGAGACGATTAGGGAAAGCCATTTCGTTTAACAGCTGTGCTTAGTCCGACTGTTGACAAATCAATACAGGCAACTTAAATTGGTTGTGCTCTAATTGATTTCTCATACCTAGTTTAATGAACAGGGCCCTTAAGATATTTAGTGTCACAGGACCACCCTGTTTTAAGCCTGAGTTTAAACTGAGGTTATTAAAAAATACTATTATGCCACTTTCGATACAATCAGTTCAGAACCGAAGTTTAACTTGTATGTGTCACTCTGTGGCCTCGTAGCTTCTATACGAATGGACCGATTTTGATGAGGTTTTTTTTAAAATTGAAAGCTGACATGATCCCAGGTTTTTAGCTTCAATTTATGAAGAATTATTCAGTAATTTGTTTCATAATAAAATGAATCGTTTTTTAACGACATATAATTTTGGAGTTGAACATCTCAATCGCAGACTTAGATACGCTGAATCGTATTAAGGAATTGTAAATTCAACATTAGTGTGTAAGCCAATGGCGTAACTATACTGTAGCAAGACGGCAAAATGATAACAGGAGCCCCCTGGTTTGAAAGCCTTGAGGAAAAGAAAATCTTAGCACCTATTGTTAGAACTATTAATAAGATTTATAATAATATTTGTCAATCATCCGATGAATTTGCCACGCGTCCCGAACAGTATAGTTTCGCCACTGTTGTAAGCACAAAAAATAAAAAATAGTTGTTTATTGCACCAACTAAACTATGAACAGAAATTGGGACCAACCTTTTAAGTTACTGGTATCGCTACCAGTACCTATGGCGGGTGGCCCCTCTTTTCCACAACTCTTTACATTATTTTTCGCGAAATAAACAAGTAAACAATATTAAAACTATTTTATTGTTAGTTTAGGGGTGTTGTGTCTGTGTGTGCGTGCGCGCGTGTGTATCAGGGATTGTTTAAGAGTGAGTACGTGTGAAGAAATACTAATCATACCTACATTATATTTTGACATGAATTCAGAGTTAAAGGTAAGAAAAACCCTGAGAATATTAAAGTCAAGTCTACATGCTAAAGAGCTCGGGAGCCTTGTGTTCCATATTTTTTTTCTATTCAGTCGGCGCCTGCTGCCCTCTTTACGGAAAGGTCGACGACCGGCGTAATGCGGCTTTTGATATCAAAAGGTTTAGTACTAAACGCTAAAAGGCTTTAAAAACGACACTGATGAAAATGTTAAGATGTTTTTCTAATATCATAAGGGAAATTTCAATATCAAAAAGCTGAGGTGAGCTGTGTCACGGCGTCACGTAGACAAGGCTGTGCGGTTTACGACAGTTCTTGTATGTAAATGTTAAACATTACTCCTGATAGACGTGTCTACTCGTAGTATGTGTTGTGGAACGTTGAGATCGGTTATTGTCACGCTCTCTCTCCATCTCCCTCCCTCTTCTATTCACGATACATTATGAAAGTAATCTTAAGTACGTGTTCACGTCGAAAGAAGACTGATTTTGTTGATTGAATATAGTCGTGACTCCTCTTAAACAGTCGGGGACGAAGCATACTGCTAGTTCGTGACCAACCCAGTCGACTCCTGGAACATCATTCATTTATATCACGTTTTTTTGCCCGTTACTTGGGGTCGGCCCTTTTTGTCCACGTCCTACCTTTAACAAGATTTGGTGCTTCGTCAATGTCTAAAAGTACCTCTTTCAGGCCTTTTTCAACCGTCGTCAACGATGGTGGTGGGTGGTTGTCCTCGTTCTTTGATAGTTGGTAAGTCCGGGGCCAGCTACACTATATTTACATCCCGTTTATTAGTTAAAATTGAATTGATACAGTTAGTTGCAAGTTAGGCTACAAGCATCAGGCTTCACATATAGATTAGGTGTTATATTTTGTCGCGATGCTTTCGAAAATTTTATTGACCATTACGTATGTATCTTTCAGTTTTACCGCACTGAATATTTATGTGATGCGATGAAATTTTTTTAAATATTAGTCGTTCGCCATAATTGCTTCGTTTGGAACTGATGCTAGCTGGAATCCGAATCCAGGACACTGCGGGGGAAGTTTGGCTAGTCGCCAGGATCTGACATTGCTACACGGCAATATATGATCGATATGTAAATTTGTTTAAAGAAAATAGGTAACTGCATGTATTGTGTACATAATTTTTGTTGGTAACATTATTCAAGGCTAATAAGGCATTGCTTGCAATTGCCTCGTGACACAAAGCCTTATGCGAAGTTCTCTACTCTCATTTAATCAAAATCAAGCAATTTTGTAAACTAAAAATCACTCTATTCTTTTGGCCTTATTGATAAATATATATACTTTTCAGGTTTTATATTGAATTACATATTCGAATGTGATCTGTTATTGTTTTTTTATATATATAAGGGGGAAAACGGGCAGGCGGTTCATCTTAGGATAATAAAGTCGCCCATGGACTTCTGCACCGCCAGGGGGCTTGCAGATGTATTGCCAGCCTTTATGCCGCCACATAACGCTGAACTTATATAAGAAAGAGCTACGATACCCAGACTCGCCACCACAATTCGGTTGCAACCAAAAGATCAATATTAAATTACATCTACAATTTGTAAGTTACATAAAACATTCTCGTATAGACACAGTCGTAGTTTCGCTCGCCTCGCTTGATCCAATTTCCTGCTTAGACACAGTCGAGAGGAATTTTGCCCCGGTGCACTTAGAGTCGTTAATTTGAGCCAATTTCGTAAAATGCGTATTTACGTCTACCTATCGAGGAAAAGTTTCAACGGCTTTCCAAAATCATGAATTTTTTGACGCTCTATTTTGATATTTTTAAATGCGATTCATAAGCGGATGTTCAATTGCGGCTCAACGAAAGTGTTACCAACTTAATAGAGTATAATATATTTTAAGTTAAATGGCCAAAATAGAATAAAAAAATAATAAATATAAGAATAATCTATACGTATACATAGTATATTGGACTAATTTCTAAGGTCATTTTGAAAGATACGATCATTAATAAATCGAAGTTGGTTAGTGTTATATCTGTATATAAAACAGGCAGGGTTTTTAAAGACCAAAATAATTCAAAAAAAGATTTATCCTATTTGCATTCAAACAGTACATTTAGGCGCTTTTTAAATTTACCTAGAAATTGCCTGATGGCCGAAATTCGGCACCAACCTTTATATTTATGTACTGTATGCTTATTTAAAGCTATATACACAATTTCAATTCTTGGTACATTACGACATTGTAATATTTGACTATTATTTTTACCTGTCTAAGTGTCTATTTAATCATTTAATTTACTAATATTGCATATTATAATACCGTAGCCAGACATAGTTCAAAGTGTTTGTACATTTTTGTCCTTGGTGTACTATCTATATGTATGTATTTATATATTAGAGGTAGCGCCATGCTTGTAGCCGAATTAGGCCGGCACGTCCGGGTACCAGTACCTCTTTCTCACATGAGATCGTCGTGAAGTGGATAGCTAGCGATTTAAATGGTGTCAAAAGGTTAATCAAAAGTGCTGACCATTCTGTGAAGGCACAAAGGTATGCCCGTATTTACGACTGAACGTAGAAACTAATAGGAAATAAAAATATTCACAAATTAAACACTAATACTTTTGAACAATACAGTGAGCGTAAAAATAATACGATTACTAAGTTAACTCGGAATTATTAAGCGCGGCTGTAGCGCGACTACCGTCTGCTACGACGGTTCGCGAACGACTAGGCGCCTTTACGTTCAGTCGCTCGAACACCTACTCAAGAGCTTTCACAACTGTACCAAAGCTGATATTAGTATTCGATAGCGATAAACATCACGCGTTATTACAATCTAGACATTGCATACAAATATTATAATGTCATCGCGACACCGATTTTTTTAATTTTAACTAAGATACCCGGCCACGTGTTGTTAAAGCTGACCGATTAAAAAAAAATAACATACCTATCTCTCAAGTTAGACCAAACTACAAATGCCAAATTTCAGGAATATTAGTTAACTTGGTAAGGAGTTGACTGAGAACATACATAGTGGCACAGTATTTTTTATGTATTAAGACTTAATTAATTGAATCACAGATTAGGGGGTCATCAGTCATCTGTGAATCGACTCAACCAATTATGGCCACTAACCTTATTAATGAAAATGTAACTCTGTCTATCCGATTATCATTTAACTACGTTCCGTCAAAACCGCTACGCTACTAAATCTTGACAATACATATAACAGTGCGTATAAAATAATACCCCTTTCTTTCGGAACCTATTTTCGTCCACGTATATAGGAAAAAAATGTCCAATAACAACTGTTTTATTTATAAGTCATACGCCTACCACTTCCTCTCGGCGAAAAGTAACAAACAATATGAAAATGAAATGATCCCTGCACACTACGCGCTAGGGTTGTTCCAAAATAATATCAATAAAATAAAAAATAAATAATTTCATAACCCATAAGTTTAAAGTAATTAGTAATACCAACATAGAAATGTAATTTAAAGTAAATTATTAAAAAAACAGTAGCATTCCAGGAGTCCCAAGAGATTACAGAAGTGAAAACAAATCGTCAAAGGTGTCGGTAACGGTGACGTCAGTCAAGTCAAAGTCACTTGACTTTGACTTCGACTTATATTAGTTCTAGTAATTAGCAGTAGACGGCGCTTCTATCGTAATATTGTTATAAGAGCGTTTGAGGACTATAACACGAAAAGGTGACGAAGACGCGCAATCACTGTTGTTCCTGCATCTGAAAAAAGTGCGCTACGCGCCTTAAGAAGTATTCACTTCAAAACTTTCACTTCAAAGGATTTCTTTAAAGTGATGCCTGATTTTGTTAGCTGTCAGCATTACAGTATTAGTTTTTTTTATATTAAAAAAATGTTAGGAAAGGCTTGAGGCATGCCTAATATTCTTGTAACTGCTCAGGATAAACTTTTTTAAAAGGTTATGTGTTAAAAGTCTAGCCGAATTTGAATTGAGCACTTAGCGGATGTCAGGCCAACCTTTAATCGTTGAACTATAGAGGCTTCACGCATAGAAATATAACATGTAACGTACAATTTTAGTTGCTTGGATTTATATCATTGGTTCCCAGAGTGGTTCAGAGCCCCCAGGTATTCACGGAAAACTCAACGGGGGTCTACGTTGGCGTGACAAGAAATATGGAGGTTCACAATTTGAAAGGAGGTCAAGGATACGGAACCCTTCTATGGAAGCGTATCTTGCGTATCATGCTTTTAACCATTTTTATTTAACATCGACTCAAACTAATTAATTACTTTTTTTTCGAAAAGTAATAATTAATTCGTGGTTGGAACTCAGCCACAACTCAAATTTCTATTAGATCTAATCTTAACAATTTTGTCGAATTTTGGGAACATGACAGAACGGTCCATCGGAACCAAGTAAAATTTAAAAGTGGTCAATGAGAGAAAAATGTTTGGGAGCCTCAGGTTTATACCAACATCATTACTAGTACTCGGTTAATAAATTAACTTCTTTCAAAATAATATAAACATGAAGACTATAGCACTATAAGTATAATAATAATTGAAAAAACCTTTTTGTGGAAATTATCTTAACGTACTAATCTGCGATTCTGGTTTGTAAAACGCAACATACATAAGTAAAATTTTTAATATTTTATTTTAATGAGATACATTCTTAAATAATATGGAATAAAACTATTTTTATTTATTTGATAAAATAAATAAAAATAGTTTTACACAGAAAAATAAGAACAAGATTCCTTTCGACTTTGTTCGTAAACCGCTTAAGTGCTGCCAGTACACAAAATGAGCTTTCCAAATAATTCGTGTTTTGGAAGGCACGTAAAACAGTGGGACCCGATTAATGTCACTTTGTGATATTAGTCGTAAGGTTGTAGAGATGATGGAGGTTCCGAGGATGATGTCAGATGGCAATCGGTTATCTTAACTTGCCCCGCAGCTACATCCTCTATAATCTAAGCGGACCCTAGTATTTAACCGGGATAACGCTGGGAAGAAGAAGAATTAAAACGAGAATTGAGTACCGAGTATTTTCCAAAAGTATTCTAACTGTCTCACCAGTCACTCTGTATATTTTTCACTATGTTTTATTAAGATACCTTTGGCCATATGTGGAAATCCAACACCGTATCTCCTTATTCATTTAAGATGGTGGGTGGTAATCCGGCAGGCTATCTGGATAGGTAGGCTGTTAATACTACAAGTTCTATTCGTATGGTAAAGAAGAAGAATTTGCTAGACAATAAAGTATAAGAAAAGAGCATACTCATTTCTCAAAGGCCGGCAACGCATCCGCGAGCCCCCTGGTGTTGCAGTTATCCATGGGCGTCGATAGTCACTTAGGTGAACCGCCTGCTCGTTTGCCCCTTGTTATATAAAAAAAATATATATATACCCTATCTATATAGATACCGAATTCGATAACGCTATTGAATGTTTATCTTTTATCAACATATACCTGAAACAGCGACTCGGAATATAGAAAGGTTTGTAATACAAATTTACATTAATTAAAAGCATATCTTCAATAGTATTGACAGATAATAAACTATTGTTACAAATTAAACATTCCCACGCAACCGCTCATGTTTGTTTTGCCATTAATTAAAACCCAATTAAATTGTGATTTTGTAACAAAGGGTTTGCTACGAGTATACTGTAATAAATATAAAAAAAATGTATTCGTTTCTATTTATGTTTTTTGCTTAACTTTTTTGTTGAAATAAGAAGTCGATTATAACCATAATTGTTAGATGATAATTTGATATTTGTCGGATGGTAGAGCAAAGCAACGGGAACCGTGCGGCAACCGGAATTCGGTTGCCACTTCGATGAAAAAGACTATTAATAATATCTGAAACATCCCAAATGATTCCTCTATCCATCGATCGTGTTTTTAACAACGACACTGAAGCGTCAGTAAAAGAAATTACGTTACTTCATTCAAAAATAATACACAAAATAGGTAGAACAATTCTAATAGTATTATTGTAAACTTTAATACAAAAAATAAGTACACAAATCATCTTATATATTGAGAGAGAAATTCAAGGAGAAGAAAATATATTTCGACGTCAACATATAGAGATAGAGTCTACGTGCACGTTTTCAGTTAACGTGCTTGAAATAAATGGCAAAACTGCGTGGTTTTCTCAACTGTCACACGAACTACGTGGCGACACAGGATTCGAATGTGCATCTAATGGCAAACGCGTCAATAATAATTCAAATATTTGACAAAAAAAAGACGACTAAATTTTTCTGGACCAAATTTAATTGGTATCTCATCGGTAGAACCAGCTTCTTCTTCAAATGAAAAAGAATCAACAAAATCGGTTCACCAGTAAGAAAGTGCTTTGGTGACAAACATAAAAAATGCAGGCGAATTGAGAACCTCCTCCTTTTTTGAAGTCGGTTGGAAACAGATTTACCTACAAAAATAGATGATATAGTAATAGGGATTTCTCAAATTACCCGACGTAACCCACCGTTGGATATCGGTACTAATTTTTCTTCTGGCAAAAAGTTTTAGGATAAAAAATAAACTTCTAATGAAATACAGAGCAAAATACATTAGCTCTATAAAGGTACTGGGAGACCTAAATAACTTATACTACAAAAAATATCTTCGTATAACTAGAAAGAAATTCGGGTAAATTGAATAAATTCAACGTCGACATATGATAGAAGCTACGTGCACGCTTTCAGTTATCGTGCCCGCAGTAAGTGGCAAAACTAAGTGGTTTTCTCAACTGTCACACGAATTAATATGTCGGCCAACCAAGCGAACAGTGCCGCCATTTGCGACCACTTGCGACGTACTGAATTATGTAGTTCCCGCATTATATTTACTGCTACGGTGCGCTCTGATCTCTCTTTTTTCCAAGGGTTGGATGAACCCCTTTACTTGTCCGATACCCTCGATACTGGTTAGATCCACTACGAGTACGCTGTGGGAAAGGCACACGAAGGTGGGAGGCTTTCGGCGAGGAATGAAAGGTGGGAGCGAATGTCGATATGCTCAATCACCGCAAAGGAAAATCTTCGTGTCCGGAATAGTTGGAGTCCTCCTCCGTGTTTCGGAAGGCACGTAAAACAGTGGGACCCGACTAATGTCACTTTGTGATATTAATCGTAATTAGACGTAGCGCTATGCTTGTAGCCGAATTGGGCCGGCGCGTCCGGGTACCAGTGTATCTCTTTCTCACATGAGATCGGCGTGAAGTGGCGGCAATGATGTCAAGTCTAGTGATGGTGTTGTTGTCGCGTTTCGTTCGGCTTGTGAGACTTCTCGGTAGCCTGAACTCGTCATTAAGGGCCGGCAACGCATCTGCTTGCCTCCTGGTCGTGCAGATGTCCATGGGATGACCGGCAGTAGACATTTAGCTGCCTGCTGCCCGCTCATTTGCCCCTTGTAACATAAAAAAAATTAATGTCTTAATTTTTCAGTCAGATATTAAGAACAGGAACCCGAAGTACCACCTAACCCAATTGAATGTGAACGTTGATATTAAATTATGCAGAGAAATATTGGTGTATACCAATTATAAACGCGGTTTCAACGTGCCTTGTTATCATTCGTGTTCCTATGAAAAATTTGAAGGTGAAGAGTACCATAAATTGAACGGGGACTGTTTGGGTTATCACGGAACTGAAGGTGGCGCCTTAATAAATAAAAAAAGTAATCAATTATTCGGGGTAGCCACATGGGGAACACATTTTCAGAAATATGAATTACCAGTGGGTTTTTCAATACCGAATTCGGCAGCTTTCTATGAAGATTTCGCATGTGCGGTACTCATAAGAAATGACGGACAAGCCTCTCCAGCGCCGGGATATTACCAAAATCTATGCGATAGGAAAAACAAAACTACAAGAGTGTTGAGAGATATTAACAATGATATATGGGAACATAACTACATTCATCATACATTTAAATAATTGGGGACGGGAACGGGAACGGTAAAGGGATAGGGGAACGGGAACGGGAACAGGAACGGGAACGGGAAAGGGGAAGGGAGTGGGATCGGGGTTAATATGGAATATAGTAAATAGTAAGTAACCAATTATTCGGTCATCGTCTGCCGGGTCCGTTACTAGCATACTACTACGGGATATACGTTCTATTAAGGGATTTTATTATAAACTTTCAAATTAAATAATTATGTTTAGTTGAAATAAATTGCTATCCTTACTAATATTATAAATGTTTTCACGTCTAAACCTATTTTGATGAATTTCGGTATAGAGATAAATTGAACCTTGGGTAAGGACTACAGCTACATTTTGTTGCGAAAATTAAATTTTAAAGGGGTTAAAAAGGGGATTGAAACTTTGTATGTGAGTCGTTTAAAATAATGCAGAAGAAGTCGCGGGGTAGGCGAAGGTAGTCTGATATAAACATTTCTTATAAATAACAATGTTCTATAAGCAATTATAATGAATGTCTATAAAATGTTATTATTTATTGTTTATTTAGAATTTAGATCTTTAGCAATTTAAAAATTGAGACTTCTGCTCTCAATTTTTAAAGAACAGACTTCTAAGTAAATAAAATCTTTATTTCCATCAATAGTGATGTGCAGAATCAGGCGCGGATCTAGCATTCAAAAAAGATAGGCATCTGAAAATTGCAAATCGCCAAGGCAACGTAAGAGTTAACACATATACTTGCTTATGAATGCTATAGTCTCTAGAAACTTCTTACCTTACACAATTCAAGGAACTCTATTGTGAATTGTTGTATAAGATATTGTTAAGTTATTTTTAGAATAAATTAATAAATAAAAAAATAAAGATAAGAACATACTCATTTCTCAAAGGCCGGCTACGCATATACAAGCCCTCTGGTGTTGCAGTTGTCCATGGGCGTCGCGGTAGTCACTTATATGAAGGCCACCTGCTCAATTGCCCCTTGTTATATAAAAAACAATATATGAGATATTTCCCTATAACATATAACTATATACTAATAACTAATATTTTTTTTAAGTATACGTATAGGATATAACATTATTACAATATCAATCTAAATAGACCGTAAAAGTGTGACGTCAAAAGTCTCTTAGCGTTTTGGGCATGCCCACTGTGCCCACAAGGATAGATCCGCGCCTGTGCAGCATCAGATACTTACATAGCATGCTTTCAAATACAAAATACATGCGGTAAAAGGTGCAGAGTGAAGCCACATCTCTCCGCATAGCTAAAGGAAAGAGCTGGGTTATCGACGATTCGAGCTGTCCTTCGTTGAGCAGTAGATTATATCAATTTCAGTGACAAATTACACAAGTGGCGTTGTTGGTGTACCGAAAGTGCTTCGAACATAAATATGATAGTTTATGATATTTCTTTATTTGAATCTTTTAGCCCTAGTTTTAGCTGTTGCTATTATCTGTGTTGAATGTTCAAATATCATCTCGCTTACATTATGCCGGAGCCAGACATTTGAATGATCATTTCAATGTTCATGTAGTGTGGGTGGGGACTGCGCGAAGTTTTGTAGTACTTTGTAGTATTCAAAGAAAAATGTACAAACACTTTGACCTATGTATGGTCTGGCTCCGGCATTATTTGTATAAACGAGAACTTTTTAAACTTTTTTTTAATTCTTATCTGCCATAGTTAACAGTTACAGCGTTTTTAGATCTCAAAGCAGTGGTGAGCTGAATCAACAATAAAATATACAGCAGTTACGTATGACAGCGATTTTATGTAATCCCAAGTGTGATGATATATGTCCATTACAAAGTAGAAGTCCAGAAGCGAAATGGATGATGAACCACACTTAACAGATCCAGAAGACAAATAAGTATTTTCTAGAAGAGAATACTGCAGTAACGTAATTAAAGCATCCCACGAGAATCGATAAAGCGACAGAGATGGATATGAATGAATCTTACATGCATTTTTAATTTAAAAAAAATTAAATCTGAGTCTATGGTATAATAGATTTTTTTTTATTGACGTTTGACCAAGATTTCAGCGTAAAAATATTTTTGTGGGCTCTTTCCAGACCCCTTTAAACTCCGCATATAGACTCCCTCTAGCTTTTTATTAGGGCAATTTTGTCCACTTCTTTTCAAAGTCAGAAGCTTAACTCAAACGCTAGTGACACTTTGCAAAGAGCTGTATATATAAGACTGTGTGGGCATTTCCAAACTATGAGATGTAGAAACTTGAAAATTTTCCATGTTCATAGGACATGCTAAAAACTCATTAGAAAAATGATTTTGAGCGAAATCTTTCACTTAGAAAAGCATGAAAGAATGGACATCGGGTGGTAATTCGTGACGTCCATTTGGTCGCCTTCTTTAAATATTGGCAGGATGTGGGCTTTTTCCATTCTGCGGGAAAACCTCCTTCCTGAAGGGAACTATTAAAAATTAATTTTAATGGAAAGGCGATTGCAGATCCACATCGTTTGACAAAATGAGCAGAGAGACCATCAGGGCCAGCGCCTTTATTAGAGTCTAGCTGTTTTATATATTTGATCTCATCTTTTTCGCTGAAATGCATTTTTCCAATAAATGGTAAATTAGGGCATTGAGATGAATTATCTGGAGCGTTAGTATGAGGTTGATTAAAAATAGACGAAAAGTAGTCCGCAAAAAGATTTACAATTTGTGGTCCAGAATTAGCAATTTCTTTGTTTAGTTTTATAGTACCAGGAACAGAAAAAAGGCCCTTTTTTATTATCAACAAAACGCCAAAAGAAATTTGAATGCTGACATGATGGCTTACGCAGTTTCCTACCATTTTTAATTAATACCTGCGGTTTCAATTAAAAATTTTCTCCACAAGTTTATCAATTACGAGCTTGCCGTCTTACAGTCGTATAAATTATAAACAATTTTAAATATATATATAAGGCGCGTTTTATAATCAATATTACATAGTATAAAATGAAGTCGCATCCCGGTATTGTACACGTAGATCTTTTTAAATACGCAACGGATTATAGTGCGGTTTTCGTCAATGAACAGAACAATTGAAAGAAAGGTTTGTATGCAATACATGCATATTATAGTAAATAAAAGCCGAGCATTTCTGGAATTTGTATTTTTGTGCGCTTACATTGCGAGCGCTGGCTAAACCTTACGAAATAGATCAAAATGATGTAGTACGTAATTGTATATTATCTTAAAAAGGTCTATACATATAAAAGTCAGCGATGGCATGAGTCTATCTGCTAATGGAATTTTGACACAACTGCGAAAAACAGTACAGGCTACAGATTTGAGAATAAGAAAAATACAAACAGGCGGTCTTATCGGTCTAATCAGTAATATCTTTCTGACAAACTGTTTATTTAAAGAATCAATTATAACAGACTAAAGGTAGGCAGCGTACAATAATATATATACGTGCATCAAATTTAATAAATAAATACAAATATATATATAGCGTGTATATGTACGTAAGTTAAACAAGGAATACATGTGTATAAAGTCGTCTTAATTAGCTTCAGCTGAATTGTTGCTTAATATGAAGAGGTACTGCGTTACAAAGGTGTGTTGCTGATGTGTAGGAGTTAAAGTAAAATTTGGATGTACACATTGGAACAGATAGGATTAGGTTATGAATAATACGTATTCCCCTCTTACATTCAAATTGAGCATCAAGCTTGTGTAATGCCGGCACCAGACATAGCTTCATTTGAATGATCATGTATTGTGGACGGGGACTTACTGTAGCTGCGCAAAGTTTTAGTACTTTGTAATCTTCACGGACAAAAATGTACAAACACTTTGAGCTATGCCTGGCTCCTACTTTAGGAATAAGGAGTGAGTGCGACAATAGTCCAGTATTTTTGATGATTTTCTTTACATGGTTTTTTTTCTTGCATTGTGACAAAGCTGTTTTTACTTGGTAATAAAAAGTAATATTTAATCATTCAGTTTTATTAAATGTCTTGTGTCTATTTAACACGTCGTCTGTCGTCACACAAACCTAGCTTTCTCGCCCCATATAAGGATCAGGTTTAATGCTAGTCTTTCCTTCATAAAATACTTCCAAAATTGATTTTGAAACATCCTGTAGGTTACCTATTTTTTTTTATGGTACTAGCTTATTACTTTCAAGTACAATAAGGTTACAGGTACATTTACACTAATATATAAAGTTGAAGAGTTTGTTTGTTTGAACCCGTTAATTTTCGGAACTAATGGTCCGATTTTAAAAATTCTTTCAGCGTTAGATAGCTCATTTATCGAGGAAGGCTATAGGCTATATGCCATCACGCTAAGCCTAATAGGAGCGGAGCACCAGTGAAGAATGTTTTAAAATCGGTGGTATTTTCCCAATTTGAGAGCTTCCGCTGCGTGCGCTGCGTTAACGGTTAAAGTTTCACCAAAATTACGTATGACGGAATTGTTCCCCTTTAAGACTTCTAAATAAAAGTTTGCGACAGCATGTATCTATCTTTTAAGGTTGGCTCCCTATAACGTTTCTTATACTAACCAAATTTGTTCTAAAATAATTCGTTATTTGCGAAGGTGTGTATATAAATACGATATCAAAAACCATTCTTTTTAACCTCTAAGTGATAAAAGTGGTCCACGCGGACGAAGTTCCGGGCTACAGCTAGTACATATATATGTGTACTTACATAACATCATAAAGCATCAGCATATATCAGCAATAGTAAGTAATAGGGAGACTGTCTCGGACAATATCGGAATTGCAGTCTCAATGACCTCCCGTCTTTTATCTCCTTGCTAGGGACGTCCTTTGAATGTATCGATAAAACCAAAATAATAACAAATAAATAAATATATACAGGACTATATGACACACGGGCGTCTGTTCCTAACGTAGACAACTTAATGCCTGTGTTACAGGTAACAGCCGCCTGATATCCACAAATATTTTTTTTTGAAATATATAAAATATAAATTTAATATTGACGCTTGTTATCGAGTTTCGGAATAGTTTCGTGAAATGCTGGAACTGTTGTTTTTGTGCCTTAAAAATGTTAAAGAAATTATCTCTATTATAACAATTAAACAAGGCAGTTTTTAGATTACATAGGTAAATAGCAGCTCCCGCGACTTCGTCCGCTTAAAATTAGGTAAAAAAAATAGATTCAATTTTAGCGGGTTAATATATAGCCTATAGTCTTCCTCAATAAATGGGCTAACTAACACTGAAGTAATTTTTGAAATCGGACTAGTTGTTCCTGACAATAGCGCGTTCAAGCAATGAAACAAGCTCTTCAGCTTTATATATTAGTATAGATAATAAATTTTTTACTAAGCGTGATTAAAACTTTAATGTTTTAATTACGCTTAATAAAAATTACAATATGGCTGTTAATGTCTTTACTTATTTTACATTACTAACTCATCCCGACTGCAGCACTTTTCGGCATAACAATAAGTGCACTCTCGTATCAATAAATATTTGACGCTTTAAAAGAGCTTGTAAAGGTCTTCACGAATAAAATATCATTTGAATTTATCGATACACAGAAAACTATAGATATCGATAAATATCAGACATCCCTACACGTTATCGTTCTTCAAATAATGTTTCTTTTGATACTGTTACGAAATAAGCACTATAAAATTGCCACTATCGTTTGATACGCCAGTTAATGCGTTGTTTTTTAATATAAAACTTTCTTTATATTAAAAAAAAAAGATTTATTGCCTGTATTCTATTATTATTCTCTCAATTTACGCAGCTCCGAATAAAGGTTTTTGTTTTCGATTGTGAATACAGGAAATACTTTTTCTTATTTTTCTGTGATTGTAAAGCGCTCCAGTGCAATCATATGTATATATTTTTTGATTTCCGAACGAAAATCTTTCTCTTGTAAAAGTTAAAAATATATTATCATTGTAATAAATATTTCATTCTCTAAGGAACCTCCCCCCCCCCCTCGACTTGTATAGAAGTTTGACTTCTTCCTTCCACCGTCAGGCAGCGTTAAGGTAGCGGAGCTGGTGACTTGCGTGTGCTACTCTAACGCGGCGGAAGGCGTCAGCGTCAACTGCGTGGCGCTGGGGCTGGCCACGGGAGCCGTGCGGCTGTTTTCCTCGTGGGACCTTCGCCCCCTGGCCTATATACCGCCGCCGGCACGACCGCAGCCCCTGCTCAGGTGAGATCTCAAAGACCGGCCACGCATCTTTGAGCCTTACGTTAGGGCCTTGTCCTTGGTAGTCGATATATCGCCTGCCCTATACATCCCTTATATACATACATATAACAGTACACTACTGCAGCGGCCGGCAAGAGAGGCATTGATGGACGAACGTGTGAATGTGGGTCGAGGCGAAGCCGAGGCACACACATGTAAGTCCATCAATGCCTAGTTGCGGCCAAGGCTTATATAGTACTTTTCTCAAATAATGCGCGGAAGTTAAAAGTATTTAAAACCAATGACGAAGTTGACGAACAACTAATAAGAATAGTGTTTTGCGCGCCAAAGTATTTTTTTCCACTAAACAGATTTCTATGTGCGAGCCAGTTCGAAATTTAAATTAAACCTTTGATAAGTTACCTCTTTGGTCGCCATGTTGCGGAGTCGAAGATCGTTCCATTTTTAAATTACACGACAAATATGATTTTACATTGTAACTTATTCGACCGCTAAACACGACAGATATGGATTTTCATACAACTATTGCCGGCCGCTGCTCGACCAGTACAGCAAGTTCGGTTTATTTCCAAGATGGTTGTCAAAATAATGCTCAAATTTCCAAGCATGTTTGAGAAAAAGAAGATATCTTGTGATGCGATGATGACGTCAGACGGCAATCGGTCATCTTAACTCGCCCACAGCCGCGTCCTCCGCAATTTGAGCGCACCCTGGTACTAGACCGGAATGACGCTAGATAGAAAACGGATGTCCTGAGATATGATATTTCTTACCTCCAGAATGGCATAATCGAAAATTTCTGTTGTTTTTTTTTTTGTTAATTCACAATGATTTTGTTAAGTCTCTACTCATTGTGAACATTTTGATTATAACGACGTAAACCTTTTTGTTTAATTTTGATTAAATAATATTATTAAAAAATGGAAAATACATATAAGCAATTATTTACTGGATGGAAAATCGGAAGACAAAATTTAATTATGAATTTTTAAGAATGACGTTAGAAACATTCCAAGAATGAATGAGGAAAAGAACGATTGTTGAAAGAATCTTGCTTTTTTATCAATTCCACAGAATGACGTCTCACTATAATTCCGAAGGTGCCATATTCAAATTCTTTGCGCTTGCAAGGAGACGGCTGTTTCTTAAAATTTTGTCATTTTTTGTCAACTTTAGATAAATTCTCGCCTCTCCCTCCCTCTCTTTCTCTCTCTCTCCCCCTCTCCCTCTTTCTCTCTCTACGTCTATCTCCCCCTCTCTCTCTCTTCCTCTCTCTCTCTCTCCCTCTCTCTCTCTCTTTCTCGCCATCATCGTCTCTTTAATATTATGGTATGTTGTTTTCCAGCATAACATACAGTTCGGATTCCCAGCTGTTGTTCGCGTGCTACGCGGACGGCGCGGTGGTCGCGTGGGAGAGTCCGGACAGCGGCGCCAGACCGGCCCCCGTTCGAATCGTGCCCGCACACGCGCTGCTCTGACGTCACCACACCCCCTACTCCCCCTTTGATAGTAATACCTCCCTCGGTACCCCCTTCTCTCGTGATATTCTCATTTCCCTTTCTGAAAAAGTTATTACATCCCCCATCGACCAATAATCCTGTTCCCTGTTATTATTCCCCTTTGATTAAGTTAACCCTTAGTTAGAGGGGGGTTAGTAGGGACTCCCCTTCTGACTACGTCACTATAACATCCTCGATTGTTCAAACCAAAAATCCAAAAGTGCATGACTCATAATTAATATCTGATTTCAACGAGGTTCTCTCCAGTGAAAAAAGAGCTAATAAAAAGTAACTTAATGAATTGTTGCTTTAGAAATCCGTTTTTCCTGCAAAAAAAAACTCAATCACAAATTAAAAATATAAATAAAAAATAAAACTGTTTTTGGAGATGCTGGGATTTGAACCCAGGACTTTCAGCATGCGAAGCAGACACTCTACCACTGAGTTACATCCCCGATGATGATATATTTGAAAATATTGATCATACTACATTATTGTCGTCAATTTTATATAGCCATAAGAGTCAATATAAAATATACCTTTACAATGCGAACATTTTTTGCGAATAACCTCTTTATAACGAATTTTCAATTATCAAGAAAAGGTATTCATACCACTAATTAACGAATTTTTTCAACACAAAACCTTTATATAAAGTTACAATCAATATGTAACTATTCTTTTACCTCTTTATAACGAATTTTAGATCAACCTAACCTCAACATAAAAACCTCAGTTCAGCGAATTGAAAATGAGAAAAAAGCGAGGTATGACATGAAGGTAGCTTAAACCCCTGATTTCCTTTATATATATTAACTATCATTAATTAAGATAGCATAAGAAGGCCGAAAACATATAAAGGAAGACGTTATATAAATAAATTTGTGTGATATAGATATAGAATATGTGTAATGCAACTGATATTTATTACCTACTAGCCGTGCCCGCTATTTCGTCCGCGTAAAATTAGGTGAAAAAAAAAGAATCAATTTTAGAAACAGAGCCTGTAGCCTTGCTCGATAAATGAGCTATCTAACACTGAAAGAATTTTTCAAATCGGAAATGTAATTCCTGAGATTGGCGCGTTCAAGCAAACAAGCAAAAAAATTCTTCAGCTTTACATACTAGTATAGATATAGATAACCTAATAACAGAGTGTTTGCTGAGCTCTTTTAAAATTTTCACAAAATAAGCGAACCTCGGTTGGGAGCTCTGAACCGGCGCCAAATGTTCCGGAAAGATAAAACGGCAAAAAGCAAGAAGACCGGTGGCATCTAAATCACCCTGTATCAACTTGATGGGCACGGCCGGGACACGGGAATGCGGGACACTAGCGACAGCGCAAAATATTACCAAATTAAATCAGTGTTTTTTTAGTTACATGCAACTATGTCTATGTAATTTCATTTCAATTCTTTCACAACTATAAAAAAGAGGATTTTTGTATGTTACGCGAATGCTTCGCTAATCGCGAATGAATCGATTTCGATGATTCTTTTGTCGTTGGTGGAATGATCTACCTGAAGTATGAACTTCAGAGGTCTTTCCATCCAAATTTTATCAAGGTCAATCGAGTGGTTTTTGAAAATTCAACAAAAAAATATATACATTATATATCGATGATATCTTATCTTTTTATTAAAAAAAAACACACTCAAAATGATAACGTCCCCCTTTTTTGAAGCCGACAATAAAAATGTATCCAAAGGTGTAGGTCAGGGGTCGGTAACCTTTTGGCAGGCATCGTTGACAATTAAACGAAAGCGGGCCATATTGTTAAGAAATTAGATGTTAGCGGGCCATACTAGTAAAGTAATTACCTATTTGCAAATAGGTGCCTAGCTACACAATTCTGTTGCGAACTTTATATGTGATATTAAACTAGCTAAATTTTAGTACATTACAACAAAACCTTGATCTGGTGTAATGTATTTATTATATATTTATCAGAGCCTCAATAGCTCTACGGTATAAGGTATGGACTGAAATCCGCAAGGTACCCGGTTCAAACCCCATTGCCGTTGGGCTATTGTCGCACCCACTCCTAATACAAGCTTTTAGTTTAAGCTTAGTAGGAGGGGAAAAGGGAATATTACACATACCTAAAAAGTATTTCTAATATTCTTTCAAAAAAAAAAAAATTGCCATTTACAAAACAGACGCGGGCCACAAAGAGAGGGGTCGTGGGCCACAAAGAGAGGGGACGCGGGCCACATTCGGCCCCCTTGCCAAACGTTGCCGACCGCTGGTGTGGATGAAATGCTTTTTTACGAATCTAATAATTAATACAACTGAAAATGTAGTCAATGAGACTTGGACATTTTGGACGTTCAGAGGTAAAAAGAAAAACCTAAGAATTATAATAATTTACAATCGTGCCAAAAATTTAATAAGAACAATGAAATGTAATCGCTTTGAAGCGTAGCGCCATTTCGAAAATAAATGGCGCATCATAAACAAACGTTTTATTCCGCGGAGCGTTTTATCTGGCGCGCTTGTGTTAGTCGTATTATTTATGCTACTATTATGGTAAGTAATTGAAGTCTGTTGGGTCGTGCCAGTCGATGGGAACAAGTTAAGGGCATCTTCAACCTCCAAAAGATAAATTACTTAACAGTCAATTTCCTTAAAATCTACCGTTTCGAGGTCTCTTTGGTAATTGAAGTCTGTTGGGTTGTGCCAGTTGAAGGGAACAAGTTAGGGGCATGTTCCCTCTTCAAAAGATAAATTACTTACCAGCCAATTTCCTTACAATCTATCGTTTCGAGGTGTCTTTAGTTCTTTGCAATGATAGCAAAATTGAACATCCACAGCCTTGTCATTTATTTTTTATCGTCAAAATTAAATTTGAACAGCTCTACTGAAAAGTAGTCTTTTTGCAGAACCGACATTGTTAATAGGGACCATCGAACTATCTATACTAATATACGAAACGGGAACGGGAATAATAATATTATAGGATAATAGAATGTAGTAAACAATACGAAACCCAACCTTTCGGCAGGACAACGTCTGCCGGGTCCGCCTGTTTTGAATAATGGTATTGTTAATATTCCTGTTTGACCACAAGACTCATAATATTAAGAGCCTTGTGGTAAAACAGGAAAAGATGTAGTGTTATATGTAAAAATAACGTTATCAAACTAAAAACATAGAAGGTATTAATAGAATGAATAACAGTATATCTACGTGGGGTTTTCAAGGCATTACTCATTGTTATGTGGATTATACGTGACGGATGCATAAGCGTAGAAACCGTTTTTACAATTACAGGACACGCCTCTAGTCTATTGAATTGATAGTCCAATTAAAAGTCACATTGCATTGAAATTTTATTGTTTCATCATAGAGGGGGGCACCCGTGGCATCAACCGCCATGTTGAATAGGGGCTAGAAATGGTTTTTACACTCTTTTTCTTCCCAGCGTTTGCTTAGATTGCAGAGAATGTAGTTGTGTTGTACTTTGTCTGCCATTATCTTTCAGTATTTTTTAGTTGTGCTTCATATTTTGTTCTTTACGGACGCATACATTGTATTTGAAGAGATTAATTTCGGAAATTTTCTGGTTTTATGATTATGAAATTATAGAACCAAAATTATAGGGAATTCACTTTCCTACGAAAAAATGGCTTTACTTTTTTTTGTAAGTTGTATATTTCGACCACTAGAGTGCAAAAACCGAGAAGGTCGTGGCCTGTAGTGGTCGGCATTTGAGTCGATCACTCGGTTAGGAAGCTCTGGCTGCGACCGCTAATAGATAACCCATTTTACAACCGATTTATATTTGATATCCGACCTCCTCCGTGTTTCGGAAGGCGCGTAAAACTGTGGGACTCGATTAATGTCACTGGGTGATATTAGTCGTGAGGTTGCAGAGATAGTGAGATAGTTAGGGTTCCGAAGATTACGTCAGATTGCAATCGGTTATCTAAACTCGCCCCACAGCCACACCCTCTACAATATAAGCGGACCCTGGTACTAGACCGGGATTACGCTAGGAAGAATAAGAAGGAAATGATTCCTACTATTCTTCTATAAAGATTAAAAAATAAATATAATAATCTTCTTTTCAGGCGATACTTTAGAGAAGAGCGGTTACTCTAAATGGGGTGGTGGTCAACCTGACGGCGGAGACCAAGAGTTGTGTGGCTCTATGTTCTACAATGGCCACTTGAACGACATCAGCTGCGATCGGAGCATGTTTTTCATATGCGAACACGAGATAAGCATCCTCTCCGCCGCATACGGCCTCAGGTTTGGCAATGCTTCAACTACATAACATAAATCAAGTAAAGTAATAAATAAACACATACAGGACTATATGACACGCGGACGTCTGTCCCTAGAGCAGACAACTTAATGCCTGTGTTATAGGTACCAGACGCCTGTTATACGCAATGTTTTTTCTTGTAATGAAATAACTATTTATCCGCCGCCATCTTTAAGAGTCCGCCATATTGGATTATATTGCTTAAGCAAAATTTAAGCTCTATCTCTTGGGGTGAATGCTTTAAAGGTCATTTGCAACCTTTAACCCACCCTAATTAAGCGACTAAAAGATAAATATCTGAATTGATAATGTATATCTGCAATACTATTTCCCTTTAATGACATTAAATAGTTTTTAACTGATACCTCTCTATTCCTACATTTAAAATGGCAAAACAACGTTATCATTTTAACCTTTTTAATCGAGTGTATATTTTAGCTTTTTAAAGTATGTCTATTAATTTTCATTTAACATAATTTGAATTTACTCGATTTTCGCTATATTATATTAAGAAATTATATGTAATGTATTAAATAATATTAGATACGCATATTTAATCTTTAAGACAGTATTAAGAAGTACTTTGAGCAGAATAGCTGTTGACTTTATAACATAATTGCAGTTTTCTATTAAGATAAGTTTTATATTATAAATATTTCTTGAGTCATTGAAAAACAGTTTAAAATCGTCTTACAGGGCAACCTCGATTTAACAAATCGGAGGGGAACAAGAAAATATTCGTTATATCAAGTAATTCGTTGAACTGAGGCACGAACCTGGTCCAGATTGGCTCAAGACCGTAAGGAGTGGTACAAGCGGGGAGAGGCCTTTGCCCAGCTGTGGGACAGTATAGGCTAATTAAAAAGAAAAAAAAAAATCCGGGAAGGCTTAAGGAAAAGGAAGGAAGAGAAAACACATAATATTTAAAAAGCCTATATCCCTTTGGTCTTTATTTTTTTCTTCATAATTTGTTTTTTGAAAATATATTTAGTTTATGAATTAAATCTTCAAATTTTTAGCTTAATGTTTATAAAGCGCAGTCTTTTAAATTCGTTTCTACCACGTTAACTTGTAAAACTGTTGAAAAACCGGTTACATTTTATATCAATATTTTTTAAGGGTGGCAATATCCTCTACTCGATTTATCGGTCTTGACTTTTAGATTCTAGAAAAGGATGAAATTACATAAGTATTTAAACTACCCCACAACGCCTTGTGAATATAGAATTATATGGCCACTGAACGATATTATGTAACATATAATGTATGTACATAAGCTATTGTAATTATTAATTTATGACTTAGGTAATCATATTGAATTACTTACAGATTTGGAGATTATTAATTAAAACGTTCCTGCTAAAGCAAGTTTAAACTTACTTAGGTTCGTTTTATTTAGACCTGAGTGCTTAGTGCGAGTTTTTCTAACTTTTACGCTTTGGTAAACTTTACCTCAATTTGTATGGAGATTGATCAGCGCCGCCTAGCGGTAACGTTGTAACACTGTACAGTGACACACAGTACTGACAGTCCATTGCCATAAACACGTATTACCCACTGTGGTAGTCATTTTACTCTGCTAGTCTCTTACTTACTCTCACTCTCATAGTAACTTCAAGATTGGTGACAAATACATATATATGAAAAAAGCTTGATTTCATATAACAGATTTTCTGTTATATCTAATAAGTTAATTGTCAACAATTGAAGTTATTTAACAAATACCTCATACACGCTCTTGGGCATTTCTATTCATTTAGTTATCAACCGACTTCAAAAATGGAGGAGGTTCTCAATTTGCCTGTATTTTTATAAATGTTTGTTACTTCAGAAATTTTGACTGGCTGACCCGATTTTGTTGATTCTTTTTTATTTTAAAGCCGAAAATACTGAGGTCCGCGAACCCTGAAAGATATAAAAGAATAACCATCGACGTATAAGTCAAAAGAGCTTGTAAAAGTCCCACCTACTGCATATGCTACAAAATTTCAAAAAAAGAGCTCGATAGCTAGAAGATATGAGAATGTTTTGTTACAAAATTTGATTTTTTTAATATATTCATATTATTTAGTTTCAGTTTCGACCTTGAGGTGTTCAACATACATTATATTAGATAAATATAGATTGAAATAAGAAGGAATACGCAGTTTAGATTTATATAATAAATTATTGGAATTGAATTGAATAAATTAGTTGGAGTAAATAATCTGACAATTTTGCGCCATATATTTAATTTACGAGAAAATAACGTATATATTAGTTTCTCGGCCAACGTCTGTTTCAAAGGGAAGCGTTTCATCATTCACGAAACATATCCTCGCTTCTACACGGTCAAATGACTCCAGTTACATACAAATAGACACAGCCACGCACGCCCGATTTGAACTAAACGGCCCGCGACTCATTTGACAGCGGCCCGTACGGACGGTGTACATCCTATCTTAACTCACTGATAAATAAAGCAAGCGTCTGTATGTGATTTACAAATATATAGCCTCATTTATCCTTGTTTGCGTTACACACAACATAAGTACGTAACTGTAATTGCCATTTAAGGCATGCTATTTTACAGTTAAAGGCATATAAATGGTCAGATTAATTCCAAATTAATTTTTTTATAGAAAAAAAAGGGGCAAACGGGCACAAAATCCACTCGATCGTAAGTGGTTACGGACATCTGCAGCATAAGAGGTGCTGATGCGTTGACTGCTCGAAGAAGTCTGTACACACAGTTTTTAAAGTTGACTGGCCTGTTGGCGCAGTGGACAGTGACCCTACCTTCCGCTCCGGTGGTCGTGGGTTCGATTCCCGCCTCGAGTCTGGGTGTATTATCCATATGTATGTATTTATATATTTCTACAACAAAAAAATATTTGTGTATCACAGGCGTCTGTTACCTATAACACAGGAATTAAGTTGTCTACCTTAGGAACACACGTCCGTGTCTTATATAATTATGTAGAGGCGCCGATATTATAGGACGCAGGGACCTCTGGGGGAAAATCATTCCAAAACTTTCAGGTACGTGGGCAATTTTGCTAATTTTCTATAATAATATCATAAACATTCGATTGCTTGTTTGAATTGACTAGACTCAGACTCTCCTGCCCCATACAATCACAAATTTTACACCATAGCAAGAATGGGTAGTAACAGGAGCCATTAGGAAAAATATATCCACTGGAAGCTGGAATCACGCCAGGGCCACGATCTTCAGCAAGAGAGAGAGAGAGAGAGAGTGAGAGAGGAGTTATTTTTTTTTTATGTTAAAAAGATTTTGTTTTGAGTGGTACGAAAATGTAATCACCGATGTTTCAAACATATATGCATGTATCGAGTGAGTCACGACTATGTTGGAAGATGAAATTGACTTACACTTTCATTAAAATACATGTAAAGTAATTTATTTTTCGTTAAGATGGATTACAAAAAAAATCGTCAATAGTTCTTAAAATCGCTCACAAACAATATACACTTTTAATTAGAAGAAGCGTAGAGTCATGTCGACGACGGTAAAAATATTAATTGTCAAGTATTACAATATCATTGTACAAAGAATTGAAATTTTGTATATAACTTTATTTATCTCGAAAACCACGGGATGATATTCGGCAAGATGGTAGTTTGTGTTTAGTACATATACCGCTAAGAAAGAATGTTTGATGGGGCCAGATTGAGGAGATCTAAGAGCTACGGCAATTTTACTTGGACGAAGTCGCAGGAATCAGTTAGTTAATTGTAATTATTTCATATGCAAAAAATATAAATAAGCTAACCTCACATTCGTAAATATCGGGTTTGTCTGTCTGTTTTAGATACATTTTTTTTATAACAAGCGGGCCAACAAGCAGGCTGTTCATCATCCCCATAGAAAACTTATTAGAGGAATCACCACGCTTGCAGTTCCTTTGGTCTGCAGCTAAATTGTTCCGCTTCGTCCAGGTACCATTACCTCTTTCTTATGCCGGAGCCAGACATAGCTTCATTTGAATGATCATATAGCGTGGCCGGGGACTTTGTGTAGTTGCGCAAGGTTTTGTAGTCTTCAAGGACAAAAAATGTACAAACACTTTGAGCTATGCCTGGCTCAGGCATTAAATATCTTATTTGGCATGTAGTGGCGGCAATGCTGACACGTCAAGTGATGTTATTGTTATCGCGTTTGGTTCGTTTTATGAGAGTTCCCGGTGGTCTAAACCCTTCGTCACTGGCCGGCAATACATCTGCGAGCCTTCTGGTGCTGCAGATGTCCAAGGACGTCAGTAGTCACTTAGGTGATGAATCGCCTGATCGTTTGCCCCTTGCAATGTAAAAAAAATAACAGAAAGTTCAACAACGGGTCAAAAACGTACGCAACGTTTCAATTCTGCTTATTCTAAAAGTTTAATTTGTCTAGAGGAAAAATTCAATGCCATTTTGTCTAAAAAAAATCGAGCTAAGACTTATTTCAGCAGACAAAACGTAAACGCATCAGACAATTCAAGCATGAAATTGATCGTTGTCAATGGCAGACATACTGATCTCTTAGCAAATAGTGCATTTTAAACGAAGGAATGGTTAAAGATAGAAAATTTGAATCTGCAGATTAGGTAAATTTTATTTTAGGGTAATGTAGTGTTTAATAGAAAGGTAAAAATTTTCGATCTGATTTGTCATCAGATGAGTTTGTCACTCATGTTTATCAGATAGACAAAGATGTCTCTTCGATTGAAATAGTAGAAGAATAATAATAAAAATTAGTAACAATTATGTGAACAAATTATTTAGCATTATCTATGTCCAAAGGGTAGAAGGCATTGTACCGAATATATTAATCATAACGACTCTATTAGATTGTACATATCTTGTATTTACGAAATACCTAGATATTTAATGGGTTTGCGTACGGAGCCCTTAAAGTCAAGCCGTGCCTGTGTTTCGTTTTTAAGGCAGTATCGTAGGATACAAGTATTTCGGCAGTAATTTCAGGTATGCGTATTGGGAAAGGGCGCCTCAAGTTTCGCAACATAGAGCGGGCACTACGCGAGTCTCATTAGCATATAATAATGTTATTTGCATTCGCCTTGCCGGGGCTCATTTTACGCCTGGTTATTTTTCAGAAATCCGACTAGATTTCTGCAACTTAATATATGCTAAATGCTAAAACATTATTTAGATAAACGGCCTTATTTTAGCGTAGTCGGTGGTGGTAACAGAACGTCCTTAGTCGATTTCAGTCGTCTCGCTGAGTGCGGTTACAAACAATCCCGTAAGCAGGATGGCTTTGATAAATTTCATTAGTGTAAAAAAAAACTACTTTAGAATTACCATCTTTAGAGTACTACTTTAGAATTACCATCTTTAGAGTACTACTTTAGAATTACCATCTTATACTTTAACTTTACTATAATATACATAGAATTTACTTAGTTCTGCATATGATATAAGATCTTGTACTTCGAAGTTGCCAGTAAAATAATCATAAATTCTCGCAAAGCCCCATCCATCTACATTCAACAATAACCGAGGAATTCCAACGAACTCGGGGATTATTGTACCGATACTTACCTATTATGCCCATAACCCCTGTTTATTTGAGGGTTGACCACTTATACATTCCGGTGCGAATGTTGAATGGCAGTCGTAGCGAAGCGGCTGGAATTCCTGGCCTGATTAGGGTTATCGAATTGACGTGAGAATCTTGATTTGTAAGCTTGTAATCAAAGAAATCGTTTACGTTGATATAATTTTATAAATACGGTATGCCCTCTATAACACGGTGCTCGTATAACGCAATATGGAAATAAATATAGCACAAGTGAAGCCACAAGAAATTAAAGTAATATATTAATATTATTCTATAATATTTTTATATTAGTATAATTATTATAGAATAATATAACTAGTATTATTACTAGCGACCCCGGCAGACGTTGTCCTGCCCGAACGTTGGGTTACTAACTATTTAGTACATTTTTTATCCTATAACATTATTCCCCGTTTCTGTTCGTTTCCGTTCCATTTCCTTTTCGTTTTTCCATTCTTTTTTTATTAACAAACACAACAAATAAGAAATTATCCAATTTGGTGCAGTCTTTCAGAAGTTATGCATGCGCATACATTTCAGCGACTTATTTTTATTTGCGACTATAGATTGAGATGTAAGCTATCTTATCTTTTAAGTTGGCTTAAACTGCACACGGCGTGCAAATTTGATTAAAATCGGCTTAGCAGTTTAGGAGTCCATCGCGGACAAACAACGTGACGTGTAATTTATATACATATATATCTCTTTTTATGTAGGACGAGTTTTGACCGAGTATTAAATTATAGTGCAATGACATAGCTTATAGCCTTCCTCCGTAAAAGGGTTAACTAACAATTAAAGAATTGTACAAATCGGACCAGTAGTACCCAATATCAGCGCGTTTAAGCAAACAAATAAACTCTTCAGCTTTATATATTCTTCTTCTTATAGGGGATCTTGGGGAATATTCCTAATTTTAATAGTTTTTCCTTTTTTTTAAGAATATTAGTAATACCTTCAAGGTATGTCTAATATTCCCTTTTCTCCCTCCTACTAAGCTTAAATTAAATTCTATATTTAATTATATTTTATACCATTGAGCTATTGAGGCTCTTAATTCGTCTTTTATTATTTGTTCTCGTGTACAACTGGATTGACAATTTTGGTTTGCCACAATACATCTGCATGAGATTAGCTCGGTCAAGCACACAAACAAACTCTTCAGCTTTATGTATTAGTATAGATAATGACGATAGATGTGACAAAAATAGTATAATATGACGTAAATATACAATACTTATGCTCACTGATTGGAAGTAGACCTACATCACTACAATCTAGGTGGATTGTAGTGATGTAGGTCAATCGATTCGCCCATTTCATGAACATAACTTTGAATACTAACTAAAATTAAAGTTAGTATAGAGATAACTCAAGAAGTTTTAAATAAAAAGTATTCCTAATAGTGGTTTTAAAAAAATATTCAAGTATATAATCTGAGAAGGTATAGTCATATTTAGTCCCTCATTTTTGAAGTCATATAATCTTACAACGTATTAATTAATTATCTTGACCACTGATATCGTTTTTTAAGGGCTCCTTAGTCCTATGAGGAACACTTAGACATGCCTAAGTAACGAATATTTTTTTTGAAAAAGGAGAGATACTATAATATCATTTATACTAATATTCTAATTTAATTATTTTGACACGACCGTTCACATCTCGATTTATGAAAAGGGAAAACTCATTGCTATATCGAAAAGGGACATCTTTATGGGATTTTAACAGACAGCTGTGAAAAAGGCCCGGCCCAAATCTGTTTGGAATTTGAATTTAAATGGCAAAAGGGATTATTGCTTTTGCGAAGATAAGATTAAACGCTGAGTTAGATTTCAAACGAGTGGGTTCCCTGTAAAGGTGCAATTCTTGCCTTTGAAAAATATTTCCCGGATTATCTTTGTACGGTTTACTTTTAAAGAATCTTCTTGATTCTTTTTAAAGATTCTTCTTTTTTGGAGCTTCAGTAAGACGCTGTAAGTTGTTTCGGTTATTGTAGTTTAATTAGTGGTCATCCTTTTAGTCGATTGCTAAGTTAAGCAGCTCTGACCGCGGCCGTATGATAGGTTACCAACTCTAACAATAGTTTTCAAACTAAAATTAGTCAATCAATCTTCTACAACACCTAATTTACTATGTCAAATATCTATTACAGTTCTACCTAGAATACCTAGGTATCCGTTGGGAAATATGCAGATTATCTAGGACCTAATTTAGGCAATTAGTCTCCGTGAAATTAATTAATTTTGGCCTACAGTAAGATAAATTCAATAGATGTCGATATTTTTCCTCAGGCCTTTTAAGATGTTTAGGAAATAAATTAATGACAATTATTTTAACTTAGACTATTTAAACTAAATTTATCTTATTTTAAACTAATTTAATCATTGTTTTCACTATGCTTTAAAATTTTATGTTTACAATTTGTGAAATATCTATGTTAATTGAATTAAATACACCAGTATTTAATAATTCAAGTCTTCCTAAATGATACGTAAAAACTGTTTCTTTTTTAACTATAGTGTTGTCATGTTTTATTGTTATAATAAATACTTCTCTTATTTCTGAACTGATTGTTCCTTCATCTGGCTAGCAGACATCTAAAGTTATATCGTCTGCCGATACGCCATCTTCATTACAGAAGTCGTCAACACCAGCTCATTTTCAAATATACTTACTTACTTACTGCGATGGCGCATAGACCCAAGCTGGATCTTGGCCTCGGAGAACAAGTGACGCCACTTCTTGCGGTCCTGTGCCGTTTCCCGCCACTGCGCGGCCTGAAGCTGACACAGGTCCCCTTCGACCTGGTCCTTCCAGCGGTACTTGGGACGCCCGACAGGTCTTTGACCATTTTTAAATATGATTATTTAAAAATGGTCGATTTTTAGAGCACCGACCATTTTCAAATATGATTAACTATTTTTTTAGAGCACGGTATAAACAAATCTGATATTTTAGTAAAGTAAATATATCAAAAATTGTTTGTTTACAGCAATAAAAACAATAGTGTGTAAAATAAATTGATATCGCGATTGGTGTAGACGAGCGCTATCAGTAATGAGCAGCCAATTTCAGCTCTAATAGCTATCAAGTTGATAAATGGGTGTAAGCTTGCTCACAGGATGCAATTTATCACATATTATATAGATGGCTGTTCATGTAGCATCTTATGGGATAGAAAAGATTACTCTATCTTTTATCTATCTATCCGGATGTAAACGATCATTATCAACTGAAACTTTTGTCATTTGCTGGTTTAAAATTTTTCAGAAAATCCGTCCAATTCGCCGCAATTCATAGCAAACATACATTTTAAACATTAATATCTAAAATCTTTACCATTTACATTATTACATTAATCTTATATAATTTATTGAAATAAACGATTCTTAGTTAATTTTAGATTTAAATTATCGTTTTTCCTTGTATGTAAAACTTTCTAGATATTAAAGCTTTTAGTTAAACTAATTTCGTATGTAAACATTTTTGAAAATAAAGATTTATTTACTTAATTTTTTACCTCAAATTAACTTTATTTATGTCTATACGAATGAAACTTTATTTAACCCAACAAAGGAAATAATATAATGAAAAATACAAAAGATTATTGTTCAATTTTAATTATGTTAAATTTTTAACTTATATTTTTAATGTATATGTAAATGCAATGTTAGGTTAAACACCGTATCAAACTCATTGGATGACCCCGTGTCTGGCAACATCCGGTCGATCCGATCGGACTAAAGCGGATATGACGTAATTACCATCTAAACGTTCCAAATGCAATTAACGTTATCATCAATGTATTTTCTTCTAGATATAATGACATTGTGCCTGATATTTGTTTATGATAAAGAACTTATTTCCCAACCA
>JANCMC010043217.1:10544571-10571120 GCA_024363005.1 Charaxes varanes | reverse complement strand
CATCAATGTATTTTCTTCTAGATATAATGACATTGTGCCTGATATTTGTTTATGATAAAGAACTTATTTCCCAACCAATATCATAAATAGGTAGCAAAATCCAAAAGTGCATTACTCGTCAATTTTCAATAGGGTCTTTTTGGTGACAATACGAATTTAAAAACAAAATCTCAATATTAAAAAAAAATCTCAAGAAATCGTGTTAGTTGTAAAAATATTTTTTTCACGTTCTCTATATTAAATCATATTTTAAAAGTAAGATAATTATTATTCACTAAATATTTAATATTATAAAAGGAAGTGTGAATTTAAGGAGCATGTTTATATGTATTAATAAATGCATATTACAGAAGAATTTTAGAGATTTGCAACGTGATGTCGTAAAAAATGTATTTTCTGCGCTTACATTGCATGCCCTGGCTTTAAACTTTACCTAAACCCTACAAAATAGATCAAGATAATGTAGTACGCGATTGTATACCTTAAAAAGATCTATAAAAAAGTCAGAAATGATAATGTCTATCTCCTGAGGATTCTATCTTTTACATATTGTAAAAAAAATAATGAACTATTTACGAAGCCATTTCAAAGAATACTGTATTAATCCTTATTCAATTAAATATACTAGATACGTTTTACATTTTATACAGATCGAAATTTCCCTTTACAGCATATCATTAAAATGAATATCTTAAAATATATGAGAGATAAACAATGCGAGGGTAGAACGGCGGTGGGCGACCAGCAGATGTCGCTGTTTTGATATTCGATTCCATGAACTAACAAAGATGATAACAGCAAAAATAGATGCAAAAATAGAGAAAAAATAATATCGTAAAGCACTCTCGAATGAGTAGCGAATCTTCAGTACTATTTCCTAATTTGTGCAAAAGTTCAATTGCACAGGACAACAGGACCTGTTTGGCGGTGCAATTCGCAGTCCGCAAGTAATTTTATAAATTGTATGCCTTTTATATCGACTCCGTGAACTAATGAATAACTGAACTCCGATAACAGTATAAATGGATGCAGAAATTGAGAAAAAAGAATATCTTAAAGCACTCTCGGTGAGAATCTTCAGTATTGTTTCCTAATTTGTGAAATTGGACTTTTGCATTAATTTCTGGCGATACGATGAAAGACCAAAAAACAAAGTTATCGACGGTGAGGAGTTTGTGAAGTATTTAATGAAACAAATTCCTACATCTAAAGTATTCGCACCAGAACATTTCACAAATACAATTCGTTTTGAATCGCAAATTGTAACAAAGCTGATTATATCCATTGTCGGTAAAGCCAAAGTTAATGCTATTATAAGGATAAATGGTCTAACGGTAGCAAGCACAGTTAATGAAATTATAGGCTCAGCCATAGCGTTAGATATAAAATAGCGTCATTGGAAAACGCTGGTGCAAAACTTGATGCGCTAATACAAATCTTATTTTTGTATCTATCTATATATTAATACTTCTTTTTCCTAGCGTTATCCCGGTCGAGTATCAGGGTTCGTTTAGATTGGAGAGGATACGGCTGTGGGGCGAGTTAAGATGATTAACTGCTGTATGACGTCATCCCCGAAATCCCCACAATCTTTATAATCTCACGGCTAACATCAGTTAGTGACATTAAACGGAAGCCACTGTTTTCGTGACTTCTAGAATATGGAGGAGGTCGGATATTTGAATACCCAGTTTAAATGGGTCACCCATCTATCACCCGACCTCGGTAAAAACTGCTTAACCTAACGATCGTCTCAATTGCCGGTCACTGATAAACACCTCCTCAATCAAAAGTCACAGGTTAACCATTTATATATAAATGCGTTTCAATATGTCAATTTTCTCATGAAAATCGTTATCTTAAGTAGGGCACCTTGTCCAAGGCGCCGCGGAAGTACTAAATCATTTCAGTAATAAAAATCCAATAAAGACACAAACAAATGCGCAATATGAAAAATTACTTCTTTAGAATATATAAAATAAATCTTTACTGCGCAAGTTTGGTTTTTATTTGGTTATAATTTGTTTCGCTTTAATCATTAATGTGTCTGTTTCACTTTTAGGGATAAATCGAATTTGTTAAAAATGCAAAAAAATGAGGAAGAACTTTATTAATTTATATCTTATTAAGAAAATAAGGAACCAAACCCGGCTACTTAGGGTTAACTTAACTTTAATTTAAAATTTATTATAAATAACTGTTAAATTAATTTCTTCTTTCCCTGCTATTTACGTGATTTTATTTAATATTAAGCTATACCTGTTATATTGCACGCTGTAAATGGAATTTGGCAGTAGTCTTTTAGCTTTAAGACATGTAATTAATATGGTCATATAAGTCATATTATTTACATAGAAGACTTTCATGAGCGGAATACAATACTATGAATTACGCTCACCAAATTCTTAGTTCTAAAAAAAAATGACCATACAGTAATTGAATAAATAAAAGAAGCAAAAGCAATATAAAATGAAATCAGGATCAGTCCGTCCGACGGCATCCACGATCGAAGACGCCGCCATACCGTTCCTGTATCATCTGTCCGTAACAATAGGGTTTTAAAATGTTTTCAAATAGACATGTTAAATTAGGCATCTTTTAGAGATCCATTTTCTGGGTTAATATGTTATATTGCAGTCTGTAAGTGTATATAGATCAGTATATACAGGGAATATAGTCTATACTAGGTATATATATATATGTATTAAGTAAGCAAAATTATATTATTGTTTATAAATATTCCAATAAAATTTGTGAATTAAGGTACACCGAAAGCTAAGTAACCAAAGTAAAGCTCTCTGTACTGCTTTTTTTTTTTCAGAGCAAATTTAACATTGTAGTACCAAATTTTTGTAAGAGTGTATCTATTGTGGTTATTTAAAGGGAATGCTGACGGCTCGCAAGCTGGAAGTTTAAATGGTTATTATTGTGCGAACTCTAGTACTTTTTAGCTTATTGGTGAGATACAGGGGATTTTAGTCATACCTAAAGTATTCTTAAGAAAAAAATTGATTGTCACTAGAGTCGGTTTACGAATGATAATTTTACGTGATAACGCCGAACGCTTAGATCTATCGCTTATTACGCGCTCTCGCTGGCACGCCCGGCTTAGGCGGAACGCGACAATGAGTCATGCTTTTTCGTGCGTGCAGCCGGCGTTTATCAATTTATAGGACGTTAAACACGTCAAAAGAACAATTTTCCCATACCTCTAGTCCACCTTCTGAGTCCTGGGCAACAAGAGTAAAGGTGCAAGCATCAGAATGAGCTCCACAGCGGGTGTAAGCCTTGCCGTCACCCTGGCAGCAAGGGCCCTCGTCTTCGGGAGGTACGGGCGGGTAGTACAGAATACGCATAGTGGAAGGGTTGCAGCCGTCGCTCTTGAGCATACCGGAGTGACAGGCGAGCATAGTAGCTGGTGGCAGACCTGTAATTATTAAAACATTATTAATTAATATTAAACAATATTTCACATAAATCGTCATTAGTCATTACATAGTATAAAATGAAGACGCTTTCCGCCCTTGAATGCGAAGATCTTTTAAGCTACGCAACGGATTTCAATGCGGCTTTCACCAATAAACCGATTTATTCAAGGAGGTTTATATCTATAATACAAATATGTTACAGAAGATAAAAGCCGAGAATTTGAATTATTTGTAATTTCGTAATTACAAATAATTACAGTAACACAAAATTAAAGATTTAGACAGTTATAACTTACCAAAAGCATAAGCTAGTGCTTGCAACAGTACGCGAGAAAGATTAGTGAGGTCGTGAGCTAACGGTACTGCGTGCTGCGTGAATTCGGGCACTTCCTCTTGCGCGGGCATAGCTGCGGCCGACAGTGTTGTGATGTTGAACGAATGACGGAGCTCCTGAAAAGGTAATCAGGCATCTTATGAGTAAATGTTACCCCATGCGTAACGATATTTTTATATCAGTTATCTACTATATAAACGTTAATATACCTCTATTAGAAGGGGCAACTATAGACGCATTAGTAGGATAATATAGGTTTTGGCTAGACTGAGGATGGAACATTAAAAGTGAAGGTGAGTGTTTATGGCTACTTTAAAGAGTACTCTTAAACCTTTTTTCTGGATCACAAGCCACTGCTATAGTTACTTCTTCTGCAACGCGGTAGACCCGGCACCCGCCCCGTCTTCAACATTATGTCTATGATTTATATAAAAACATATTTAAAAAAAAACCTGCTTGTCTCGTTGCCAACCAAGAGATTAAATACCAATATTTAATTACTTTCATTATAACAATTACAATACAAATACATAGACAATAAGATGCGTGTATAAATCAAGGATACAAAGTTAATATCAACCTTTACCAATTATAATTACAATGACGAAGCTCAACGACAGCCCAACAAAGGCGAGATGCATTATGGGATCCTTATTCTGCTGGGTTAAAAGTTATATATCAGTATTACTCGAACCTTTTTCGTCGTATCAAACTGCTCCATTCCGGGACGCACGTAACCATGATTGCTGACTGGGTTCCGAAGGTATTGAGCCTGGCAACCCTCGGGCAATGCGCAAAAATTGTCCAGATCCGCGTACACTGCTTTTAGCTGTAAAATATAATAATTTCCACTGAGACTAAATATTAAAATAATTCATGATGAATTTCCTTTAACGAACGTTTATAAACCCGGTACCTCATGTTTGTAATGGTTGCGTTAAAAAAGGTACATTATAACTTGATTCTTCTTCACTTCTGATAAGGAGTCATTGCATTTTTCTAACTCTGTAATATCTTGTAGTAATTTAAGATACACCCATACTCGAGGCGGGAATCGAGCCCACGACCCCCGGAACGGAAGGCAGGGTCACTGCCAATTGAAAACTTAAAAAAAAAGTTACACAATCACAAAAAAAAAATTAAGAAGGACTTACACAAACAAAAACAAACCTTAAAAAATAAATAATACACATTATTTGTAGGTACCCGTGAAACAATTCCAAAACGGATGACTACTGAAATTTCCTCACGCCGAGTCAAAATTGACCTCAGCTGGTTTTCTCGAGTGCAGGGCGTACAGTACAGGAACATTGCCTCCTCCTCGATACGATATAACTTAGAATAATTAATAAATAATAGAAAATATACGAGAATTTTTGGTTACCTCTTTGTAAGTTAATTAGGAAAATATTGGGAAAACACACTTACCTGTAATGACATTTCTTGGCGACACTTCTCCCTCGTTTTACTCGGAACCGAACCAGCGGTAAATTAAGCGTTACGTTGCTCTTAATTTTCAACGTCCGGGTCATTAAAATCGTAATTTCAACATAATCATATTCATGAAAAAGGGAACTTTTAATTAAGTTTTTGTGTAAGTTATTGTTTAATAAAATTTTACAGCCTTGGCCGTTTCATTTGCGCAAGCATTTATTACATTTTTTACGCCCTCGCTAGGTACGCGGTGAGATCATAGTAAAAGTCCTTTTTCGTTCTTACAATTTTCTCTTTCTATTCCTGCCCTTTGACACATTTTGCATCAACTTATTCAAGTAGAATATTAAGCTAAATTACTTTGCATAAATTCGCGTATAAAAACTACGAGATGATGCCATGCTTTAACTTGGATGTCAAAACAGTGCACTAATTAGGTTAGAGCGGTTTTGACGGTACTTGATTGACTTGATGATATATGGAATGACATAAGCTACGTTTATTCTTAAACATCTAGAGTGCCGCCAGAAATATAAATACCCTTTACTGATTTAAAAATATGGCGTGAAACATATTCATCATGAGTCCCCGGCTCCCGAACTAAAATTAACTGTATTTCAAGAGCCAGTGCCCACCCCTAGATAAGGTACAGTAGCCTTTATACTAAAAGTAAGTAGGCATTTAAATATATTAACCTACATTATTTCTATTATATCTAAACATAAAAACAACAGTAGGCAACGATGTGGTTTGTCTAGATGCATGCGTGCATATTAGTGTGTGTATATTTTTGTGTATGTGTGTGTACGTGTGTGAACGTACATGTGTGAAAACAAAATAGTTATTGAACCCGGTAAAGTAGCGGATGAAAGCTGTTATAGTTACGTTCATATGATTATATAATTTAGAAGTTAAAATTATACAAATACTATAAATCAGATCACTATACGCTAACGCTTCACTGATTACGTCATTGTATAATTCCGTATAGACTTCTTATCGATGAACGTTTCAGCAAATTAACGCTCCGATATAAATACACAGCGTAGGATCTATTCGTACAAATTTATCGAGATTTATTATACGTATTTTTAGACTCTTAGTTTAATTTAGTATTTCAATTGATCGGCTCTATGAACATTCCATGAATATTTTGGAAAGTAAATACATAGCTACTTATAGCCGCTACAAACGTATCGATAAAACGTTGCGAAAAAATGTGCAGTTAAATCGAACGTTCCTAGAGATCTGCGAAGAACTGCAGTAATGAGCGATCGCCAACGTGCAACTGTGCAGTTTAATCGACAACGATTTTTCAGACACACTTCTTTAAACTTTTTCGCAACGATTTATCGATACGGCTATTAGTAATGGTGATGTGGAGGTTGCTTGGCTAGATGTGAAAGCTGGAGCCAGCCAATCAAACAAATATTTCATATATTTTATCTACTACTATTTTATCTTTTTAATAAAAAACTTATTTCGGTTAAAAAACTTACAACAACTTATAACAAATTAAACTTCATAATTTCTTATTATAATGCCGTTTTTATCGAATTATATGCGAAATAAGTCGTAACTGATAAAACGTTTTCTGCGATTTCCCAAAAATCAAGCTTTTTGCGTTAGGTCAATTTATGACATATTCGATACAATTTGTAATTAAATATGGTGGATGTTTTATCGATACATATACTGTACAATATGACTCGCCCGTTGGCGCAGTAGGCAGTGATCCTGCCTTCTGCTCCGGGGGTCGTGGGTTCGATTCCCACCTCGAGTCTGGGTGTATTATCCATATGTATTAAAGCAAAGTAGTTTAGCTTCTCATGCATGTCATGGATTTCCGCAAAGTAACGCCTGATTCTATCAATTATTTTAGATAGATAGTGTTTTTCCAGACGACTTTTAAAAATGTTTAGGGATTTTGAATGTTGGATTCAAAATCCCTAAACATTTTGAATCTGACATTCAAAAGTCTGAATATACTAGTTTGTATATTGTATACTAGTTTATATCTTGGAATAATAATTACAGGATTAAAGTTGGAACTGTAAAGATTATGGGGTTCCGGGAATGAAGTCAGACGGCAGATGGTCATCTTAACTCGCCTCACAGCCATGACCTCTGCTATCTAAACGGATCCTGGTACTAGACCAGGATAACGCTGGGAAGAAAAAGAAGAAGAAGAATAAACAGTTTTTATAAAAAGAACCGAAAACTTTTGTCATCCAATAAGATAATCGGTGTTAAGTGGGATGTGTCAAAAAAATAAATCCTTTTTTTTCTTTTTAAAAGATTATATTTGCACAAGTTTTACTGGAGTGTTGACCGGAAGGGCAATGAATCGTGGCTGAGAGCTGGAAATAAATCTGCCATCAATTACGGAAAGTTCATGTGTCCAATTGTGTCGAAGAAATCGATTGACACACTTGTGAAGCGGAAAGTGATCTAACTTTGTCAAAAAGTTGCCCAATGCAATACTTGTTAGTTGTTATCTTTTTTATTTTTTAGTTGACATCTAATATAAACTCCGGTGTTTCCGAACCGCAACGATTTAGTGAACGTCACGATAATAGCAAACTTATTTCCTAAAGGACTTCAAAGCGTCTGTGAGCCTAAGAGCCCTACCTCACCAAAACGCCATGGCGACGTCGCCGGCAACGTAGCCAAACAATTCATATTAAAATTTAGGACAGGTAACTTACTAGGCGAGCATGGTTTGTCGACGTCACATAATTAGAAGCTAGTAGCTAGTAGCCACGACTACTACTGGCTAGTCCATTGGCAACCGCAGATATTCATGGCAACGTAGCCGGCGATGTCGCCATGGCGTCTCGGTAAGGTAGGGCACTTATAGTCGTGCATTTGTCAATAGGTGTCGGTAGTCATCTCAGTGAATCACCTGGATGTTGTCTCTTGTTTCAAAGATTGATAGATAAACAAAATCTATAAAAATGTTTTTTTTTTTGTCATCTGTACCGCTTCGATATAATAAAGTGGTAGCGCCACGCTTGCAGTGGCCTTTAGGCGGCTGAATTGGGCCGGTGCGTCCGGGTACCAGTACCTCTTTCTCACATAAGATGGGTGTGAAGTGATGGCAATATTGTCACGTCAAGTGATGGCATTGTTGTCGCGTTTAGTTCAGTTTGTGAGAGTTCCCGGTAGCCTAAACCCCTCTTTGAAAGCTGGAAACGCATTTGCAAGCTTTTTGCTTTTGTAAATGTCCATGGGCGATAGTTTACCTAAACCACTACTTAGGTTAACAGCCTGCTCGTTTGGTTGTAATATAAAAAGAAGATAAAAGGTAATTGTAAAATATCACGGTATATGGTCTTTATTTTGGTAACTTCGACTTTACATACGGACAATTCAATTTAACTTAAACTTCAATTTTACAGTTTTATTTTGTTTATATGTATAGATAAGAAATTTACAGAGACAGACATTTAAATCACATTTCTGAAACCTCAGATTGTTTACAAAAAAAGTCGTAACCTGTACTTTATGGTTTCCTTTGAGTTCTTCGGCCGCAGAATAACGCTGTATTGCATCGAAAGATAATGTCGAAGCACACCACAAAACAAAAGCAGATATTTAAACATAAATTAAAGTTGGAACTGCGAAGTTGGGAAATGAAGGTGACACCGCACGAATTCCGAAGTTTCACCAAATTCCAAGTTCCATCGTTTGATGTTGGAATATTCAAAAACCACTAAAAGGACCTTTTAGAAGCGTACGGTTGGTAAGTTTGGGAGACAAATAATTTTATTTGCGGGGAAATTTATAATTAAAGTCGTTTTATCGTAACTATTGGGTTTTGAGCCTTTATTTGTAATTAAATTATATTCTATCAGGAATATTGAACACTTCTTTTTTGATTGGCATTCACGGAATAATTTTTATTAGCTTACAAGATGAGAAGACTTTGGCGACCACTATGTTTCAGGCCCAAGGGAAGACTGCGGTGCGGTAAAGTTTTTAAAATTACCACAAAACATAAGAATTTTCAGGAAATTTGGTCAAACATTAAGTACCCGTTTTATTACGTAATTATAACGAGAATCGCAGCCCGTCAGTCGTTCGTCGTTCAAATAAAAAAGGTCTTTTGTTAATAATAATAGTGAAAAATAATAAATAATATTTTTTTTTTTCGGTTCCAATAAAATTTACATAAAAGGTGTAGGGACCAGCTAGTAAGCATCAAAATACGTGTGTCTAGAGGTCCCATTCTTCCCTTACATAAGTTAAAAATAAAGAAATAGTGAACAATACAGTAACAGTTAGCCTTTATGAAATGAAACGAAAAGAAAAATATAAAAAGAAACAAGACTAAAAGCGTGTGTGGGTGCGTGCTTGCATGCGTGCGCGTGCGTGTGCGTGCGTGCGTGTGTGTGCGTGTGCGTGTGTGTGTGTATGTGTGTGGTGCGGCGTTTAGTGTATTTGTTTGTGTTTGAATCTGTAAGAATGGTCATGTCATTACTTGAAGAAGGTCTTCGGTTTAATTATACGATACGGTTTGAAGCCAAGATGTCAACTTTGTTTTAATATTATTATGCGTTTAATATTATAAACAAAAAAAAAAGAATTACTTATCACAATAAAAACAAAACATGGGTTTTGATATTTGTTGTCAAAATATTTTTTACGGTACAAAAATAAGTTTGTACATGAAGCGGACCAAAAAAGCTTGTAAAGGTTTATTTGAATAAAACATCATTTGAATTTCAATTTGAAAACGTAGTCTAGCCAGGTCATTAACAAAAAATGTTGTTCTGAGAAAAAAAAATTCGGAAAAATATATTACATAGATAAAGAATTTTTAAATATAATTTTTTACTTCAAAAATATTACCCTTTTCCTTGTTGAAATGCCAAAAAAAAAGTGAAAAAGAATTCCACGCCGAAACGATCAAGGTCATTCGGAACTCGGCAAATGACTTCCGATTTACTGTTCAAGCTAATTTATCACGCTTTTGATTATTTTGTAAGAAAGAAAAGAAATTCTTCAAAGTCGCCCTTTTTGCTCTAACAAGGTGAAATTGTCATTCACGCGACCGAAAATCTTTTTGATCTCCGCCAAAAGTATTATTAAAATGTATAATTAGAAAAACTCTTCAACCGTATCTTAATTTTTTTTTTGCGGTTATTTAAATGTTCAACGGTTGAAGGGCAGACCGCACGATATTTGGTTCAATCGTGGACTCTTTCATAGCGTTTTCTAGAATATATTTTTTAATTTAGTTAAGAAATAAACGAGGACAACTAAAACATTTCAAAAAAATGTTTTTTTTTTTTGGTTCAAAATTATTTGTCAGTTTTATTTACTATAGCCCACCATTGGATTAAAATGACTTTAAATAGATTATTTATTAATTTAAATAATACAGTAAAGTAGATTTAAACAAGTAAAAAAAAAAAACAAAAATTAAAAAATGTACAGTGTTGACTCTATTCCCTAATTTATTTATCAATTTAATAACACAGTAGATTCACAGCAGTAAAAAAAAACAAAAAAAAATCAACAGTGACGACTCTATTCCCTAAAACAACGAGCTAAAAGTCGACGTTGACAACTTTAAAACCTCAATATGTGCCAAATAAACCTCGCACGGGAGTTTTCTATAACCCACTGTCTGAGTTTTATAAGTCCGTTATTGGCAGGGACAGTTTTGTTGATGTTTTATTAGAATATTGCAACTATATGACCAAACTAAAGAAGCAAGCAATACCTTATTAGAGGTTTTTTTTTAAATCATCATCATCATCAGCCCTTAATCGTCCACTGCTGGGCATGGGCCTCCCTCTTCTTTTGCCGCTCTCCTCTGTCTCTTACCAGCCGCATTCAGCTACCTTGATCCTTATAAGATCACTTCGTGGTCTGTCTGTATCTGTCAAGACCTCTCTCCTCTGGAATGCGTAGGGCTATAAATTAATACTAAATTTTGAGGTCTGCGGTCCCTTTTGCCTGAGAAAAATCCATCTTCTATGTACACAATAAAAAATATATGGCTGTTTATGTCGCATTTCCCATTTCACAAAGGGAACCAAAAGCAATTATGGTACTTCCCGATTCATGAAATTGAGCCGTAAATTTGGTCAAAAGAAAAATATCAGACTATCAAATTAAAGGAAATCTTAAGAAAAGTATACATCTTAAAATAACCTGGTAATGTAATGCGAGATGGTGTGGTACCCTTAGTGCGTAAGTCTGACTGGCAATAGAAATATCCGCAATGTTATTTAATTAATTTGTAGTTATTACTAACTTTACTCTGCGACATCGTCCACATGTGCCAACCCTTATCACTTAGGGGTATCAAAAATAGCCCGAAATCCATACCCTTGGGGAAGTTGGAAAGCATTTTTGTTTTTAACGACAGTTTTCCGATGTTTATGAAACTTTATTTTTAATTCACATTAGGATCAATTTAGAAACTAACTTATGGAGCAATCGTGGTATTAAATATTTGGGTGCCTCTTTTAAATATACTGGCAAAGCAGATGTAGAACAAAAAAATATTAAAAAGTATGTATAAATTATGAACAGTGCAAATATACTTCTCATCAACAAAATCGTAACACTTTGCAAGTTTCTGTTTTGTATGGATTATCAGAAAAATGTGTATATTTAGGAATATATGGCAGAAAGAAGAAAAAACGGAATTGTTCCGATTTTTGTAATGAGAAGTATATATTATTTATAATTAATGCAAATTTGACGTCTTATTGCCACCATAGACAACTTCCAGTCGAGTTTTAATTACGTTATTTACTGATTCTTGTATATGTAGTTAGTGCTTTAATTACTAGCGAAGAAAAAAAACACAATTTGGTCTCTGCAATTGGAACCTGTATAAAAAATTTATGACATTACTATAAACGTATAAGACCTACGTTATTCGCTATTCAAGTAATCGTATAGTTGTACTTGCGCAAGTGAACTTGACCACGTATTCACGTGTGCCGATATAAAAAGATGACGGACATAACCAATCCCCAATCCGAAAATTTAATATGCAATGCCAAAAAAACAGTCAAAAAAGTACAACCACTATTCAGTACTTTTTAATACTTTAAAAATGTAATGATTGGGAAACAGATAAGAAATTCTTGCAAATCAAAGCCCACATAAAACGATGTGTATAACCAATCTCCAATCTGATAATTTCATTTGCAATGCATGTGTCAACCCGTTTATAAAGTACATCGCTATTTAGTAGTGTATTTTTTAATACTTGAAAAATGTAATTATTGGGAAACAGATAAGAAATTCTTGCAAATCAAAGCCCACATAAAACTATGTGTATAACCAATCCAATCTGAAAATTTCATTTGCAATGCATATGTCAACCCGTTTATAAAGTACACTACTATTCAGTAGTGTTTTTTTTTAAATACCTTGAAAACAGTTGTCATTGGGAAACAGATAATTAAATCTTGCAAATTAATGCACATGATATTTCACTTTGCAATAATTCGAGATACCTTATTGAAAAAGCCCCGTAGAGTCCAAAGAGGTGGGACCAAAACTGCATTGAATGGGGCCATGGTCTTTTGTTTTCCATACTACTTTTGGTCCATTTCATTGGAATATGGAATATGCTTCTTTATTAAGATTCTCCTGATCCACCATCCCTTCATGTGACGATCCCGTATCTATTCGAATTCAATTTAAAGAGTCAGCCTGTATGTGGCCATATTCAAAACTGTAAACTAGACCGAATAATATCAAGGGTCAGTTTAAAAACATCCCTATGACTGAGATGAATCTTGTCTCGAGCAGGTTGTGGACGAGTAGTGCGTCGTAACAAAACTTAAAATATTGATAAAATATTTTTGTACCCGCTTCGGTCTGCGTAGTGGACGTTAGTGTCAAAATTTAGTGTTATATCGTTTGTAAGTGTTATTCGTAATGTTATTGATGTGGCGTTTGGTGACTCACTACACTAAATCTTGGGTAATTTGCGACTCGCGGGGCGCACACTTATTTCCCCTTAAAAGTGGCGTAAATTGGGTTTTATTTTACCTTCTGTAACTGTCCTTTTTGGTACTAAGAGTTTCGGATCAGATTTGGTGGCAATTTTCACACAAAAGCTCAACAATGTGTACCTATATTTTGTAATATGTCTTAAAGCATACAATATGCAGTTATTTACTACTAATCAAATTATTGATTATAAATTGTTAATATAATACTTTAAACCCTTGCGGCAAATTATTTAATTCTCTTAAGTTACAAGTTACAATAATGAGTTTTATGAATTCAATATTTGAATGCTTCTGAATTTATAATAAATAGATGCATTTTTCGTACAAATTATATTTAACGACCATTTCACTAATCGTGTGTCACCAAACGTTCTAATAAACACTTGTTATATAGGAATGGTACAGGTGGCACTAGAAATCCATGTATTTGCGTAGTGTATAATAATGTAAGAAAAATAAAAATACGGTACTTAATATTGTGGTGCAATATACTACGCCGGATGTGAATCGGCAGTCACGTGATTGGTCCTATATTACGTCACAAGATTTGTATTTGTGACGTCACGTACCAGTTATGTTTAAGGCATATTTACACTTTAATTTTTTACTAACAATAGGTTAAGGCACTACCTGTACATACTAACACAATATGGATGATAATCCGAAATAAAGAATTAATTATTATTAAATACAAATAATGCACGTGCAAAATTAATAAATTAATTTTGCATTTGCTGCCCAGTGATTTTCGAAGTTAAACTTCTTAAGCGCTGTTGTGATTTAAAAATTCACAGAAAGTATAAAGTAGGCCGTAAAAAGTTATCAAAAATTTTAATGATTTATATAAGGTGTCAAGAAATTGTTTAAGGGTTCCACCATAGGAAAAGGAACCCTTATAGGGCCATTTCGTTATCCATCTATCTGTCAAAACTCTTTCAACCAAAAACGCGTAGAGCCACAAAGATCAAAGTACTACTAAATACCAAATACTGAGTTCCATGGTCCCTTGAAGCTGTGAAAAAATCAACCCACTGTGTAAGCACAACCAAAAGATATGACCATTTAGCTCGTATTTCTCACACTAGTGCCTCCGAAAAGAAAATCAAAACCCCTTAGGGTACTTCTTGTTCATCCAGTTCTATCAAATTTCGCAAGAAATCTTGAAGTACAAGTATAGGAAAAATTCCGAAAACCGTAAATTTGTGAAAAAAGTAATTGTGGTGAGTTTGACAAATTAAATGAAATTTCATGAAAAGTATAAATCATAAAATAACCTGGTAAAGTAGCAAGTGATGGTACGGAACTCGTAGTGCGCGAAACTGACTCGCACTTGCCCGGTTTATTTAAATTACGCATTATATAAATAGAACTAAATGGGAAGTTTCTTTAATCACATTTACTCAGTCTTGCGGACGAAGTAGCGTTTTCGAACTTTTCCGCAAATACAATTATCGTCTTCATTTTTGCTTGCGTTTTCCGAAGCGCCTTTATTTTTAACGGAAAAACTATTAAGAAAAACGTTGTCGGACATGTCGGTCGCTGAAAACTTTACAAGGGCTTTTTCAATGTCAGCAAACCACAGAAAACTTAAATGAACTGTCAAGACTTCTAAGAAGTAAGTATTCAAGGAAGACTTTTAAGTAAAACTAATATTCTCCTTACTTTACATTAAGACTTTTATAGCTTGAGTTAGGGCTTGGAATATATATAGGCTAGAGATCAGATTACATGGAGAAATTACAATTTTCAGTCCGTTCCTCACCGACTCACCAGCCAAACTATACTAGTATGTTATCCGTAGTGTCCCGTGGGGTTGACGTACGTGTAAAGACGGCCTCTTCATTACGAAGGACAAATCTCGTAACCTCTCTTAAAATGTCAACGCACAATGCATCTCCATATAAGAACCTTTATAGAATTACCATATGCCCGTGGCTTCATATGTAGATACAATTATGTAAATAGATGTTACATAACGCAGACAGAAATTCTCTCAAACAGGGCCGCTTACTTGCTCAATAATTCGCACGAAACTAGGTTAGCTAAGTAAGTGCAGATCTGAAGAAACGACAATAACCCTAGGCTGAATTTGTGAAGCCACTAAATTACGAAACACTAGTTTGAATTAAAACTCTACCGGAAACTTGTGTAGAGGTATGACGAGGTTATAAGACGTACTTATAAATATTCAACAATAATATCTCTCTCTAAATATATATAAAAGCGAAAGGTCACCTACCTACCTAACCTAACCTAACACGGAATCTCGACGACCCTGCGACCTACAAAGATGAAATTGGGCAGGGAGGTAGTTGTTAGTTAATAGGCGTCGGCTAAGAACGGTTTTTCGAGGGGTCCCGATTAAAGATGTCTAATGGAACCTGCAAGTTTAATTTTACGCGGACGAAGTCGGGGGGAAACAGCTAGTTAATTATAAAGAATAAAAGGAGTCGGGAAACCTGCCAAATGTAAAACGTAGAAATCATTTTGTACAAATTAAGAACAAAAACGATAGGTTACGAAAAGAAATAAATATCGCACAAAACTCAAGTAAGCTCAATATGACGAAAGAGGGGGATTGCTGAGACGAGTGGGTAGAGACACGTTATTTGCGCGTGACGAAGCATCACCACGCCAAAAGGCAGTCTATCTATAGCAAAACAGGACAAAAATGTAATAATAAAAACACTTTAACGGGTGGATAAATATCAAAACAATTCAAATAAATACTTACTTACTTTAATGTTCTCATAGACGCTTCTTTTGCAGGGATTCTTCCGGAGAAGTATCCAGAAGCAGATCGAGTACCGTTGTCTTCGCGACGGGAAGTGTCTTGTCATTCGTCTCAATCGGAACCGCTGCTATCTTTAATTTGACTGGCCCGTTGGCGCAGTGGGCAGTAACCCTGCCTTCCGCTTCGGGGGTCGTGAATTCGATTCCCGCCTATAATCTAGGTGTTTTATCTTTATATATGTATTTATATATTTCAAAATAAAAATATATGAATATAACAGCCATTTGTTAGCTATAACACAGACATTAAGATGTCTACGACCCCCAAGCGTGCGTAAAAAAGTCTTACCTCAAAAATTCAAAAGTTCTAACATTTTATACTTCGAGCGGGTCATCATCATCCGATGCGCGCAGACGAAGATGCACATCCACTACAGCGTTGAGCACGCGGTAGTCTCCATTCACACAAAGTAGTGCGTCTTATACACAGACCACGCGGACGACGCAGTTAGTCGCATCGTGAATAAATCTATTGCCGCGAGCGAGTATGCCGTATTGGAATACAACCACAGAGCGGCCATCTACCACCGTGACGCCCATCTCATTACGGAAATGAAACCCAAAGACGAACCCGGATTTTGTATTGGGAACTAGAAGAACAATACGAAATGCAGAGTGAACGAAGAGAATAAATACAACAGTATATACTTCTTTAAAATGGCACGTGCATTTAGCCTGTGGTGGGAATAGAGTAAGAAAAAAAAAGTTTTACATATATACAACCGATGCCTTACCGATAACTACTCAGACTCAATTATTTACACGTGTGATGTATCCGTTTTTATCGCAGTCGGTTCGAAATAGAGAACAATTTCAGTGTAAATATGCTAGACGGCAAGGTCGCTCACTTTCGACGAGAAATGGAAAACGTAAACACTTAACCTACTTAACTGCACTGTATTCATGCACGCTAATCGCTGATTCAACTTGCATTTCGTAGCGACGATGAACTATGGTATAAAGACACTGTAACTCACTGTAATGCTATTTTATACAAAGGTCTTTTACCGTCTTTAGCGGTAAATAAAATAGAACAGCCTCTCCGTAAAGTCGGAGTTATTTTACTTAATCTGTGTTGATCTATTTACACTTTGAGTTGAAATGAAATTAATAGTGGTGAGAGTTAGCTAGATGCGAATAACAGGACGTAGACGAGAATGGCAGAAACGTAAATGTAAGTCTTATTCCAGAGCCAGACATAGCTCAAAGTGTTTGTACACTTTTTCCTTGAAGTCTACAAAGTTCTAGAAAACTTTGCGCAGCTAACAAAGTCCCCGGTCACACTACATTATCTTTGAAATGATTATTCTAATGAAGCTATGTCTGGCCCCGGCATAAGAAAAATAAACCGGAAATAACCAAAGTCCGATTAAAACCCAGAAATAAAACTTATAAAATAACAAGAGTTGGAGTCTGGATAAATACATTATTTTTATCTAAAGAATTTTTATTGTTAGGACTATGAAAACGAAAAAAAATCATTATCAGAGTAAATAATTTAATTTTTAGTTTAAAAAATTAACCGGGTATAGTGTACAAAACGGTCCGATTACCGTTTAAAACACAAAAATAAAACGTTGTGTTCGGAAAGTGCTGTTAAAATCCGGATATTTGCTAGTACGAATACAGCGGATCTGAAATAGGCCAAGTGCTTAGTTTTTCTCATGAAAGTACATGATACTTGCTTACTGTTATATTCTCTCTTTTTACGCTGCAACTTGTGTTGTTATTTTATTCCAATGATAACGGCAAACACTACAAAAGCGTTGCTTACTTTATTTAACTAAGATAAAATTCTATGCAAGAAAGTAATTAAAAATATAATTTGGCTGCAGGCAGTGTATCTGTCTTTTGAAAAACCGACACAGATTCTCTGCTAAGTGCTACTAAACTAAACGGCATGTACATAATTATACTTCTATATCATACTAATATATAAAGCGGAAGAATTGGTTTGACTTGAACGCCCTAATCTCAGGTACCATCAACTTCTGGTCCGAATTGACAAGTTCGTTCAGTGTTAGATGGCCCACTTTTCGAGGCTTTATATCATCACGCTAAAATTTTATGTAATATTTTTACCTAATTTTACACGAATGATGTAGCGGTCACATCTAGTAAATAATAAAAGGGTTCAAAGCGTCTCAAGACACGCTTATATAGAAGGATTCCGTATCTGACACGCGATAAACGTGTTTGTTAAATAAATTTGAGGAGGTCGTGGCCTTATCAGTGGTCGGCATTTGAGTCGATCGCTTTGTTAAGTTGCTCTGGCTGCGACCGGGTGATAGATGGTATATATTTTTTTATTGGAGATAGGCATGCGCTTGCAGCCGAACTGGTTATGTGCGCCCAGTTACCAGTACTTCTTTCTCACATAAGATCGGCGTGAAGTGGCGGCAATGCTGTCACGTCAAGCAACGGTATCGTCGTCGCGTTTCGTTCGGTTTGTGAGAGTACACGGTGGCCTAAGCCACTATTTAAAGGCTAGCAACGCATCTTCGCGTCATCTAGTTGAGCAGATTTCATAGTCATAAAAAGATACTTAAAACCAGATGTGAAAAAATCAATAGCAATCAACATGAGCTAATCGTCCAAATATCAAATGTGACTGATAGAGATGCATCAACAATAACCCTTATAAATATTACTCTTACAGAAAGAGCCTTTAAACAATATTTTCAGCCATTACTCGATAACAGTCAGAAACGAAGGTTTGTCTCGGGGCAACGATACCTCCATAATTAGCATACATTATGAAATATCGTAAATGACCCACCGATAGCCCTAATTACAGGTTGCCCCTTATCTTAACGGACCCGTAATAAATAGCTATTTCTTTATAATACACGATGTCGATTATACACATGATATATTTGTTGGGAATCGTAACTTATGGATTTTGTTAAAAGAGAGATTGTAGAGTCGGTTGTTTTGTGTTCGCTAAAGGTGTTTAGAAGTGAAAAAAAATGACAAATACATTTTTATTATGTTAAAGTTAATCTATATATTATGAGTCCAGAGGGTGGATCTTCCTTTTTATCTGTTGGATAACTGGTCAGATTCACCACAGGTACGTGATCCCGGACTAACTACTAGCTGCTAGTGTAGTAACACTATTTGATGACACTATACGATGCAAGGGACACTTCCCTTCACTTCACTTGTCCGTGACAGTTGTATTCGCATCTTTTCTATTCTCTCCGTCTACCTTTATATCCTTTTACTTCTGCGTCCCTTTTATTTACTCCTGTCTATCTAATAAGAGGTAGCACCAAGCTTGCAGTTTTATTGGTCCGCGGCCGAATTGGGCTTGCGCGTACCAGTACGTCTTCCTCACATAAGATCGGCGTGACGCGACGGCAATGTTAGCACATCCTTAAGGGATGGTGTTGTCGTTTCGCTCGGTTTGTAAGAGTTCGGGTGGCCTAATCTCGTCACTAAAGGCCGGCAAAGCATCTGCGAGCCTTCTGGTAGAGCAGGTGCATGGGGATCTTATTTTAACCACCTGCATGTTTCATATTTGTAAGATTAAAAAAATATATATACATGATGGGACAACATTCGGTACAATTTTATACCATAATTACGCGATTGTATGATATTAATTGTCAAATTTCTATTTGACAATTAATAATAGATATCGTTTAAAGAATTAAAATAGTTAATATATTAGGTCTATTTCTTTTTCTTTCTGTTTATTTATTGCAGAAAAGGCTATGTAAAAGTATTTTAAAATTAAAAATGAACTTAATGAAAGAAAACATCTGCCTTTTAATTTGGCTGCATCGCTGAAATCACATTCAGTGAAGCGGCCAAGCATGTTTGAAACAAGCATATGCTATACAAATCTAAACATTCATGGCCGAATTTCTACCAGCGGGTGATCTTAAGTACATTCATGTACCAGTAAGTATGACTCAATACCAGTGAAGACTTGTTGAAGTCCTAAGTCCGCCACAATTCTCTATAATTGTAAAAGCCCACTCAAATCCCATCCAAGAATCGAGTCTTTACCGCGAGCTCCTCTCCCGCTAACGAGGTGATGCTGCATTACCGGACGGGTCATTAACGGTCACTACACTCTGCGGACACTTCTTGGAATATTATAAAAATATTGCTCCATTGGCGACCGTCTGTCTGGGTGTGTTAAAATGCACTTTCAAACTTAATATAAAGCCTTCTTTATATACCTTCACTTGGATTCTAATTTAGTATAGAATGAAGTAGCGAATTTACGTAGGTATTGAAAATATTCAGGTGGTTTGTGATGAGTTTAAAATTTGGGTCGTCATTTAACTGGATACATCAATATGAAGAAAATACCAAACTAGAACTTACTTGATGTACTATTGTTAGGACAAAACAATCAACAAAACACGTTACAATATGTACTAATAATATTTATACAATTAAAAATAGAATCTAGATTTCGTACATGATAGCTCAACCGAGGCCAAACCTGTCCAATAGAACTAAACAACTAAATCTCATTGAAATCGTTAAGGCGGATTTACAGTTAAACGTCATTTAAGGCAATTTCTACTAAATAAACAACAAATGAATAACTAGATATAAAGCCCTGTATAATACCGAATTTCCAAATTAATTTCCACTCAACTAAAATTTTCATTTTTATATTAACCAATACTTTCAATTTTTTTTTCTTAAGTTATGTTTTCTATTCATTAGGACTACATTTGAACTGCTTATACAATTTCATTAAATGTGTAAAAAAAACGAACGCACCCGGTGTAAAAATTTTCTTTTTAATTTTAATTAAAGTTTTCCCCATTTCCAATAATCAGGAATACTTCTGTATACATATTACATTTATTGCATTTAATGCGATCTTCCTCGTCAAATAAAAAATAAAACAGAACGCACCTTAGTAATTAAATAAAAAATAAAACAGAACGCACCCAATGTTTGTAGTTAGCGATGTCTTACGTACGAATCCTCAAAGCACTAGTCACAAGTCACAGCGCGGTGGGATGCGTCTACCGCGACGCGCGAACATCAACTGTTCCTCTGTACAGCACGCGTGCCTTCGTAAGGCCTGATAACCGATAACTCCACGGATAAGCTGACGATGCGATACAAAAATAATTTGCGAAACATTGTAACACGACGCCAATTACTATCCCTAATTCTTTCAACATTGACCACTCATGAATGGAACTTTTACGCTTCGTCGAGTCCTCGGCGTGTGAATCGGACGCGTTCTTAGTTTTGTGGGACATTTCAATGTTTGTAATAGATTCATTAATTCAATAAAGTCTATGTGATGCAGTGCAAACGATGTCCCGTCTCACGCCGTGCTCTGCGTGCCCTTACACCTGCACACGGGAGGATTTAATGGCTGCACCAGATAGAGCCATTGATGTGGCCACTTTTTGGGCCGCTGTTGTATAACTACTAATTTTTATGAAGTTTTTCATTGATAAGAAGAAGAAGAATAGATTCATTAACATTGCACATGTTTATGATTATAATTGCATTTTTTTATACAGCATCCCTCAGTCGTCCGAATAATTTTGATCTCATTAATACCCACGATGAGAAACGCAATACTAGGGCTGCAGGATTAGAAATTTTATGACGATTTAGCAAATAAATGGCTGCATAGCACGTTTTATATATGACTACCGATGCTAACAAAGTCAAAGACTTTTTTATAAGCACTTGTGAACGTCATATGTATGTATTATTTTAATCAATTAGTAATTTGGTGATTTTTACGACTTAAAAAGTAAGTTTACAAGGGTTCTCCGCGCCCTGCACTGAGAAGATCCCGCAACAAACTCAGGCGGGTATTTTTTTGTGATCACCATTTTCATAATAATTCAGATTTGGTCAGAGCGATTTATTCCCAAGCATTAACATCATTCAAATAATCCTTTACAATATAATGGGATTTCTGAATGAGTTTACGTTTTATAAAAAGTTTAAATTTATTTAAAGATAAGATGCTCTTAGGTACGTGCCCTTTTAATTCATTATATCCTTATAGATGACACGTAAACAATTAATATAATGAAATTTCTTTTTCTATTACTATTTCTCATACTTCTGTAGCCGCCGCTACATAACGAGATGGCAATGATATCGAGTGGAAAAAGGTTACACCAAAAAGCAAACTAGATGGCGCTGTACGGATGACGACGACCGCAGTACAAACACTGAAAATTTTCATGCAAACCAACTCACGCTAGCGAAGTTTCTACTTACGATTACTAAATATAGACCTTCCGACGAACAACTGTGGGCAAGACGCGGCCGCCCCGGGGAAATCTAACAGCCCGGACACGAAGATCTTCCTTTCCAGTGGTTGAGCATATCGACCTTTGCTCCCACCTTTTATTCCTCGCCAAAACCTTTACACCTTGGTGTGCCTTCAAACACTTTTAAAAATTATAAGTTCGAATAATTTCGTATTTTCTTAAGACTTATAGACTCCGGCATCTCCTTAAATATCACAAACCTTTGATCTATGAAATAGCACGTGCAGGCTCTGTTTAACAATTACCTTACAAGTGTTAGTATAAATATAGTATGATAAATGGAGTACAGCCTGCCTCCTGCCTATAGGTGCTCGTAATTTAACAATTATCTATACGAGTAGGAAAAACTAGTTTGCTTTGCATAGATCTGTGATTAAGTAAAATAATGAAAAAGAAATAATTGGTAATAAAATGTAAAGAAAATTTCTTAATTTTCTTTACATTTTATTACCAATTATTTATTGTTCTTACAATGAAAATCTAAAATGTTGAAATGTCAAAATCTATATCTATAATACTAATATATAAAGCTGAAGAGTTTGTTTGTTTGTTTACTTGCGACAATAACTGTGTCCATGGGCGCCGGTAGGCACTTCGGTGCCTGCTGCCTGCTCGTCTGCCCCCTTGTAACATAAAAAAAAAATCCTCTGCAATTAAAGCGGACCCTGGTACTAGACCGGGATAACGCTAGGTAGAAGAAGACAAACTAGTATGTATAAATTTTAAGGCCTTCTCCTTGTCCACGTCGCGTGGTTAATGTTTATGAACATTTAATTGAGACGGTTTTCTGTTATCAAATCTTTTTATTTTTCAATTATTACTCTTAAAACTATTCTGTGTACGTGGTCTTATAAGCACCTTTTATTATAGATTCCAAATCCTTTCACAATCGGATGGCTTCATACGAAGGTCATACCGACTCATTGTTCGATTTTTTTTTTATAAAAATGATATTGTTTGGTCTACCGATTATTGTATTAATTAACATATGTATAGCTTAGGTTGAAAATGTTTCTCAATCATGTAACTCTTACAAAGAAAAAAAAAACGTGATCATAAAAATCCCTTTAATATTCGTAATATCAAAAACAGTTTTATAGCATCTTATGTACATAATTTGCATAACCTCGATAAATTTCAATATCAATTATAATAAAACCCAAATCTGTGATCTCTTCCGAAACAAAAATCATTAAGTGCATCCGCCGAGACCTAGGCGAGATTACGTAAATCGCTGGCATTCTATCACGTTGGGTCGTTCACCTGGCTGCTGGCGCGGTCGCGTGGAACGGAAAGATGCGCTGCTAGACTTAGATAATTCCTCTTCTTATCCTTATTACGTAGGGTTAATATAAACCCTTGCTGTTGACAATCTATATCTATGTTAATATTTAAAAATCGATCGTTGTTCGTTGGTCTTGAAAATGAAAAACTCGAAAATGTCTAAATCATTTTGAATTCTGATTGTTTTGTTTCATTTCCCTTATTTCCGGGAAAGTTTAAAAGAAAAGAAAGAAAAAGTTTATTTTTTTCAAAATACTTAAAAATGCAACGGTCACTATTTCGGAATACTTCTAATAGAAGACGTTCGTACTAAAGTTTTTGACTGGCATGCCATATTAGATCATTATTTCGTAAAATATTCGGCCATTATCACGTTTTATGGAGAGGACATAAAGCAAGGCCGAACATAATATGACCACAAAATTTCTTGCTTCTCTTTTCAGCAAAATATATGGATAAAAACTTTGCTAAATCCGCTTATAGCACATGAGTCAAAATTCTGTCAAGACGAACATCTGTCAGGTCCAAAAAATTAACAGAATTGGACTTTCCTGATTTTGTGCTTTATAAATATTGTAACTGACCGTTTAAAGACACTCGAATTTTGTATGACGAAGGTTCTTGACGTGTGGATATTAAATATGGCATAATGTTCTTATTAAACGAGTATTTATGCACCCCAATTTGAGCTTTCTCATGGTTTTCCATAGTAGGGTTTATATTATTTCTATAAAAATTAAGTAAAAAAAAATACATTCAATTTTAGCATGATGATATGTAGCCTATAATCTTCATCGATAAATGGGCTATCTAACACTAAAATAATTTTTCAAATCGGAACATTAATTCTTGAGATTAGTGCGTTCAAGCAAACAAACTCTTCAGCTTTATATATTAGTATAGCGTATAGACTATCGTTGTTCTGTCACGCTGCAAGTTCATTTATTTGCGGCATTCGCGTGGAACGGTTTATGTTACGATGACGGAAAGTGGGTTAACATTTGTGACCGTGAATTTTTACACGATTTGTGTAAAATTTTAAAAATATTAGTAATTATCGAATAGCATACCGGAAAGGTGAAGGAAAGGGACTAGAAGTCAATAATAGTACATTATTGTCGATGCGCTGAAAACGACCAAGTGCTGGATGGAGGGACAGAGTTTGAAAGCAGCAGAGTTTTAAAAAACGTGTCAGGCAATTGTTGTTTCTGCCGAGGCTTACATAGTGCTTTTCTCAAAAAAAAAATGCAAGGACATAAATCAAAACTCTATTGAAAAATTATTTATAATTCTATCAATATCAAAAGTTATATTTGTCATATTGGGACTATTGTTAAAGTATATTTTGTGTTTGTTCGAATTTCATAAGGCAAAGGTAACACAGTCATATAGCCCAAAAGGTAAAATAAAAAAATAAAATAAAATTAACGTTATGTTCATTTTTATTATTATTATTTAATTAATGAAACGTCATTATTTCCCCGCATGTTTGAGAAAACAACATTACAGCAAGGCAGGCAAATTTCTGATATATATCTCCAATCATCAACACATAATATTATATGCAGATGAAGGCTAACAACTGTACTGAAAAATCCAGAACTGTTTCCTTTGAGACTTGAAATTAATAACATATCCGTTATCTATAATAATATTTATATAAAAGCGAAAGGTCACCTAATACGAAATCTCGAAAACGACAGGACGAACAATGATGAAAATTGGCAAGGAGGTAGTTTTATGTTAGTAGATATTCCCTAAAAAAGGATTTTTCGGTAGGGCCATATTATTTTACGATGACGCAATTTTACAATGAAGTCTTGGGAAACAGCGGGTTAGGTATAAACGTAAAAAAGAGTAAGTGGCAATTACCTTGACCTCATTTTGGTAGGTTAAAATTGACGAGTGCATTTGTGCATTTTTTGAAGTGCTATATTTAATTAAAACAGGCTAGTGGCAAGATTCAACCAATATTTAATGTACGTTTTTTTTATTTCTTTTGTATTTGTATATGGATTTTCGGTTGAATATAAATATATTTTAGAAAATTATTTTTATTCACCGTTAAATTTATGCTTTCTTACTTCATTCAAAGCCATAAGTTGAAAATGGCTGAATCAATTTAAAGATTTTTTTATTGAAATATACCTTGAATTTCAAGGAAGAACCTTCCTTTATGAATGGAAAAAGATAATTGAAACATCAAAAATTGGGCAAAGTTATTTAATTCTCTCGGGTCTTATCTACTTAAAGAAAATATATTTTTTACTAATTGCACATTACTATATATATATACTGTCTGTCTGTTTGCTTGTTCCGAGTAATCGCCGAAATGGCTGGACTGATTTCGGCGGGACTTTCACTGACCGATAGGCTACTTCGGTTTTAGAAAGATAATTAGGGTTCCGCACAAAAATTAAAACGCCCAAAATTTAACAAAATCAGGCGGATGAAGTCGCGGGGTACAGCTAGTCTATATATACAAAACATTTGACCGACTTACTATAATGTCACAACGTACTTCCATGCACTTACTGTTACTGTATGTTACCCACCATTGACCTCTTTCTCATAGCCGAGACATGACGCACGCCCGGTCTAAGCATACGTAATTATGTACGTAATGTCGGAGCCAGACATAGCTCAAAGTGTTTGAACATTTTTGAACCTGAAGACTGCAAAGTACACAAAGTCCCCGGCCACACTACATGATCATTGAAATGGTCATTCAAATGAAACTATGTCTGGCTCCGGCATTATGCGTATATTCAACAAATGTAAGGAATAATTATATAGAACGTTTATGTTGTTTTACCTTACACGCGAGTTTCTGGTTGGACCAATGATTTTGTTCAATTAAAGTCTTTAAGTTTTTGCGCGGATCCTTGTGAGGAGAGAGGACTTTGCCCAGCTGTGGGACACTACGGCCTGATAAAAAATCATCATTTTAACAAGAAATTTTACATTAAGTTGCGAACAAATAGCATAATAAAACCTCTGA
>JANCMC010043217.1:10425778-10544471 GCA_024363005.1 Charaxes varanes | reverse complement strand
CGGCCTGATAAAAAATCATCATTTTAACAAGAAATTTTACATTAAGTTGCGAACAAATAGCATAATAAAACCTCTGAGGTTTGTCTCCATACTATAGAAAATGTACACTACGAGATTCGCTAGCATACATTAGTGTAGTACAATACAATCTGAACTAATACATAAAATATGAGATGACAACTTTAATTACAACATAAGAAATTAAAATATTTAATTTACTAATATTAATTACAGTTTCTATTTGTTTAGTATGTAATGTACACTGTGTTAATGACCAAATAAATAAAAATAAATAAAATAATTATTAAGGAACTATGTAGTTATATTTTAACTTGAACTTTTCGCATCTCTTTAAGGTAGTGTTTTTTTTAAACACATGTATATATTATGTTTAATATTATTAGGGGTTATTATATTTTTAGGTCGTATCCAACTAGTGAGTATGGATGTATAGTCGACCAAGAAATTGGTTACGCGCAGGTCGAATGTCGTTTTCACGTCAATTAGTTATAAGGCTCAGTTTTGCTTGTTATGCACTACGTTAATTTCTAACAATAACCCCTTTCAAAATTTTCTTTAAGTAGGAACTGTCATCCAAAATGGTAAAGCACTTTTTTGGTCGACTATACATAGATTATATAAACTAATTTTAGATACATACACATAGCGATAGTAGTAAATCAGCAATGATTTCATGATCCGAACACATTACGTTGCCAAGATACGTGTATCTTGTACACATAGAACACGTAGGTACTTCATGTGGATGACTCAGTGGACATAGTCGGTTGATTATGTCAATGACTCTGCCTCCTTATTTTTAGGTTGACGACAGCGTTGTGAAGAAAAGGTTGCCGGGACGCTTCTTCGAGCTAAACATACACTTCGGTATATTTCTCGGAGGTCAAGGCGATTTTTCGGAACTGTTCCTCGGTCACATGGAAAATTTTCGCGGGTGCATGGAAGATGTACGTAAATGTATAGCGTTATTTTAAATAGAGCTTGAGGATTAGGAGATTTGCCTTTCGCAATAATGACCAATTTGAATGCGAGGATACTCCCGACCCTATGGAAAACCACTAGCACCACATACGAATTTTGAATGGAAAACTTCTTTAGGGCACATGGGCATTTTTTGTGATGGGGAAAAACCATTGAGTTTTCGTCATCGTCGCCGCTTTCCATGCGCTATAGGTATACTGGGTATATAAGTGTAATTTTTGGGCGAACTAAAATCATTGCTGACGACACCGAACGCTTCATTTTGACGTCACTTAGCGACACCTGAGACGATTCGTTTTTACTTTGGTTGGGTCTCTCTGGGTGCCAGTGTTCGTTTTTTTATGGGCAAATGGGTCAGCGGTTCACCTTGGCGTCTACGGATGCCCATGCAAATGAACAATAGCACCAGAAAGCTCCCAGTTGCGTTGCCCTCCTTTAGGAAATGTATATCGTCTATAATAGGCGTAGAACAATGACGGTTTTGATGTGTTTTAGTCAAATGACTTTATAGAAAACTGTATAGTTATGTTTTCTATGAAAAAATTATATAAATTTATAATTATAATTTATTCGTCTGTGAAAATTATTTTTTCTACGTATACTCTAGTATGCTAACTTTCAAAATTATAGATTTAAAATTAAAATAATTACGCCACAAAACTCACATGATTATTTCAAATGACTGTCCTGTGAAATTTAGTATTTTGTCAGATCCGTATCTTTTCTACGATTATGACGTTATAAGCTCTTTTTTTTTAAGTGTTGAATAGGCTAGTTAATAAACTAGCAGTAAAACTAACTAGGACGAAGAGGAGAAACTAACGCTATTGGTGATGAGCGCTCTTTAGTGATGAGGACATTTGTATGTACATATATCTTTAGGTGCTGTTATATGCTTTATGATCCTGAAGAATGTACAGTATTTTTCTTCGCCGATCCTAGCTTAGTAATATATATTTGTAGGTATACTACAATGGTGTAAAAATAATCGACAAAGCTCGAAGCCGCACTGGCTCAGTGCACGTGGAAGGAGTCACATGGAACTGCGCTCCAGAGTTCGACGCCGATATTAATTCCGACATTAGTTTCATTGACGAAGGCGCCTACTTAATTTTGCCTCGAATCAATTCAAGAGCTGGGGGAAGGCAAGTATTGCCCGTATTAATTGTTTTTATTTCCTTTAAATTGTTTGAGACACTTTATATTTTCGTATTTAATGATTTTAAAACTTCATAAAAATCTCTCGAGCCATTTCCGAGATTAAAATTATATATATATACATATGTGTAAGCAGTGCTCGTTTAAAGATATTAGATTTGTGAACTAGCGACCCGTAACGGCTTCGCACGTGTGCAGTATAGATATGCATGTATTATACATTGGTACAAATCTTCTTGAGTCACTCTGTTTATTGATGAAAACTGCATTAAAATCCGTTGCGTTGTTTACGAGTAAAAGATCTAAGCGCACAAAAACGGAAACGTTGTTTTATCTACAGTAATGCTATAAAGAGGAAAGATTTGATTGTTTGTTTGCATTGAATAAGCTCTGAAACTACTGGACCAATTTGAAAAATTATTTTGCCGTTGGAATCCTACCTTGTTTCTTTTGAATATAGGCGATAGCATAGTTTCAAAAAGTTAAGGGATCAGTAGGAAAACTTCAAGAACGTGGTAAGCCAAAGCGAGCCGCTAGTACTATGTTAAAAATATATGGGTGCATTAATTTATTTTAATGTCATCTAGATGGCAGATAGAGTTCAAGACTATAACACCTAATGCGATTGTCCTCTACAACCCCGGCGGTGGTCGCGGCTCCGATTTCCTAGCCGTGGAGATACTAGAAGGAGTGGTCAGAGTGAAGATGGCACGAGGGCAGATAGTGCATACGGAGAGAGTGAACGACGGACAGTGGCACAAGATGCATCTGCTATTCAATCCTTCACTGATCGAGGTAATTGTTATTCAAATTCAAATGATACATTATTCTTATCATTATCATATCAGCCACTATGGATGTACGCATCTTCTGTGGTGCGCCATTCGGTGATCCACTATTCTTTTCTTCTTCTTTTCTCAGCCAATTTCTACCTGCCAATTTTCGTGTATTTCATTAATCCAATAGCTTTTTATAATTTGACACTGTGTTTGTGTGCCACTTCGCTGTGTGTATATTGTATGTGCATTCCGATAAGCGATCGTAACGTTTTAAAGTGCTCATTTTAGTTACGGTCGCGCCGACAACGGCCAGGTGACACTTAGCGGAACGCACTGTTAACATAAAGTGACGTCATGACGACTTTGAGTGTTTTTTTTTTCTATATAAATATTAGATTCCATGTTGTTGAGGAAAAACGTTGCAAATTACTTGGACCTTTCTTAAAAATTGATACTAGCAAAGTATGACTGGCCCGTTGGCGCAGTTGGCCGTGACCCTGCTTTTCGCTCTGGCGGTTCTGGGTTCGATTCCCGCCTCGAGTCTGGGTGTAAATGTATAAGTATGTATTCATATAGAAACAAAATATGTATCAGTCGGACCTGTGTGTTTTGCATTTATTTGCAATACTTTATACGAACTTGGAAGCAATAGTATAAAAAATATATATAAATCACATATCATGAAACTTAAATTATCCAGTACGGATGCGAGCGCAAAATATTTGACCTTTATTTTTATTGAGGCGTGTTACGAGATCGAAAATCGGAATCTGTAATAACTTCGATTGAGCTGTCTAATGCAGCCGCGCCCGATACGTTCGCACTTAACTTGATTTTATGCCGGAGCCAGACATAGCTCAAAGTGTTTTGTACATTTTTGTCCTTAAAGACTACAAAGTACACAAAGTCACCAACCGCACTACATGGTCATTGAAATGATCATTCAAATGAAGCTATGTCTGACTCCGGTATTACAACTATTTTACGTTTGTGTGCAAATAAAAATTTAAATAATGCTGTTTAAGCTAAGCTCTGCGCGAATTTTATATATGTTTTTATATTTCATTGATTGTTTCTGTCTCTCTATAGTGTTCGTCTAATTCAAAATTATACATATAAATAAAATTGAAGTGTCTGTTTGTAACGTCTAAATAAATTATTTGACTGATTGCATATATAACTATATATCGGATACAAAAAACACAAATAAAAACATATTTGACTGTCTGTCTGTTCCGGACAGTTTCCGAAAGGGCTGAACCGATTTTGGACGGAACTTTCACTGGCAGATACTAGTAGACTGGGAGTAAGTGCTCCTAGAGTTATAGAGTTCCTATCTTATGCTCGTATAAAGCGATTGTAATTAATTCAGCTGTTTATAAATGCGATAATCATTTGCTTTTGCGAATATGAAATTATTATAATCTAAATATATAAAAGCGAAAGGTCATCTATCACGAAATCTCGAAAACCGCCGGACGTATAAAGATAAAATTTGGCAAGGTAGTTCATAGTGAACATGTGTGAACATAGACATCCGCTAAGAAAGGATTTTTCATTAATGCCAGAATGAGGAGGTCTTACGGGCTCTTGCAAGTTTAATTAATTTTAGGCGGACGAATTCGCAGAAAACATATAGTAATGTATATATACTTGTAATTATGTTAAAATAATGCGAATTCTTTCAAACTGAATGTTACTTTATGGTGTTTTTTTAATTATAGTTTTGTAATTTAAACTTTGTCTTAAATTGATATCAACTACTTATTCAGTTAAGTGGCCGTTTTCCAATGTCATCTATATGTATAAAAGTCAATTGCTGTTTGTTAGTCGCGCTTAAACTCTAAAACTGCTGGACGGATTTAAATTCTTTTAGTTTTAATCCATGCCCCTTGTTCAAGGAACGCTTCAAACAAAAGGAAATAAAGGAAAAGTCGAAAGATTATTTAAAAATATTAAAAACTGTAGAATTCGTCGCTACGCCAGAATATACTTCAAGTAAACTTTTGTTTAACGTTCTGTGTAAAATTGTTTATTTTTTCATAATACATTCGGCCAGTGTCACGTTTTATGGAAAAAACTTAAAGGAGATTGGTTAATTTGCTAATAGCAGACGAGTTTAAATTCGGGCAAGACAACGTCTGTCGGATCCGCTAGTTACTTAATAATCATAAGTGATAATAATCGACTGACGAATATTTACTACAGGCTGTTGTATATTATACTTATTACTATCCAGTATTCGTTAAAATGTTCTCGAAAATTTTTTATGACGGATAAATATGGACAGGTTTTTAAAAACGTTAGTTTATTCTATGAGTCACTTCGCATTCCTCATGCCAGCCGCCTCTCTCTACTCTATATTATACAATACGCACTTTCAATGTTTAAGGTGCGGATTGTAAATAATTATTTTTATCTAGCCAAGTTAAATTTTATATGTTTCTCTTTATTAAAACTATCCCTATATCTTAAAGAAATACGAAAAAGGAAACTAATTGAATTGGTCGAGCCGTGCTCGAGCTTAGCAAAGTTTTTTTTATTTATATAGGAAGAAGATTTGCTTCTTATCTAGTTGGTGGACATTTTGTGTTGATGTTAGCGTGAATTAACTGTTTTACGAGCAACAATGGGTATTATATAGACGGCTGTGATTTCCGTTACTTAAAGTCAATAGATAAATGAGCCTTGTAGTCTACGTGGGCGCCGCGCACCTGCTGTCTCTAACGCAGGGCTGTGCTATAGAAAAGATCTTGAAACACTTTTTTTATAACAATGGGCAAAGAAGCTGGCAGTTGACCATGATCATGGACGTCTGTACCACCAGAAGACTCGCAGATGCAATGCCGGCCTTGAAGAAGGGGTGTGGACCACTGGGAGCTCCCACAAAAGAAACGAAATACGATAACAATACCATCACTTGACGTAATAGCATTCCCGCTACTTCACGTCGTGTGAGAGATGAACTGGTACCCGGACGCGTCTAACACAGTTGTCTGCAGACCAAAAGGAGTACAAGTGGCGCTACCTATAAAAAAACAATAAACTTTCTTTTCGTTAAAATACACTATAAGATTTTAAAATAATTTTAAGAACCCCGCGTTTATTCAAGCGTTACGTTTATTTTTGCAATTGTCTTACTTTTTCTCTACAAAGGGGCAGATGCTTTGGCTATATATTTAAAATTATTAATCAATTTAGGTAGTATTTCAATAAAGAATAAAATAAACCATCAATACGCATACTCGACTATTATCGCTATCTTTAATGAACAGAAACGAACGCCTTGTACAATATATAAGCAAATTTGCAGACATGTGCGAAAAATATAAAAGAGGACAGTATTTTCCTCTTTGTGCGACATTCTTATTTGAGAATACTTACATATTATTCCATCTCATAAAATATTTCACTCTCTACCTCAATCTCTGACATGTATCGTTTATTATTAATCTTAAATTAAAGTGTTCATAAACACAGGCTTTTATACAATACTAAAGATCGTCTGGTGGTCGGAATTGGACCACAAATCTTTAGATTTACGTACTTTAAGATTATTTAAATCTATATAGATAATTTCGATTCTCTGTACAACGATATTGTAATATTTGACAATTAATATTTTCGCCGTCCTCATGTTTACTCTTTGACACAAGCTTATTTGAAACATTTATACATGTGTGTGTAAATCGTTTAGCATTGGTGTGCGTGTGGTTTTATTTTAATAATTTAATATATTAATATTGCATATTTTTAAAAATATTAGCACGCGCACACCTTCCTCTATATAAATAAAATAAAAATGTACCAAATTTCACACGCCTCTATATGCGCAATTTTCTTAAAATGGTACCGAAAGATTTGTCTTTACGTTTTACTATGTAGATACTCAAGCCATCAGTTTTTCCTCGCAAGGTAACCCTACCAGTACAATAATTATAGAACAGTCTCTCTAACACGATTCTAATAGGAAACGCATAATAGCTGGCCCGCGGTCGCCACCTGCCACACTCCTCCAATCGGCATCTTCAGACCACCATACAAAAAGATATATTAACCGATGGTAAAATAAAAGATAGGACATGGGGATACAGGGGATGACGAACGACGAAGACAGCGGCTAAACTAACGTTGAAAGATCAAAAGTATTGTATATGTGAGGTAAGGTAAGGTAAGGTAAGTTATTTAATATCTTTTTTTATAAGAGGTTAAATTTTTTAAAGTTATTGGCAAAGGTATAAAATAGAAGCTAGGGATATATCCTTTTATATTATAGAAGCGAGCCCAGTTTTAAAACTGCTAGTACTTGTTGCAAATGTCACCTAAGTAGTTTGAATATGGTAAAAGGAAAGTTGATAAGAAGAAAGAAAGAAACAAACAGTACTTAATCACAGTAATGAACTTATACTAGAAAATATGCCTGTCTGTAATACCATGTAGCAAGAGTGTACACAGCATAGTGTTCTGCGCTGTACAAATGTGTATATAATTTCTTGTTCACCCGGTCGCAGCCAGAGCAACTTAACTTAGAGATCGACTCAAATGCCGACCACTGATTAGGCCACGACCTCCTCTCTCCGTTTACGATGTCTCTCCATACCTTATAAGTTGCTTAACTTTCAGATGTCCAAATTTACGTACACGTAACTCTAGGAAGTTTTTATTTAATTTACCCTATTTAAGGACTAATTACACTCAGAACACGTTTATTTTTAGAGTATGCAATCAATATATAAAAATGTTTTCTCATATTGACTTATTTACACGTTCCGATGCTAAATTTAAGAAATTAATCTTAGAATTCTTGTAATCTTTTTAATATAGTATGTATACATATTAATAATTCTTATGTACTGTTTCAATTCAATTTCTCAAACTAATTCTGCTCTTTCTTGTGTGTTGTATTTATCTGTGAAAACTTTACTGGTCAACTATGTTAGTTTTATTGGCATTAAATTTATGAATAACATGTACTGTATGTTTCCCTTAAAAATACAAAAAATAGCAAAGATTGAGAAGGTTTCTGTCCTAAGGGTTTTTGTTGTTTCAAGTACATCGGTATAGTAATATTTTAAAGGTTTTCCTTCACTATTTTTAATTGCAGAACATAGCAATATCCCTACAAATCAAATAAACAAAAATATAACGTTCACTTCATATTTGCCTCGCGCAAACATGACCATGTATCGAATTCGAACTCAGCCCAAGTGGTGGCCAATTTAATTTCGCCGGAATATACACACAGATTCTTTCCAATTTTTCGATAGTTTTACTCTTTACCTGACAAAATATAATGTGTAAACAAATTTTATTAATATTATATTTATTCATATACTAATTGCCCGGACAGACTTATTTCAAAGCATCTCAACAGCTTCAAGGGACCGCCGACATCAGTATCTGTTATTAAATTCAACTTTATAGCTCTACTCGTTCCTAAGAATAATGGTCTTGACAGACAAACGGACAGACGGAAAACCAAGTGATAGGAGATAAGGGTTCCTCCTTAAGAAAATCCTTAACTTAACTCCTCAAGAAACGATCTAAGGCACGTGGTATAAAAAAATATGGGTATTGAAAGCGTTAGATTAGAAATAGGTCAGATGTTATGCGTTCCAGTGTTACGCTCTCAACTGAGTAAACTCCAGTCGTGCATCAGAGCTGACACACAATTTTTTTTTCTTTTTAGGTTTCGGAATCCTAAAAATTAACTGAATTGGTCGAACCGTTCTCGAGTTTTGCGCTTAGCATTCATTTTTATTTATATAAATTTGCAACGACAAAAAAAAATGAAGGAGGAAAATCGAGAGGAAATTATATTTTTAAGTAATTGGTGTTTATTGTCATTCTAGTTTGATAGTATAATAAAAAATGCATTGAATTAGATTAAACTGACTTAAAAAAAAATACTTTGAAATATTCAAATAAAGAATCCTATGAAAATAACACTAAAATTACAATAGTTACTCTACTACGAAAGAGAACTTTTTACATAAACTGAACTAACCGCACATATCAGTTCATAGCAAACTTGTAAACTTATAACATAACTTGGCTTCAACTCAACATACACAATAAATTTCGGAATTGCACACAAGAATATATAAAGTTATTTTGCATAACTTCGCCAGCTAAATTAAAATTTCGTTTTGTTTTGAGAATTACACCGCCACAGAATAAAACACCAATCATCCATAAAACACTCGACTTACAGTCCCGGACACTGTTCTTTAAGGGATTTTCATATAGTAACTACAGTCAGGGTTATGCCGGAGTCAGACATAGCTTCATTTGAATGATCATTTCAATGATCATGTATTGTGGCCGGGGACTTTGTGTATAAAGTTTTAAATAAACTTTGTAGACTTAAGGACAAAAATGTACAAACACTTTGAGCTGTGTCTGGCTCCGGTATTACAATATTCTCTTTTTAAGCTTTGGTCTCTTGATCGTAACGCACAACGCTGCGCTAAACCTCACGACGCAGCGTGCTGCGATTTCCTTTCACCGCTGAAGCAGACAGCGACGGAACAAGAGATCATTCTAGACGTTAATCTTACAATTATGCGTTCGACACCGCATGCCGCCGGCGCAGCGTTGTGCGTTACGATTAAAAGAACAAATAATTGATAGAATCAGGCGTTACTTTGCGGAAATCCATGACATGCATTCTTTACTTTGCAAAGTCTTTACTTTACGAATAACCTTTGTAGAGTCTATCTCCTGATGATGCTTCGGTGTCGAAGCGAAACGTGCGTTCTGAGCTAAATTCAAATTTGTTTTGTGAAGCCCTGCACAAAGTGAATTAAGCTTAACTTAACGTTGTTGTGGCCAAAAGCTTGATGCTTATAAATTTTTAAAATATACATATTACAGTTTAATTCCTAACCGAATTCTAAAAGCGGAGGACGTTGGAACATTAGACTGTTTTCTTTTTATGCTTGTTACCTCAGAACTGTCAACTGGGTGAATTGATTTTGATGATTCTTTTTTTGTCGAAAATTATTGCTTCCCATGTGGTCCGATTGCAATTTAATCCAGTACTGACAATCAGAAGTCGACATTTTTTAAATTTTTTTACAAATAATCTTTGTAGAGTCTGATAATGCTATGGACATGGGTTGAATCGCATCTTGAGTGTCACCATCATCCGCCTTTAACTGCCTACTGCTGGGCATAGGCCTCTCTTCTTGCCAACCTCCCCTGTCTCTTGCCAGTCGTGTCCAGTAACTTTCTGTCACCTTCTTTATTTCGTCCATCCACCTTGCCATGGGACCGAAAATCCATGCAAGTTAATAGAATACTAAATAGAATTTTTTCTCTGATCTCTGCCGGACTTCGTGCTTATTCTTCGATTATTATTTATTTATATTACGGTGAGTTCATTAAACTTGTGGGAAGGCACATCAAGGTGACGGTTTTCGGCGATGTATGAATGGTGGAAGCGTAGGTCGATACGCTCAACCACAGGAAAGGAAGAACTTCATGTCCGGGCTGATGGAGTTGCCTGGGGCGGCCGCGCCTCACCGACAGTTGTTTGTCGAAAGTCTATATATAGTAATCTAAGTAGAAACTTCGCTAGTGTGAGTTGGTTTGTACTGCGGTCGTCGTCCTCCGTACAGCGCCATCTAGTTTGCTTTGCTGTAACCTTTTACCACTCGACATCATTGCCAACTCGTTATATAGCGGCGTCTACAAACTGTTAATATTAGAAATTGAGGAGAGGGTTGTTTCTATTAAACTTTGTTTCTGTAAGATATTCTTAAACCTATTTTAAGTAATGTTCAACTTCCAGAATGTTTATTTATTTATATTTAGTACTAGCTATGTCCACGACTTCTTTCGCGTAGAATAAGGTTAAAAAAAATAATTCAATTATACCACTATGATATAAGCCTATAACCTTCCCCGATAAATGTACTATCTAACACTGAAAGAATTTTATAAATCAGACCAGTAGTTCGTAGCGCGTTCAAGCAAACAAACAAACTCTTCAGCTTTATATACGAGTATAGGTATTTATATAAAGTATTTATACATATGTATATTTGTTTATATTATGTGTATTCTAGGTATAAAGAAGGCGAATCGCATGCGAAACACCATTAAAGTGAGTGATAAGTGCTCCGTCCACACGCGGCCATGAGCGGCCATGCATGATCTCAGCCCGACCGCGTTTTATCGGCGTAATTATTTTCCAATCGAAATTATATTACGGTCAGCTTATTAAACTGTTAATATGAGAAATTGAGGGTCGTATTTATTTCGCCTCAGGAGTTTGTTGATGGGTTGTTTGTATTTAATTTTGTTATGTAAGATATTTTCAATGAGTTTTATTTTTTATGTAATAAAGCGTTAACCTTATGGCCGGCCTCATGACAAGCTACAGATCTACAGAATCAGAAGGAACATTCTCGATAGTTTTACTTAATTTTACGTCCGCATCGAAACGTCACATTAAGGTTCGTGCTTCCGTTTTACACGGCTTACATGGCCGTAACTTTGAGGAAATGATACGCGCGAGTTCTTATTCCGTTTGTGCTAGCAAAACTTGTAACTAAGTTGTGTTAAACGGTAGCATTAGACACAAATAAAGTAAAACTATCGAGAATGTTCGTGCTAGGCCCTCTGTAGTAGCCACTATAAAAGCGAACCCATTTAATAGTGGCGGGCATTTCTCGCGAATTGCTAATGCCTTCCACCTCATAAAAGCTCTGGAAATCCAACCCAACAGAAGGAATACAAACAGGAACAACATTATAAAACTATTTTATAATACTCCTCCAGTCAAGCTCTACTTGACAAACGAGATATCTCTAGTCTAGTCTAGTGTAGCTGCCGCTACATAGCAAGAAGGCAATGATGTCGAGTGGAAAAGGTTCTACCAAAGCAAAACTAGATGGCGCTGTACGGATGACGACAACCGCAGTACAAACACTGAAATTCTCCATACAAACTAACTCACGCTAGCGAAGTTTCTACTTACGATTACTATATATAGACCTTCCAAAGAACAACTGTTTTGCTCTTTTCTTGAAGGTCTCTAAATTACTCATGTCCCAAATTCCGTCAACGTATTTGCGATCCTTCTGGTAGTGCATTTTTCTCAACCTATCTGTTTGCCCCTCTTTATCAAAAACTAGTGGTCCGCCACGGTTTTGAGCCAGTAATTACATTATCGAAGATTTCATACGGATCTCTAACTTTTTTCTATTCTAATGGTGAAAGAATTTTTCAAATTGGTCCAGTAGTTTCAGAGAATATTCAATGCATACAAACAATAAAATATTTTATCTTTATAAAATCTTTAAATAATAAATAAAACAGAAGATTTATCGTGGAAAGCTATAATATATCATTACGCTAAAATTGAATCTATTTCTTTTGCCTAATTTTAGGCGGACAAAGTCGCAGGCACTGCTACTATAAAAGAAAACAAGTATCGTGAATAAAGTAATTGAAATGTAACTTAAAAAATTATATTAATATAACATATTACATTTATAAGAGTATCGAACGCAATATCGTTTTCATTGGACTGAAATCAATGCTTAGTACTAATTGACAAGCAATTAATGAACACTGCGTGGGTTGTTTTCTACTTGTCTTTAAATGTCACAGCGTTACGATGACAAAATTGGAAATATCCAATTACGTTATTTTACACTTGAATTGAAATTAGACACCGAAATAAACAAGTCAAGTATTAAATGAGATGACAGGGGTGAAATTTAAAGTTCAATCGCGATGTCCGGGGGTGAAATTCAGCTGCCGGTGTGAACATTGTTAGAGTAGGTTGCACAATCAACATTTATATTTTTACATATTTTATTTACTTTATAATGAGTATTAGTCTGTCTAATATTACAGTTTTCTCTATTACTAAGCCCGTATCAGAAGTGATAATACCTCAACGACGTCGGGGCCTGAACCGGGGATCTTGGTGTTTTCAATCCAACCCTGCAAGCGTTGAGCTATCTAAATTTTAATATCGTATGCTTGCGTGTGATTCTCGATTGTGTTTTATATAATTTTATTATAACACAGAGATAAATATTGTTGGAAGTCACAAAAATTACGAGTAGTTTTTTCCTATATTCAGCGATGTTCATACCTGGGTGTCGAATATTTGTACATATTCCGAGGATACTGTTTCGGGTATCAGATTATCAGGGTGTGAACGGGATTTTATATTCACATCTAATGTGACGCCAGGTGAGTTGTTTTTGAACGTAATATCCTTATAAGAAAATATCTATATATTATTATTTTTTATTTAGGGATCGAAATCAAAGACAAAGTCAAAAATTCTTTATTCACTTAGACTTTTTACAAGCACTGATTATATAGTCATATTCATAAAAAAATGTATTTATTTCTATGTTACTAACAGCCACTTCAATTTAATCTATTTACATAGATGAACTATGTATATATTTGCCAAATTACGTAGACACAACGCCTAAATAATCAGAGATTTACCAAAAATGTACATCATGCTCGAATTTCGCGTCAGCTGAGGGCTCTTCAGGCATTTTTGTTGAAAAAAATAAATGAAAATACGCAAATTAGGTATTACAGTGCGTTAGGGAAAATGACGTCTTCACGAAACAGCCGATGATGGATATATTTTGAGGGTGAGTTATGTCCCTCTTCGTTGCGGCGTTTATGCAAATTACACGAATAAAAATGCGCCTTATTTGTTATTTTTTGCAATAATTCTATTACTATTTAGATATAACATCCATTTAGTTTAGCAGCAAGGAGTTTTAATTAGTGTCTCCTATTTTGGTAAATTCGTGTAAGACGGCGTGGAAACGGTGACGTGACTTGCGTTGTTGGCTTTTAGTTTTGAATTTGCACTTCTGTTATATTGGGCACTTTCGCGTAATACGCACGTACAGCAACCGCGGTCACGTATGCAGTTTCAGCGGACGACTGTGTCCGCATCACCAATATCATCAGCCATCGCCGATCAGCACGTTTCCCTTACTATTAATTAGTTTTAGATTCCCCTATAGACTCACTCTTGGTCTTAACCTCAGACGGAAGTCATTAGGCTAGGCTAGTTAGTACTCTCTGTCCTAACATCGGAAGGCAGTCATTATGTTAGTCATTAGTGTATAGTTGTAGGCTGCACTAGTGCAAATTAGTTTTATTTAAAAATATATTAATTCCAAGCAATAAATTCGTTTTCCTTGCACCCATGAATTTTTGCTCCACCAAGATCTTCGTGGCTTACATCTTCATAGGTAACTTTTTTCACTACATCTGGTCCGGTTAGTTTTGTTCGAGAAACAAAAACGAAGGTCGGCTATTTTCTTGCTAGGTGCAACGCCGGTTTAGTCGCGATAGTTCAACGAGTAGAAGGTCAGACTAAAATCTGCGAGGCGTTTGATTCGGTCCCCGACTACTATAGACTATCGTTACACCCACATCAATGATAAGTTTTACGTAAAAGTATTACGTATTACGTAAAAATATTACATATAATTTTTCTACTACTCTAAAAAAAATAAAGGCGCTTTTTGCTGTTAATTGGTTCTAAATAGTTGTTTTCAATTTTTAAAACCCTCAGTCCTTCTTAATCTAGCCGCACCAAAAATCTGTTCATAGCGAATGTCTACCAACTATGAGCTACCTTCTCGCTAAATATCATCATTGTGCGTCCCGCAGTTTTCGAGATTCCATGTTAGGATTTATAGAGATATGATTTCTATACAATAACTGAAAAATAATTATACAAATCTTACTTTTATTTGAATTATGTTCGCGGAATACTTATTTATACACTCTCACTTATATCGCAATCTCTTAACAATATATTATTTTAATTTTAACTATTAGTATTAGGAAGGTTAAAATTCTTGTCTAACTATTATTTCCAAGATTACGTCAATGTCTGTATATGATTAAATCTTTAAGAGGAAGAGGAAAGTCCCAACAGTTGGCCTTAGAGCGCTTATGACGAAAGTCTATGACATAAAATATTAGAGTCGTTACACCCTCTCACTAATTCATATTAAGCCGCACAATACCCGATCTATTGTGCTCTGTTACTTAGAATTAATTGGGAGCGACATTTTATAATTTATTGGAAGTTATAAGGAAGTTTTAATCTTATCACTTTATGACGACACAAGAATGTAGGTAATGTATCATACAACCCGCAATACAGTAGTTTCTACTAAAATAAATCTTAATATTTTTTTGTTCTGGATATTGGACAGAGGTTTAGGTATTACATAAATTAAGTGAAATTACTAAAATGTGTTCGATTGTTTAATATTTTGTAAATATAAATCAACTAAATTAAAGACATAAATCACGTGACACCAAACAGCAGTCTGAGCGCATGACGTCACGTCTTGTCAAACATAGTGCTTTTGCTAACGTACGTTCCAATCAAATTTTAATACAGCTGTTTGTTTGGCAATACGTTACGTCAAACAAGACCATGCTAGTCAGATCGTTTTAGCCCTAAAATTTATTTACATTTATAAAAACGCAAAATGAACTAGTTGAAAGTTTATTATTCCCTGAAATATTTATATTTTAGGTTTATTCTACTGCAAGGCATAATATTGTCTATTTTTTGAAAAATAGTTAAGTTGTAACTCAGTGCTATAAGGCCATGCAAATCAGTGAATAACGCAGCAGAAAAGATCTGCCAATTTGGTCACGAACCTAAATCACGCTCCAAAGGTCCTTTGCTCCTTTATGTATTGTATATTGAAGAAATCCTGCTGTAAATTATAAAATACTAGCAACCCGCCCCAGCTTTGCACGGGTGAATTGGTGCATGTATTATACATGTAAGTAAACCTTTCCCTTGAATCATTCTGTTTAATTATATGTACGTAGCTTAAAAGATCTATGAATACAAGAACGGGAAGAGACTTCGTTTTATACTATGTAAAGAAGATTATAATTAGCTAATGAGTAATTCAATGAATATCGAGAAATATGATAACTTCCTTATACATGATACGGGACCTGAATTAATATAATCCTGAATAGAGTTGCTACTGTAAGGAAACAGGACGGGATAAGGGATAAAATAAAACAAAATGTAGTCAATACCGAATATTAAGGAACTTTAATTGATAAATAACTGACAATTTTAAATCCAATATTCTCAAATAGCAATATTTGATTCCTCAGCACTATAACTAGTTGATACAGTGCTCATGCGAACAATTTATACTTTGATATGAATGTGATAACATTACTCGTTATTCCAAATGTGCAATAAGAAGATATGATTTCAATTGTAAATATCAGGTAAAGACAATAATAATATTTATTTAATGCCGATATAGAAATATTAGTCGTTAGAAATATTGTTGTATATTAAATATTTAAACATGATTAATAGAAAATATGAATACATTTCTTAAGACTAGCGTAAAGAATCACAAAATGTAACATCCACGACTAACAGCTTAGAAGAACATGACGAATTATACAATAAGAATAAATGTCTTAAAACAATATTTTATCTACTATTAATAAATTTGGTTAAGGAAGTAATGAAAATATTTCTAAGAAACTACAGACCATGTAAACCTCAGCATGTAAAGTGATTCTAAATAAAGATTTTTATTATAACAGTATTTTTTATTCATATTTATGTATAAGATTCATTTTCATTTCAGATTAACGAATTTCTTTTCTCTGTCTATTATATGAGAATATAAACCCGATTTGATATTTGTTTTTATTTAGTTTTAACTAGGGATGTTCCAGAGGTTCGGTTCCGATACCGAAAGTTCGGAACTTTGAATTGATTTTACACATTCGATTCCGTTTCGATTCCGATAAATTTTTATCGGAAGTTATATCACAGTTCGATAGTTCTAGAGGTCAAAGATGTAGATGCTGGCTGGTCAAAGTTGGCCTTAAGGATATAGATTGGATGGATAAAAAGCAGCAATGCTTTTATTTATTTAATATAAGTTGCCTCTTTTGGAGTCTGATTTAATTTATTAAATTCTATAATTTTACATTTAATATTCTTTCATTTCTAATACCCAGGTAATATCTTTTTATTTATAATGACATTGTATTGATTATTGTTGTGCCTGACTTTATATTTCGGTTCCGGTTCCGATAAACCAAATACAAAACCTTCGTTTCCCTAATTTTAACCTCACTGTGCATCAAATACGTATATGTATATACAGCTGTTTATAATATTCATATATAAGTGTGCTTGCAGGGTATATATGTAAAATATATAAAATCTTATTGACCAACGTTATCCGGCATCGTACGTTGTTGTTAATTGAAAAGGTCACAGGGTTGCGGAGGCTCGCTACACGTAGTGCATATTCAATTTTTGTAAATAAAAAGGAATCTATTATTATTGTCGTGAACAATGTGCACTTTTTATCAAATGAAGGGAATGACGATAAAATTACTATATGTACTCAGTATATATGCTATATATTTAGACTAGCTGATCCTAGTTGACTTAAGACGTTTTTAAACTTATATACCTAGAATATACACGTTTAGCTAAGCATCACATGATAGAATCTCATTGTAATTTGTGGTTAAATATCTCAGGATATCTATCTCAGGGTACTTGGGGTCACTTATTAAGATGAACTTGTTACTGGACCCTCAAAGCTGTTTATATTGTACAATATCCCACCCTAGCAAAGGCTTTCACGCTTAATGAAAGGATGAACCAAATTACTAAGCATACCTGAATATATAGTCTGTACGTTGAGACGGTTCCTGTAGTATCTGTATTCTTCAGCAGTTTCTACTTTATACTAGCAGACACGACAGACGCTATTCTACCCGAACGTTGGGCTACTATTATGCTTTGTTCCCAGTCCCGTTGTCCTTCCCAATCCCATTTCTTTTACTTCCTCTTTGACAATAATATCAGCAAACATTCTGTCATGCATATCAAATGCTATAAGGTTATTTGTTTAAATAAAGTCTAAATTATCAAAAGCCATTACATTACAAATAATTTAATATGGTGGTTAAGTATTCTCAAAATTTCTAATTTTCCGCAAAATTTTCAATTTTTTTTTCTTTCAAAAGAACCTTATCCAACAATAACGAACATAACAAAAAGGAATTAAAGAAATCTGTCCAGCGGTTCACGCGTGATGCCGCGACCAAGAGAAATTGGGAACCATTTATATATATAAGTAAGGTAGAAAAATACAATAAATATCAAATAAGATAAGTCGATAATAAGAGATAATGAAATGCCTAATGAAATGGAAAACAACAAGAAGCAATATAATATCATATGAGAAAATTAAATAAAACATATTTATCATTGAACCGCATAATTCGTAAAAGACGCCCAAATCGTACTTACTTTATTATGTAAGTCAGATTTTTGTAATCATTTACTTTTTGTTTTGTTTCTTTCTTATAATATCGCCGTTAAACAATAATTTTGGTTCATTCTTTTATAAATAATGATTTAAGCTTACTTTTTTATTTATCATCATCCCAAATTGATGATTAAACAAATAATTTATCTTTTAGTTCTTCACAAATATCTTAATTTGATTCAGATCTCGCAAGTTTTTCCGAAACGAGAATAAATATCCCATTACTCGGACGTCAAAAATTGATGTTGGTTCACTTTTTATAAATAATAATTTAAGCTTTTTTTTTTCATCCGAAATTGACAATAACATAAATAGGTTTCTGTTAGTTCTTCACAAAAATCTTAACTTGATTCAGTTCTCGCAAGTTTTTCCGAGACGAGAATAAATATCCCATTACTCGGACGTCAAAAATTGATGTTGGTTCACTTTTTATAAATAAGGGATAAATCTTAATAAATTAATTTCTAATCCAATTCAACATCCTATTCAAGAATTTGCTGAAATAGAAATTAGGGCATCATATTGTAATCATACTGAAATTGTATTTTAATTATGGATATAAATAAATAAACTTTTGAATTTGATCAGCTTGGGTCTAAACATTTGGAAATTGGCCTTAACCATAGACAATATCGCCTTTAAAAGTAGGCCTAAACAACAAGAAGCAGAGCTCTCTGAAGTTTTTATAGTGGCAATGAATATATGACCGACTGACCGACAATCGACGTGATAAACAAGTTGGCCGTGCTGTTAAAACCTGTAGTTCGAATATTTGCATTAATGTCAAGAATTCGTTGTGCTGGCCTGGACTTGAAAAATTAATATCATATAGCCACTATTCATTTCATGCAATAATTAAGCTTTCGAATTTTTGCAATCGATAGCTTTTACCCGCGATTTCACGTGCGTAAGTTGCGTGAACCCTTAGAGACATACATAGACTTAATATTATGGTACTATAGAAAAAAATATTAGCGAATGTTGACTATAAATCAATCTCTTAATAAATAATCTCTATAAATATATCTCTTTTGCCTAACATCTGTGTCCGCCCCGCGGTTTTCGAGATTTCAAGATAGGTTCTCTTTTATATACATATATACATGCTTTTTTAAATGGTGAAATGGATATGCTTATAAATAAAACCAAAAAATATCAAATATTACATTCATGAAATATGCCATTTTTAATACACAAAATATTGTTAATGTTTTAAATAATTTGTGATAATCTGTAGATTAATTAATAAGTATGTAAATAGATTAGATTAAGTAAATTAGGTAAACAATTATTAAAAGAAATTTTGTTGAACTAGTATTGTATACGAAAATCATATTTTTGAATATAATTACTTAGATATTTTTGTTAGCAAAGAAAAAACAAAATTAAAAAATAATTTTATCAGACATCCCTGGTGGGGATCGAACCCACGACCTTTGGATTAGAAGTCCAACGCGCTATCCTCTGCGCCACAGGGACGGTGCATAAAATGTTGAATATATGAGTCACGTGTTATTATTTACACACGGTACTCACACGCCTGTATGAGTACAAGTAATTTTTACTCATGTTTGCGTAAGTTTTATTGAACGATAGAAAATCTTTACATAAACTAATATTTAAAAAATTCTTACTTACATGAAGTCATGAAAAAATGCTGACTTACAAAATGCACCTACCGACTTTAAAATTTTGCTCTTAATTGATACAGACTTGATACATTAATTTTATAAAAAATCTCAATTGAAGCCATTTTAAACACCACAGCTTGAATTTATTTCACAGAGAAAGAAGTACCTATAAAATGGCTCGGTTGAGGATTTTTGGCAATCAAGCTGAAAAGAAATTTCAAGTTCTGACGTGATGTTCTGTGGTTATATATGAAAGGTGCTCATACAAAACATCGAACAGGGTTTAAATGCATTTCACATTACAATGCAAATAAAAATCTACTTAATTAGAGCTATACCAAAAGATTCATTTAAAATTAGTGAAATTATTAGCATATTTACAGTTAATTTTTAAACCACGAAAGGAACAGTTATTGCTAACAATGTACCGTTAATTGATTAATGGACAAATTAATGAAGACTGCACATTTCGCGGTAAGATGCGAAGGTCGTGGACTATTTTTTTTTAATGAACGGGCAGCGGCTAAAAAAATTTAACCTACTTTTATAATTAAATTAAAAAGAAAAAAAAAATCTTTTCAGTTTTGAGCGTTAAACAATTATAAGGTTACACAACCTGAAATAGTTGTTTACCGCGTTATTTACTTTAAAAAAATCCGCAAAAAACAGCCAGTATACAATATTATACTATATCTGCTGCTTGAAAGCGTTATCCCGGTATCATACCAGGGCTCGCTTAAATTGCAGAAGTTGTTGCTGTAGGGCGAGTTAAGATGACTAACTACCGTCTGAAATCATCCCCGGAATCCCTACAACCTCTTCAATCTCACGATTAATATTATTCAGTGACATTAATCGAGATCCACTATTGTACGTGCCTTTTTTTCTAAACCAGGAAAATGCATTTACGCACCCCAATCCCAACCCAGTGATGGTACAGTCTTGACTGGGAGTGTGGGGCTTGCTGGCTGATTGCCGGAATTCCCCCTAAAAACCAGGGATTGCCAGTTCGCCACAGTGAGAGGCGTCATAGGATCACAGTTAAGCAAATCTACCATGACGCCTCGGCGACCTGAATTGAACATAAATGATCAGAAGATCAATTTAGGCCGACATAATTAGAACATCAGCACAAATCTACGACTTAAATGTGGGTATAAAGTTTAAATGCAGTACAGTATTGAGTTTGCAACAGAAAGTAAGTACTATGCTTTGGGGGCTGTGACGGTGATGTGACGAGTAGTGTGATATTAGGGTTACATCATCGCGCTGATTTTCTCTTCTTTCTTCTGGAATTCTAGATACTAGAGATCGCCAGCTGATCGAAATTTGGCCACAAATATTTAGATTTGCGTGCTACATGCTTATTTAAAGCTATATACAAAATTTTAATTCTTTGAACATGGAAATTGATACACATAATGAATTAATATATATACGGTCGTCATGATTACGTTTTGACACAATATTGTAGTAAAATGTATACATGTGTGTGTGTGTAGATTGCTTGACATTAGTGTGCGTGAAGTTTTTTTTTAATTTATTAATAATGCTTATTTATATTAGAATTAGCAAGCTTACACAATTCTTTATATAAACTGTAATTGTGCCAAATATCTTACTCCTCCGTCCACGCAATTTAAATGGTACGGAAAGTTTTCGCTTCACGTATATAGATTAATTTAGTTAAGCTGGTAAACTGTAATCCCGTTTAACATTTAATCTATTTTGCTGCGGTGTAACAGCACGTGTACATTGTTGGCTGCAACCGCAGCATCAGCTCGAATCCGCGTTGCTGTTAAATGAAACCGTGCGCCGCTTTACTATTTATTAGAGGATTCAACTTAATGAGTTAAACGTGGGATCATTTTCATCATTTTATTACACCGCTTACGTTAATTGGTATTCATTTAACTGAAAACCCTAAACCCTTATTAAACTAAATATTGGGCCAACTTTCGAGTAAGTATAGCGGTGAGGTTTCGTCGCCATAAATTCAGTATCCACACCATATTAAAGGATACGGCGCCATAAAATTGATATCGCTACAATATGATCTGCGTGATAAAAATATCGTAAAGAGAAAATTGGCTTCTTTATGAAGATATTTGTATTAGTGCTCGCTGTCTGCTGCTGAATAATACCATTTCAGATAAAACGAAGTTTTTTATCAACATTTATTGTAATTAACTAAAATTGGTTCTAATAAAATAATCAACCAATAAAATATTTTAGCAGCAATCGAAGTGCCCTTTCGTAGTTTCGATGTATCAACAGTCAAAGACGGGATTGAAACCCTTAAATTGCCCAATTATTAACCATTTGCAGTTTTAATGCAACTTTATTTAGAGGGGTAACGTGTATAAAACATATACTATATACTTCTAGTCTAAATAAATATTTATATAAATAATTCTGGGAAGGTTTAGGGAAAAAGAAAGAAAGAAAAATTCAAAAATACTTAAAGATGCAGTGACAGTGCCTGCCGGGTCCGATAGTGTTTACATATTTTTCAACTTTTCATCTCACGCGACAGCTCACGAGAAGATCTAGGTATGTAGTTGATTTTTCTTAGGCTATAGCAAGATCGAGAGCATAGTCATCAAGTGGGATAGCCATCGACAATGATCGCTCGGTGCGCTGATCGATAATGATTACTGTCAAGTTTATTGGTTACTGATTATTAATATCAAACTTCTGTTTTATTTTCTAAATTAATCGGTACGTCCTAGGAACAAAAAGAAGAGAACATTTAAGCATTTCTCAAAGACGGTTAACGCATTTGTGTGCCTTCTAGTACTTCAGCGGTTATCACTTATAATAAGTTAAACCACTTTGCCCCATTACATATAATAAGAAAGGTTTTCATCCTCCCAAATGATAAATTATATCCGCATCATACCAGCTGTACCTTGACACAGAGTAATGTATACACCGACACCGCTCCCCACTCTGTTGTTATTTTTTTTTCATCAATATCTAATGACCACCCCGTGAATTTTTTTTTTCATGTACTTATATTAAAATAAAATATACAGTGTAGATTAGCTTAAAATTAATTAATTATTTTGCACGCCAACTTTTGGGAGTAGGTAAGTGCGCACGAATGCTCTTGTAACACATTATTTATATTATTACCACATGCAAGCAAAATGAATTATGAATTAAAAAATGAATTGTAAGAGAAATTTATTGTCAGTAGATTTATAAGCGTTAAAATATAACAGCCATTTATTCGATTTGGCTAGACAGGAGCCTTTGACTAATTGACGTGCAGACGACTTTCGACCCTAGCGTGGCAAACTCATTTCTTGGTCGAATATACATGACAATTAAATAACTTCAAAAGTTGTTGTCCGATTTCGTTCAAAATAATTTTCCTAATGAGTTTTTAGCATGTTCTATCAACTTGGAAAATTTCATGTCACTTTGTCTAATAGTTTGGAGATACTAGGGGACAGACGGAGGAACCGACGGACGGACGGAGTGAAAGTTGTGGTACTACGGAACCCTAAATATATTTTTCTAAAAAATGCTAGCTGATCCAATATACTTTCAAAGTAACCCATTATTGTATAATCTTTCTGACTATTACCACACAGTCAAAAAACATAGATGAAAAATACAAATTGTTTTACATAACATTGATTTATATATGCGCGTTGTATAGTCATTTGTGCGTATGATAAACAATTGATTGGTTCAATTTTTCATGATATCAAAATCATTGTAATGTAAAACAGTCGACCCACATAGTCGTCGCTAACAAATTGTGCGCATTGGCAATATACTACTAGACAGTTACTTAATCGGATTCTACACTTGGCACGCAAACGCCCGAAGGTACTGCCAGTTACGGGCTCATTTAAAAACAGTGCCATAAATGTTGCAATGAACTTGAAATTCTTTTGTAACCCACTCATTAAGGTCTTTATACGACGTGACGATACAATGCAGTGCATGCGAGTTTTAATAATGTATTGATTAACATACAATTGTTTCTTAATTCTTAATGCATACGCGGCTTGTGTATCTCTCATATTACTTATGATCTTCACAATCCTTTACAATCACATAGTTAACATAAGTGAGTTCAGGATTTATAATATCGTCATACGTAAAAGGGTCCTTAAGCCGATATAGCCCGAATAATCCACGCCTGTACAAATAAATGTACATGGATACTTTTTTAAAGCAATTTTTAACTAATGGATATTCGTGTCTGGAGTAGCTTTTAATTGAAGATAAACAAAGTCGGTATTATTCATAGCAATCATATTCAAAAAAAAAACACATACCTACTGTAATTCTACCTGTCATTTATTTTTTGTTTCATTTAACGGTCATGGTCACTACCTACTCTATCTCCTTTTTAGATAGCAACAACAACCCAAAGGAAATATAATTTTTTCTTTATTTTGTCGTTTTTTATTTTAAAAAGTACTAGACCACTTTGATTTTTACTCTTATTTCTATGTATTTTTTATTAATATTATTGCTACTTGTCTAGATACTAAATATGTATTGTTAGTTATAATTGTAATATAAAATTATAAAAGTTGCTGTATTGACTTATCTTCAGGAATAGGCTCTTTATAATCTGTGTTAAATGCCTAACAGTATTGCCACCATGACAATCATGACGAAGACGAATGTTATTGGCCGGTCGCCATAGCGGCATTTGTGACATGTAGTGTTTGCAGCGCTGCCATTGTTGATAACAGTACGATGAATTTCTATTTGGTGGTTGTTATGGCGGCAATGATATCGAAATAGTGGTGTCTATAAAAAGGGGTGTATAGAGTGTATCTGTGATTATTCTCTTAGGTTCTTGATACCGGAGACAGACATAGTTCAAAGTCTTTATACATTATTGACCTTGAAGTCCACAAAGTATTACAAATCTGTATACAGTTACACAAAGTCCCCGGCTACACCACATGATCATTGAAATGATCATTCAAATGAAGCTATATCTGGCTCCGGCATGAGACTAATATAGAAAAAGTGATTTGTATCATTTATATCTCCAACAGTATGTAGAACATCCTAATAAAGAAAATTAAATCCTAAAAAATAGACGGTTTATAAATTTTATAGATATAAAAAAAAAACATAATATAACTTAAATATTTTAGTGTTGGTACTATAACGTCACGCAAACATAATCTATCACTCAGATAATTTTGCAATAAAAAGAAAACTACATGTCTATCGTTAAACGTCTTGATCTATATTTAATATCATAACAAATTGCACAATCCGATACAATGGCGTTCCCAAAACACAGCGATTACGTTCATAATGGGTGATTGTTAGCACAATTAAGAACTAACTTCGAAGGCTCGACATAGCAAGGCTGAGATGTTCACGTACATGCGAACCCGTAGGTGTGCTCTCAAATACAGTATAATTTATAATCGTTTAAATAAACTTTACTCGTCAAAGGTTACCATCCTGCAGTCGTGCTACTATTTAAAATAAACAACGTGTGTAACTGGTTATAGAAGTCTATACTAGGGATTGTTTTAGTGTCGAATTTTGTGTTGAGTATAGCGAAAACAGTATAAAGTAGAATTATTATTTTAGAAATGATTATTTTGATCTATTGCGTACGGTTTAGCCAGCGCACGCAATGTAAGCGCACAAAAATAATATTTTTACGACATCATGTTATAAATCTCTGAAATTCTCGATATTTATATACTATATATGTATATAATATGCAGGTATAATATATACATAATATGTACAATAGAAAATAGACTATTACAGACCAATTGAAGGAAAAGGTTTATATTATAAACCATCTCTTTCATTTGCTCTGTTTAGTAAAGTAAAGCGCATTAAAATCCGTTGCCTACATTAAAAGATCTACAATTACAAGGATGGGAAGCGACTTCATTTTGTATTATGCAAAAATGAAAATGTTTTGAAATTGAGTTGACATACAAAAGTCACGGTTCGGTCACCATTCAAGCTTTTTATCCACTCTTCACTCTGCTTTGATCACTACCGATTAGTTTTTTTTTTTAGTCGACAAAAGAATTCTAGTTACAGTTGAAATTTGCCTAAAGGAACGAACGTCAAATACAGAATTCATGATTCGGTATATAATTTAAATATATCATGTTTTTTTTTTAAATATATGAAACAAAAAAAAATTATAAAAAATAACGTTATAACAATATAAAATTTTAACAAAAAATATCCTACTTTATATTGCCAGAACTGGACTAATCAATTTATACGATCAGACGGAAACAACCAGTTTTCAAACAAAAAAAAAACAATATTGGTTCACCAAGTCGAAAGTTCTGAGGAAACAAACAAAAAATTGAGAACCTCCTTCTTTTTAAAAATCGGTTGAAACAGAACTATGTTGTTAATATGATTATTACAAAAATTGTAAACAACTCTTCATACGCACCTATTATTAGAGAAGTGTCGAAGGGAATTGAGAAGTTACTCAAGTGCGTGCATTCGTCCATAATTCCGCGCATGAACTGCAACGCCTCTCTGTCCCTCCAGTGGATTTTGCTTATGTCTATCTTCTTCCCGCTCGACTTCATAAACGGCAAATTTATCCAAAGATCGGAAGTGAGGTCCGACACGTTCCAAGATTTCTTATCTTGTTTCTCAACTTTTACTAATTTTTTTGGCACTTCTGAAGTATCACTTTTTGTTAAAACTTCCTTTTTGTTTGATACTGGTTTGGTCGCGACTGCCTGTGCATTATTTAGTGGCGTGTCCATTTTTACTTCTAATTTTGTTATAGCAACATTTTCATCCGAAACTGGAGAAGTCGCTTCTGAGCAAACTGTATCCCTTACATCGTTTACTTCAATAGTTTTCGACAGTGACTCCTTTTCTATATCTAATAACAAAAATCTGGTGATTTATTACATATTCAATCGAGTCATGGTTTTCAACTGAAACAGGAATCTTTAATCAAAATTATTTAGATAGAGATATTTTCGCGTTTCAATCGGAACCATAACTTAATTAGCATGTTGCTTTATTGTCTTTTACGAAAAAGACAATCGAAACGAAGCATTTTAATTATTCTATATTAAAATATGGGAATTAAACAATATTACCTCTAGTTAATTTGAGCAGTAACTCTTTAACTCTTCCATCGTTCAAATTATTTATAACTTCTATATCGTCTAATTCAAGCTTAAAATTCTTATTCGAAGTCAGTTTTTCGTATAGCACTTTACTAATTTTATTTTCATCTAGAAGTTTTTTCAAATCATCCTTCAGACTTATCTCTTGAGTGTCGGTTACAGACTTGACAATAAAAGGCACTTTCGGTTTGAAACCAACTACATTATCACTAGCATTTAATGCATGAACATCATTTTTGGCACTTGATTCCTTATACGTGATATCAACATTCTTTAAACGAGAACTGTTGAGTGAATCTATGATGGCGTCTTGGGCGATCTTTTGCGTGTTCACGGGGGTGGTGTCGATCTTCTTAGAATAAGTCCGTGCGAACTTTTTGCCTGCAAGAAACGCCTCGTCTACTATAGTCACCATTTTCGAGAGCTTCTCTCTATATACGCCATCGGACATGTACTGGTCTTCTAGAAGGTCCCAATTAATAGAATGGGACATTACGCCCTGAAACAAAATTTGCTAGTTTTATCCGCGGCTTTGCTCGTGTATTTGAAGAGGCTAGCTTAATTAATGGCCGGAATTTGAGTCGATCGGTCAATCAGTTCTTAATGCAACCGGGTGATAGATGGGTGATGTATTTTAACGTTGTTTTATTTATATCTTCAATATCATACTCTTTATTTTAAGCTATTTAAATAAATTAATATAATTAAAAAAATATAAATAATTATTAATTGTGTTAGTGAAAAAGTCGACCGAGAAACGCGCCACGAACAAAAAGCTCGCCAAATAAAATTAATACAAAAAAGTCCCAAGAGCGTGTCAAGAAGCGCATAGAAGGGTTCCGTATGTCATACGCTATAAACGTATTTGTTAAATAACTTCAAAAATTGTTGTCCGATGTCGTGCAAATTAATTTTCCTAATGAGTTTATAGCGTGTTCTATCAACATGGAAAATTTCATGTCTCTATGTCTAATAGTTTGGAAATGCTATGGGGGACTATCTGTCGGGCAGACAGACGGACGGACAGAGCGAAATTATAAGAGATCCTTGTACGGAACCCTAAAAAGCGCCAAAAACTATTGAGTCACGGCCATTGAGTGCGGATACGATTTTTAATAGTTGATTCATTAAGTTCGCATTATATTGTATCTTTACTTTCTCCCGCCACTTTGCGTCGACTTGGAGATATTTGCACGGAAATAATATTCGTTAACGCAAACACCTTTCTAAAAAAAGTTTACAAGCTCTATGGCGACGCCAAGAACGATTATTGGTAATAAACGTATTATTTTTAACACAATTAAAACTGAAGTGGTCCTGTACCAGTCGATTTTGCAATATGACCCATATTGCATCGTTTTGCAAACACATACTTTTTATTGTAGATAAAAACTGCTTGGTATTTTTGCCTGTTTAAGACATACCGCGCGATTCTCTAGAAACTTCTTACATCGCCCAATTCCCGGCTTCGGTATTTACGAATGGATACGACCCAGGGACCTTCAAGAAAAGAGCATACTCATTTCTCAAAGGCCGGCAACGCATCTGTGAGCCCTCGGGTGTTGCAATTGTCCTAGGGCGTCGGTAGTTACTTAGGTGAGTGCCGGATGCTCGTTTGTCCCTTGTTATATAAAAAAACCTTTAGTCCTGCTTAAGTATGAAGGGAAAACGGATCATCATCGTACGTCCACGCTAGTATGTCCATACGTTCCGTACAGAATAAGACAACTTTCTTTTAATCTTACGTAGTAGTTAATTGATATTTACATTTAATGTTAATTTTTATCGTAAGTGTGTCACCAGTCACCCTGTATAACATAATACACCCAGACTCGAAGCGAGAATAGATCCCACAATCCCGAAGCTGAAGGCTCCCTCATAGCCAACTGTGCCAACGGACCAGTCCATAGTATTTGCAAGCATCGTTAAACGAGTACGCTAAGTTGGTTGCAAACCGTCAGGCAAAAGAAATTGAGTGACGTTAATATCGTATTATCGTATCGTAACTGATGTCAATATTTGACAATATTTATACTATGGTAACATTAGTCAACGAATTGTCCGTGGTAAAATTTGTTGGCTCTTGGGAACGGGAACGGGAACGGAACGGAGCGGAACGGAACTGGAACGGGAACAAGAATGGGGATAATATCAGATAATAGAAGTAAATAGTAAGTAGCCCAACGTTCGGGCAGGACATCGTCTGCTGGGTCTTCCGCTAGTATGTTATATATTTTATATTTCTGGTAAAGCCACTGTGTGGTCTAAACGCGCATATTGCTATTCTAAATCGTACTTATGTGGGGTAATACGGCCATTGTCACACTTCTGCGAATTGTGCATTCTGCCCGTATCAGATATATCTCCTGATAACGCACATTGCTGAGATTCAACGAATGATCGTGATGTGAACGCCAATTGTTATCTTTGCTTATGTCTGAATCACGAGAAGCGATTGATTTTTTTCTTGACAAAACATGTCTTTTTGATAAACATTTGCATTCGCGGAAACTGCAAAGCTATCACAATTTTCATTGACACCAAAGAATGAGAATGTTCTCAATAAACGTGTATGATTTTTTGATAGTCAATTACTCCACCAATTATGAATCGATTTTGATGATTCTTTGTTGTTTGATAGGTCATACTTCAGACACGGTCCCATAGAAAAATTATCGAAATCGGTTAAGCGGTTTTTGAAAAATCAACTAAAATAAAAATTGTCATCGCTGACATTTTCGCTTAATCCGAAACCTCGCTGTCTCATTGAGGCCATATAGTTACCGATAGACCGTATACCCATATTATAAATAAGATAACGAATTTTGTACAGGCTTACAATGTAAACAAGTCAAATACATACATACATCCATACGTCCATACAGCAAAGGGCAAACCTTTAACCCCTAACTGCAATAACAAGCCAGGCGATGAAATCAAACTAAGATATCCTATCTCTACTCAGTCGATATTTAACTTTAAAATCATCGCCATTAAGTTTAGTTTACTCTATCGCAAATAAACACATTAAATGATAAGATATAAGATGAAATTAATTGGACATTGATAATTAAAAGTTATTTTCTATACTGCTTACTAATTTCACTTGTTTGTAATTAATTCTTATGTGCCTATCAAAAGGTATGCGAAAGTTTTACCTAGGTAACTTTAGGGGGCGTTTATTTTCAATATCTTATCTTCTTAGTCTTGATGTATATTATATTTTATTTGTATTTCAAAAACACATAACAAATGATATTACAAGCTACGCCCAATGCAACAGTTTAGTTAACTTAAATAACACAATAAATGAAGTGATGTAGTTTTAAAAACATTCTCTGAGCATGAGGGTAGGTCTGTCTTCTCAGCAACTAGATTTAGCGTGTGTATACAACGTGTTAAAGGTGCTTGAGCCAGAAGATTAGTTCTGGCTCGGGGTACTGCGAGTAAACGTGGTCGGCGCCGCCACACACATCCGCTCGGTACACACAGACTTAACATCTCTAATACACCCTATAAATTACGCGTCACGTTGTTTATCCGCGATGGACTCCTAAATTACTTAACCCATTTAAATCAAATTTGCACACCGTGTGCAGTTTGATCCGACTTGAAAGACACATCACAATTAAGTCGCAAACAAAAATGACTCGCAGAAATGTATGCACGTGCATAATTTCCGAACGACTGCACTAAATTGGATAATTTCTTTTATGTTGTGTTCGTCATTGTTTGGACAAGGTTTGTATAATAACAAAGGAATAGGGAACGGGAACGGGGACGGAACAGGAACGGGAATGAGAACGGGAATGGGGACGGGAATGGGAACGGGGAAAATAATGTTATAGGACAATAGAACGTAGTAAATACTAAGTAAACCGACATTCCGGCAGTTTTATATATCAGTGGTTGCTATGACAGCAATAATACACAATCATATATACTTATACAACAATAGATGAGCATTTTTTGACAAAAATTCTATCTTTCGGAGGATTACTTAAGTCCTGTGACTACAATGGGATAAGCTAAAATATAGAATATCTGCGCACGTGTTCCTAAGGACGTATATTCCAGTCTTTTGGCGTATAATTTATTTAGATCAATCGAAGGTGGCTGTCTAGCCACCTAGCTGCTAGCTATCTAGCTATCTAGCTGCTTAGTAAATCAATATATGTATCAGGTACGATATACCATTTTTTGAAATAGTGGGTGCCTATAAAACCGTGTAATTGGATGTATCGGTGTTTATTTACTTAGGTCCTTGCGACTCATAAGGACAAAGTACAACCAAGTAATTGTTTAATTTTACCATTAATGTTCTATCAACAAAAACTTAAATCAAAACTCCCCACGTTCGAGATTGGGCTATTTTTAAAAGTACGTTTCAGTCAGTAAGTGTGTTTTTTACCTGTAACAAAAAGAAAACAATTATAAGTAAGTAACAAAAAGACATCATTAAGTATCAAATAAAGTGGTCAAAAGCGTGCCAAGACAGGCTTATATAGAAGGGTTCCGTATCTGAAACGCTATAAAGATATTTGTTAAATAACTTAAAAGGATGCTGTCCGATTTCGGTCAAAATAATTTTTCTAATGAGTTTTTAACATTTCCCATCAACATGGAAAATTTCAAGTCTCTACTTTTAATAGTTTGGAAATCCTAGGACCACTTTGCGGACAGACTGACAGACGGACAGACAGCGAAACTACAAGGGTTCTTTGTAGGACTACAGAACCCTAAAAATTTATATCCTTTAAAGTTATATACCTAGTAATATTTAAAATCGGATAATAAATTTCACGTATAAACGTAGATTGATCATGTTTTCAGTAACACCATACAAAGGTCACTATGTAAGATATTCGTATCTCATACAATATTTCAAAGGTCAATAAAAGGTTATGGAATATTTTACTTCCCACTGTACGGGAGATGTTTGAAATCTATGTAAAGGCTTCTTTTGTGATGTTTAAATTATCATAGAGTAGTTTTACGATAGAGAGAGATAGTGAAGCTAGGCAGGTTTGCGTTTTTTTTATATTATGCAATTTACTAAGCTGTTTCCTGCGGCTTCGCCTGCGTAAAGTTAAACTTCCTTAATCTGGCCTTATCGAAAATCCTTTTTTAGCGGATGTTTACTAACTATAAACGTTCTTTCTTTCGGTTTATATAATATTAAAACTAATTTTACGCGGATGAAGTCGAGGGCACATCTAGTACTATATATATGTAAAGTCTTGTTAAAATACGAATAGAATAGGATTTGTACCGTATACATAAAGCTGTACTTTTTATGAATAAATGTAAAGTGTGTTTAAATTTTGGTTAATCCAATTTTAAGGTGGTCGTTGCTTAATCAGACCGACATTTGAGTCGATCGCTAGGTTCTTCCGCGGCAAGTAGTTCTTATCGCGATCGTGTGATAGATGGGTGTGCTACTTTCAAAGATCCACCCACCTCCATCTTTTTAAAACTGTGAGTCCTGGGATATTAGTCCTGAGGTTGTAAAGATTGTGAGGGTTCCGGGGATGGCGTTACAGGGCAGTCGGTTATTTTAACTTGCCCCATAGCCACATCTACTGCAATTTAAGCGGACTCTGTTACCAGACTGGGAAACGCTAGGTAGAATAGAGAAGAAGTCTACAGTTTTCTCTATCGCAAGTTACTCTATGCGCCGCTTGTTGAAGTACATGTTCGAAGTTGTTTGAACAGTGAAGTGAGTATGAGAAAGTGTGGGTAGTGGCAAAGCTGGCAGACGAAAGCGTAAAAATTTTGGTATTGTGTGACATTTTTATTATATAAGAATCTAATAGCAAAAGAGCATACTCATTCCTTAAAGACCAGCTACGCATCTGCGAGTCTTTTGAGAGTGTGTCTGTGGGCGTCGATAGTCTCTCAGAGGAAGCCTCTGTTGGGTTTCCCCTTTTTATAAAAAAAAAGACACAGAGGCGGCGCTTTTCATGGGTGACTACGGACGCCCATGGACAATTGGACTACCAACTCTCAAATGCATTGCTAGGAATACCACTATATTCTGTAATAGACTGACCGTTGCCACAGTTGGCAATGAATCTGCCTTCCGCTCCGGGGCTGTGGGTTCGATTCCCGCCTCGAATCTAAGTGTATATATATATATATATCGGAATTTCCTTTAATAATACCTACAAACTACTTTTTTGCCAAATTTCGTATTTATACCTTTTTATTTTTATATATAGATTTGTTCATGACATACACATCAATCTAAAGAAATCCACAACATCAGGTGAGATCATCGTCAAAAAAAAAAAACCGTCAAATACTTTTGTAATAAAAAAAGTCATTCTGATGTAGATCAACAGACATACAATTTCACGCAGAAAATAACGCGTCTCGGAAGTTTTGATCCTAAGCAGTAAAAACACCCGGACCGGATACGGCTTCCCTTTGATATGCCGACCGAGCACGCCGTCTGCTATCCCCCCCCCTCCCTACTACCTTGAATTGTATCACTATTAACCTATCAAAACTGTTATCAAACGGAAAATATAAAAATACGCTTCCGACGTGATAAATTCATTATATCACACGCATTTTAATACGAGTATACTGACCTTAAACCTCAATAGCGCATCGGTAAGACGTACTGTAATCTGAAAGGCACTCGGTTCAAGATGTCACTAGACTTCAACAGACACTAGATAGTGCCGTCCTAAGAGAATGCAGACGCGCGATGCGAGCGAACGTAGGTCGCAGGAACGTGCGATCAAACATGCTGCCTAAGAAGTGGCCTAACTGAATTTCGTGCGATCGCGCGATTTCAATTAGGCCACTTCTTCTTGACCGAAGTTACAAGCCTTATAGTATATAATTTTAATTTTAGTTAGTTTTAAAATATAGCATAACCTGATTAGATACAGTATACAAAGTATATTTAAATTTCTGTAGCCTGGATAAAGAAATTGGACCACTGCGTTTCGACATAACTCTTGTCATATTATTGTCAATGATGTAGTAATAAAGAATAAATAAGTAGCAAAGGTAAGAACAATAGTGAACTTAAAACCAAAGATTGGCAGTTATTCTTAAATATAATGTTATAATAGTTTGGTTGTGGTTGGGAGAAAATTATATATACAACTATCTGTACAAAAGTTTATTTACAACACACAAAACAACATACTAAAATATAAGGCGGAACTGGACTATATACAAACCAAACATAGAAGAAAATTAGATAAAGAAAACATGAAAATATTTAACGCGGCAAAACGATTTATAGCATTGAGTCCAATTGCGTAATGACAAAAAAAAACAATTGCCGGTCGCGTCTTCATAATACCGGAGCTAGACATAGCTTCATTGAAATGATTATTATTATTATTTTTTTATGCCATATAGTGCACGTCTCCAGGAGGATCTAGGTTCGAATTATCCTTTTACTTCGATTTAGATAAGACTAGTTTATCTAATAGATTACCGGTGGTTGTACGATGTGCCCAGCGTGTGAGAGACCAGCTCGTCGCGATCTGTCCAGTTCGCCGTCTGTGCCAGACTCATTGTCGTCGGTCGACGACGTCGATGGGAATCTGTCACGAGCTGTAATTAAAATTATATCCATCAATCAATGTAATTTTCTCTTAATTTATACTTATCTATACTAACATATAAAGCCGAAGAGTTTCTTTGTTTACTTGAACGCGTTAATCTTAGGAACCACTGGTTCGGTTTGAAAAATTCTTCCAGTGTTAGCCCATTTATCTAATTTTACGCGAACTAAGTCGAGGATAACAAATATTAGTTAAGTAAAACAACCTAAAAATAAGAGGAAGATGAACCTCGATCTTTAGTATTTAAAAATGTTTTTACTACCTCAATCTCGACAATATATTATCTACATTGATTTGATCTAAAATATTTTTTCACGCCCAATAGATGTACGTATTTTATAAGGAAGTAGCTTCTTTAGCTGAGGGTGGTTCTATCTTTATTTGGGTATACCGATAGACACAGTGTATAAGCAACTTCTGTGTAATATCATGCTTCTAAACGTACAAATTACTGTAATAAATATGTACAGAGAAAATTTATACTTAAAAAAGGATCGTTGATAAAATATCTTCAACATTGCGCTTAAAGATTACGAAACACATGCTAAAGACTTTTTCGTCGCTTTGGAAATATATTTGTCAACAAAATACACATAATATTTTCTTCACGCGTATATTTAAAAGTCGTACGTAGGGCTGCTCTCAGCTGAACCAAATCTTAGTATATTACTAGCAGGAGAAATCGTTAATCTTTAGCTAAGTTGGTTAAAGATAATCTCTATGTCATTAGTTGAATGATTGAAAGCATTTTATCGTGCTTATCGTTCTTATTATCTGTGACAGAAAGGGGACACTTATCAAGCGCATGCTTACATAACTCATTCAAACTAAGCTTAAATGCTGTTTTTTTAATTGGTTGTGTGTAACGGTTTACGGACGATAATTTTACGTGATAACACCGAACGCTTACGCTCTCGCTTGCACGCTCGCCTCAGGCGGAACATGACAACGAGTCATTCTTTTTCGTGCATGCAGCCTGTGTTCATCGGTTTATAAGGTCAAGGTCAAATCACGTCAAAAAATTCTTTATATTGATTACAAAGTCGTATTTTGCATTAAACTTCGTACTTAAATTATGTGTATTTTTGTATGTAGGAGCATGTATTTGAATTCATTTTGGGAATGTAAGGAAAAAAATAATACCATATCCCAACGTCAACAACCCTAATCAACAGCATATCTGCGTCAATGCTAAGTTGTAAATATCGGCGGCAACCTTTTGAATAACCTATTTGTACATTACATGGTTATCAAAGTGCGATATATGTACACTGAATATAGTAACGGGCGATTATAATAATTGAATAATTACGTTCTTGACGTGATAACGTCTTATACATCATAAAAAAAAATAAATCAAAGTGTCACGTTCCGCCTGAGCCAAGCGAGAAAGCGAGAGCGCGGAAAAAGCAATGAGAGGCACGATGTTTCGCCTCAGCCGAGCGTGAAAACGAAAGCGCGGAAGAAGCGTTGGAGAGGCACCGCCGACCTAAACGTTCGGCGTTATCACGTAAACTTATCGTCCGTAGACGGTAGACCGACTGTTAAGATCACCAATGTTTTTTTTCTGTTTATAAAGTTTTTTTTGTTAGTCAAGCAATAGTAGACGTATAGGAGACCTGTCTGTACCCAACAGTAGGTCAAGATAGGTTGAGAATGATGAAGCAATAGAATTGCCTATACACAGTCTAGTCATCTTAAAATTACATCTGCTGAATGATTTCTAATACCAGATTTCTTTATTGTTTGATAAACCGAAGAAATTGTAATTTTATCATGACGCGATACCCGCGTGCGTTGTCAAACGGTCACTGAACTTGCCCATCGTTACATAATTTATTATCATTAATTATGCCTATTACGCTCTAGGATACTTATTACTTCCTGATTGACTAAAATTTGACTTTACGTACCTCTATCGCAGATTTATCGCTAATTTGAAATTTATTTAAATTCGGCAACATTATTGCATTGTGTTTTGTATACGATAAATAAGATAGCATGGGGTTGAGATCAATTAAAACAATCGTCAATTCATTTTAATTTAGATGGTATAAAATTAAGTTCAAAAAGAGGTACTGCCTTCGTGAGGTTTGATTGGTTAAGAGGTATTTCGTTAAAAACGTGTGCCACTCTTATCATTTATAGGTTTAAAAATAGTTTTTGGATAAGGATTAATATTATGTTAATAAAAAGAACTTAAAAAATAATGCATCATTTTAGAACAAATTTGATTAGCCTAATAAAGGTTATACTGAGCCAACCTTAAAAGATAGATATAGACTTTTATTTAGAACTTTTAAAGGAGAGCAATTTTGTGATACATGACTTTTGCCAAACTTTAACCGTTTACGTAGCGCACGCAGCGAAATCTCTCAAATGGGAAAAAGAACCCCCGATTTTGAAACATTCTTCATGGGTGCTCCGCTTCTATTTCACTTGATGATACCCTTTCTCGATAAATGACCTATCTAACACTGAAAGAATATTAATCGGATCAGTAGTTTATGAGATTAGCGCGTTCAAACAAACAAACAAACTCTTTAGCTTTATATATTAGTATAGATTAAGTATAAAAATTGCACTAGATGTGGGTGCAATATACCAATAGAGGCTGATATAAAACCAAGTGCCTCATTAATTGTGTTCGCTTTTCTCTTTTTAAGATAATGAGTCTATTAATGTTACTAGTATTTTATTAAAAAAAGCGGAAGAAGTTGCGGGCGTCGCGTCGTCTAATTTGAAAATTGAATCGAAAAAAATAACAATAGAATCTTAATAGACTACAGAAAGAACTTGCCGCGGGAAATATGCATCGCATTTCATACTTATCTACAGGAAATTACTGCCCCGCAACTTTATCGTCACATTTTAATTTTCCTGTCTATTTTATTTCCCATTAAAATATTGCAGATATGCAGCGAACTTTTAATGATTGTAAAAAAGCAGTCGTGAGAATCGTGGGTAAATAGTCTTCTAATTGTTTTTTTGCCTTATATTACTATAGCAAAGGGTAAAATCCTTTGCTGTTTTCAAAAAAAAAATGAGAAGATACGTAAAGAATGTTGTCTAGAATAAGTATTCTTACCTATAGTCAGTATTTTTGTTCTTAAATCAACTTTTAAGAAAAAATTTACGATACTCCAAAGTGAACATTATTTTTAATCAATAAAGTTTTTGTTAAACTAAACCTAAGCTATTTAAATTAACTTACTTAAATTAAAATCTCAATAGACTTTGACTAAAACACGTGTTCGTGAGTTGCTAATTGGTTAGTACTGTTTAATTGTTTTGTAGTGAACTATGTACTAATCTAGACGGAGTAGTTCGTGCTTTTGTTATACAAACAATTTAAACTACACAATAGTGTTATCTATTGTTGAAAGCAATAGTCAAAGAGCTAGTCTTAGTAAATACCTTCTGTACATACTTTTATTTTTGTTTATTTCAGAAGATGTCTATCCTATTAAATACTTAGCTGCTGTTACTTATGTGTTAATTCTAATATCATAAGAAAAATAAACCCAAAAGAAATGTTACAGAATTGAAGTCAATTTTAGCCTCTTTAATTCGCTGGACTGTTACGCACACATTGTTAGGAGTAAATAGTCCAGTTAGACTTCTAAACTTTTTTCTTACTTAGGGGCTCAGCGAGAGAAGGTCGTGGCCAAATCAGTAGTAGTAGTAGCTATTTGAGTCGATCGCTAGGTTAAGTGGCTCTTGCTGCTACCGGGTGATAGACGGTTGACCCATTCTAACACTGGTTGATATTAGATATCCGACAAGGATTTTTTTTTGATTTCGTAAGGCACGTAAAACAGTGGCCCTAGTTTAATGTCACTTACGGATATTAGTCATGAGTTTGTAGAGATTGTGGGGGTTCCGAGGTTGACGTCAGACAGTAATCGACCATCTTAACTCGCCCTACCGACCGAACTGGTACTACACCGCAAAAACGCTAGGAAGAAGAAGAAGGGTCTTATCGAGAAGACTACGCAACATACAAAATTCCTTATGTGTTGTAATATTGTAATTCTGTAGAATATAGATTTTTAATAACAACAACTCTTTTATATTTTACATTTAGTAAGGCCTGTGTCGAATATTCCCGTTACTTAAGCTTAAATTAAAAGTTTTTGTTAGAAGTTGGTGCGACAATACCTCAGCGGCGTCGGGGTACCTAGCAGATTTGACTCCATTCCTGCTATCGTTGAGGTATTTTTTTTCTAGTTACTCAATTTCCACCACAGGCTATATACCCGTGCCAAAATGGCAAGAAAGAATACAACATTATATACTACTTTAAAATAAAGTAGTATATAATGTTGTATTCTTTCTTTTCTTTCACTCTTCCCTTCTTATTATTCTTCTTGTATACAAAATCCTATTATTAAACAATAATTATTTAAACATAAAGTATGTAAAACGTTATAATAACTTAATAGCTCTATCGAGGAATTTTAGTTTTTATAGAGTGTAATAACGACATATGTGTTTATTGACTGGTCACTTGTCGAATCATAAATTATGAACGGTTCGTTTAAACAATTAAAATAAATACCCAAGAAGTTCATTCCATAATTTAAAACTAGATATTTGTTTAAAAATTTTATGCGATTTTGCGTTTTACATTTTAAGCTCCTAAAGTAATCTTTACTAATATATAAAGCTGATGGGTTTGTGTGTTTGCTTGAACGCTGTAATCTCAGAAACTACTGGTCCGATTTGAAACATAATTTCAGTGTTAAAAAGCCCATTTATCGAGGAAGGCTATAGGCTATATAACAGCGCAGTAAAATTGAATATATTTTCTAAAAAATGATTTTACGCAGATAAAGTCTCAGTTATAAAAATATACAACCTTGTCCAATATTGCTCTATAGAAAACATTTATTTAGGAGCTACGTTAAGGGTTTCAATTGATAACTTGCAATTAGTGAAATATATATGTTTGACATTTTATCTTCAACTCAATTACTTGAGTCGTGAGTTGTGAGTGAGAACAACTTAAGTGCGCCTAAACTGAGGAAAATAATATCGCTTTACTTTTATAAATAAATACAGGACTATATAACACACGGACGCCTGTTTCTAAGGTAGACAACTTAATGCCTGTGTTATAGGTAAAAGACGCCTGTTATACACAAATATATTTTTTTAGAAATATATAAATACATACATATGGATAATACACCCGGGCTTTAGGTGGGAATCGAACCCACGACCCCCGGAGCAGAAGGCAGGGAGACTGCCCACTGCGCCAACGGGCCAGCCACCATAAAGTAATATAAAACATACAATGAGGTGTTGGGGAGTGTTAATTAAAATAATCAAACGCTTTTTTATGCCGCCCGATAATTTCGAATATTTTAATGGTTTCTTTAAAAATCTCTTAGCAAAGCAGAATGTTATCGTTAGTGAAGCGGACAATGGGAGCGAGATCGTTGTCGCGGACGGGCCACGACGGCTGCAGCGCTGGATTCGATTCCCGTTCGAAGAAAATCAGGTTAACGAACGGACCTATATAGATAGATAGATAGCCTTAGTTTGCTTTTTAAAAGTGTCTTTGTTTCAAAGGTATTTACTGTTAACTCCGTTCCTAACTTGTATCAACACATTTTTATTTTTTCATTATTGAATTAGTATTGGTTGAAACCATTTTGAAATCAATAAGATATGAGGTTTAATCGTTGACCTCGTAAGAATATAGTGAACTTCTAGCACACGCTTTTGATATTCAGGTAAACCTAATATTTCCGTTGTCTTTAATTTGGTTGTATGTTACGCTTTAATCCTTTAATGACTCAATTTTATTACTATCATCCAAATTTCCTTAGAACTCCTTTCACCCTGAAATACAACTACTAATTCCAAAGGCTAAAAAAAATACCTTTTATAGATAGGCTATACGCGAGCTAAGTGGTGGTAAAAAGCTAGTATTATTAATAAAAACGACAGTCTAAAAGGGTTTTTTTTTAAGGCGGTCGCATTCTATACCGCTAATGAATTTGTGAACATATCCGAAGTTCATTATCATGCCCTAAGCTTAATCGAAAAAGTAAAAATTGATGGGACATCACCGCAGAAATAATTCACACACTTGTTTCAAGCGCCGACAGTAAAGGTCGTTACACACGTGAGGGTTATAATTTCTATCATTATAAATATATCATTATAATAACGAAATCGTTCATATTTCAGAACAAAGGCTTTTAACTACAGCTCTTGACCACAATTTTACGTGTAGTTAAATAATGGTATGTTATCGTTAATCTCCTAGAAAATAAAGTGAGTCAGTAGGACTACACCTACTTCTGTACTTGAACTCTTTTCTATCTGTAAATACATAATTATCAAAAATTAATAGCATCTTTATTTGAAAATTAAACACCATTTTGAGTTGAAGCAGTTTATAAACATTTGGTGATACAGGAAATAAAGGGACCAACAGCTCTTAATGACAGCCTTATATAGAAGGGTTCCGTATCTGATAAGACAAAGGTATTCCTTAAATATCTTCAAAAGTTAAGGTCCAATTTCGCTCAAAATAATTTTCCCAATTAGTATTTAGCATCAACATGGAAAATTTCAAGTCAGTACATCTAATAGTTAGGAAATCCTAGAGAAGGCCACAAAGCGGGCGGACATCATATTTTACCAGGGTGGCATAAGTATAAGACAACACTATCATACTTGCCGATCTCCACTCGTTCATATCCACGAATGAAAGATGTAGGAAATGTCATAAGCGACAGATGTGACATGTAATATTAAGAATGAAAATGTGAAAGAATATTTAAGACCTTAACGATCTGTGTCATCATCTACAAGAACACTTAGAGTTAAAAAGGATTTGATGACCGATTAAATACCGATCCCCGTTCGCGTTCTGTAGTGGTCACTACTAACGAAGTCAATAAAAAGCGCAATTCAAAATATTCCTAATATAATTACTAAAAGCTTTAATAGGGGGTTAAGTTGGTCTTGCCGCTATCTGCTTGTAGAGATCGTTGGGGTTCCGAGGTTGATGTCAGATGGCAATCGGTCATCTTAACTCGCCCCACAGCCACATCCTCTACAATCTAAGCAGACCATGGTACTTAACCGGGATAACACTAGGATTAAGATGATCATCCTGATCTATTATCAGGGTCTGCTTCGTTGCGGAGGATGTGGCTGTAAGGCAAGACTGCCGTCTAACGTCATCCCCGGGATCCCCACAATCTCTAACAGTTTGCGAAATTTTGCCTGTATTTGTACTTCGAGATAGCTTCTTACCAAATTGCATGTTTCTAGGTCAACGGGTATATACTATAGGTTTTGGTTTCCTTTGCAAATTTATGGGAAATATTACATAAATGGTCATATCCTTTTATTGTGTACACTTAGAGAGTTGAATTATATACAGCTTCAAGAGACCACAGGTACCAGTATTTATTATTGATGTAAACTTTATAGCTTTATGCATTTCTGAGAAAATGGGTCTTGACAGACAGACAGACGGACAACAAAGCGATCCTATACGGGTTCCTTTCTCTACCTTTTAGGTACCTCAAAAACAAAATAGAATGTAAAGAAATGACAAATGCTTTTACCTTAAAAACGCGTAGCAATGAATCTTGCAGCTTAGTAAGTAGACGCTTGCTTCCTTTCAGATACATTTAATGAAAAAAATGCACAAAAAGCACTGGCTCCAGTTTCTATTGTCACGAATTTTAGGCCTGAGTGCGGTAATTTTTTAAACTTATCTTTTTTTTCTCTCTGCGCACCTATATTTGGAATAAAATATTGATTCCAAACATACACATCTAAATATACACAATATTTATCACTTGAAATATTCTTCCATGTAATGTTACATATCTGGCAGTGATAATCCCCTCGAAAGTGGTGCAGCCGTATCGGAGATTACCCGCAACGGACAGACAAACATACAATTTTAATTAGAGGTAGCGCCACGTTTGCAGTCGATTTGGTCTAGGCCCGAATTGGGCCGGCGTGTCCAGGTACCAGTACCTCTTTCTTACGTAACATTGGCCTGAAGTGGCGGCAATGCTGTCACCTCAAGTGATAGTACTGTTGTCGCGTTCCGTTCGGTTTGCGAGACTTTCCAGTGGCCTACACTCGTCATTAAAGGCCGGCAACGTATCTGCTTGTCTCCTGGGTGTCGGTAGTCCCTTAGTTAAACATATCGTTTGCCCCTTTTTACATAAAGAAAAATATAAAAAGTTTAAGAATTGGATTGTTCGCTGTAACTACCTTAATCCAGATTTTGTATCAAAAGTGTTATTTTTGTGTATGGAGGAAGAGGAGAGGGAATATCAGGGGGTGTGAAGGGTGGTTGAGAAATGGGCAAAACATCACGCGATTAAACGAGGACCCCTCAGTACAATACAACGAGGTAAAATAAATGTGGGGAAACGAAATCAAGAAAAATTTCCCAAAGCCTATTAAAGGACGCTCAAAGGACGTAAAAATGACACGCACAACGGCTTCCTACCTCCCCCCCCCCCTCACCAAATGAGATTCTGTTAAGCCCTATTAAACAGGTACGTAGGACGGAGTAATAGGCACAATTGTCGAAATCTCACGCACGTTTCTATTACCCATTCTTTAAATATATAATATGGTAATGACATTTTTTTTACAGTAGACAATATTTCGACTTATCTTTAGGAGGAGGTCGTGGCCTGATCAGTGGTCGGCATTTGAGTCGATCGCTAAGTTAAGTTGCTCTGGCTGTGACCGAATGATAGATGGGTGACGCGTTCTAGCACTGGTTTATATTTGATATCCGACCTCCTCCGTGTTTCGGAAGGCACGTAAAACAGTGGACTTTGTGATATTAGTCGTAAGGTTGTAGAGATCGTGGGGGTTCCGAGGATGACGTCAGATGGCAATCGGTCATCTTATTCCATCTAGTATACTACAAAAATCCTTTCGCCAATGGTTGTCTGTTAAGAGATTGCTTTAGCAATAAGACCGCCCTTGCACGCGTATTTATAGTTCTATGTTAAGTTAGTTATTTATATTGTAAACTGTATTTACTGTGTGCAATAAAGATTTTATCTATCTATCTATCTAAGTTTTAGCTTAACTTATTGTAATGTCCTTGATGGACTTGAACTACCTAAGAACCTATACATTCAATATCATGATTATCTACTGCAATTTTATAATCTCACTGCTAGCTAGAGGTCTCGTCCCGTTGATACCACATAATTACCACACTTTTCTAGCCTCAACTAACACTCAACCACAGCCATGCTCCATCTATCGTCACTTCATCCGACCAGGTGTCCTGACCAACTCTATTTAAAGTGCTACGCTGTTTCTTCCAACTGAACTTCCGTTTTTCGTTTAATATACATTTATATTACAATATTATTTTCATTTTAGAGCCTATTTTTTTCCACTGCAGAGCAACCGTTGGTACCACATTATTACCACATATTTCTAGCCCTCAACTAACACTCAACCACAGGCCATGCTGCATCTATCGTCACTTCATCCGACAAAGTGTCCTGACCAACTCAACATGCTATGCTGTTTCTTCCACCTAAACTTCCGTTTTTCGTCTGAAATACATTTATACTATAGTATAATTTTCATTTTAGAAACTATTTTTTTCCACAGCAGGGCGTGGTCACTCTACCCTCTTTATATATGTTTTTGTCCAAGGCTATTCGTTATCAATCTCTATTATAACGATCGAACTCATTCCTCCATCTCAATCTTGGTCTGCCGCGATGTCGTTTCCGATCAGGGGTCTAAAAAGTGCATCCATATAAGTACTAGGTATTTTATATGACGTATTTAATAATCCATCCGCTCCGCTCTCCACCGTGAACCACATTTCAACGGAGAAAAACGTGAGTCGCCTGTAATATTGCCGCTTTCGAGCGGACGCGATCCGTTAATGCAATTTTATTAGTTGATCACACTTCTTTTTATTGGTGGCTCAAATTTGAAGCAATTTGGAAGTTCCCAACTTATATGAAAGGTAGAGAAAGTTAGAACTATACTTTATAACTACTTCTTATTCTTCTCCGTGATATATTTCGTTTCTTCCTACGAATATATAGGGTACAATACGGACAATTTCAAATTGAGGAATTCGATTGGATAAATGATTGAGATACGTCGTTAATTACCACATTTGAAAACCAAATGAGGTACCTACAGCGTGACTCAATCGTGATAAATGAGTTACAATAAGAATAATTTCAATCTCTTCTGTTTTATCCTCAGGTAACGTGACATTGGCGAAATTAAAAATAATACTCAATAGGGTACAGCGTGAATCAATCGTGATAAATGAGATACAATAAGAATAATTTCAATCTCTTCTGTTTTATCCTCAGGTAACGTGACATTGGAATAAAGTATGCCCAGTAGATATAGATAAGATCTTTAACCCAGTATTCAATTGAATTGAACGAACAATTTCAATTTGAGAATCTCCTCATATATATGAGTAGAAAAACATGAAATTAGATTACATGAATGATTGAGGTGCATCGTTAATTACCGCATTTTAACACAAAATGAGGTACAGCATAAATCGGTCATGATAAATGAGGTGTACATGAACAATTTCAAATTGTGAATCTCTTCGTTTAATAATTGAAAAGCAACTCGCATGAAATTCGATTACATAAATGATTGAGGTACATCGTTAATTACCGCGTTTTAACACCAAATGAGGTACAGCGTAAATCAGTCGTTATAAATGAGGTACAAGCGAGGGTAACATCGTAAACAACGTCCACTGCACACGAACTGACCTATTTACTGTCTTAATTTTCGATTTGGCTTTTATGATTGCATGCATTTAAAGCTTGTTATACCAGCTATTACGGGAAATTCTAAAACATCATAAGATTATTGAATTCTACGTGAATGAAGTATCAATGGCTCAACGGTTGAAGCGGGCAGGCGGTTCGCCTATTATGGCGGCTCCATATTAATGCCGTGAAACTCCGTAAACAGGCGTGAACGATAATGTGGACGGTTTCGTGGTGTTCGCGCGCGTTCACGTCTGTTCCCCGATCAGAGTCGATATTTTGTCCCGCCACAAAGGGTTCGCGATTTTAATATTTATTTTATTTAGTGTAAGAAAAAACTGATTTGAAAAGTATTTCCTTAGACGTCCGGAAGCCTGTGTGTGTGGTATCCGGCTTGCTCCATGCTTTGGAAGGCCTACCTGGTCCATTCGGGCCACATGCCCAGCCCATTCCCAATTGAGCTATGACTCTTTTTTTAATAATGATGAAACAAAGGCCTAGGCCCAACAGTGGGTTAATAAGGGCTGAAAATAGTGATGATGATTTGCGATATGATTCTTTTATGTCCTTTACGCTCATTTACCATGTTTTGACCCAACGGTGCCGGCCGTCTTTTGATATTGTGGTGCAAGTACTTGATTCCTTAATAGAAGACTCAGTTCCTAAGAGCTCAAAGCCAAATTTTACGAATTCTTTAAATTTTGAATAAACAATTAGGAATATTCTATTTTAATATAATATTCTCATTTAGTCTCCAACTAAACATAAGTGTCATGAATGAATGAGAATGAAGTCCCAATCACCCAGAAAGTCAAACGCCGCAAATGGAGTTGGGTCGGCCACAACCTCCGAAGGGATCCAAACCACATCCCGAGGCATGCCCTTGATTGGAACCCCCAAGGAAAACGCTCACGTGACCGTCCAAACCAGACTTAGCGGCGAACTGTCATTAATGAAGCGAAGTTCGTTGGAAAGACCTGGACCGAAATAAAGAGGGAAACTCAAGACCGACCGGAATAGAGATGCACTATGGACGCCCAATGGCCCATCTAAAGGATACAGGAATATTATGAATGGAACAAAAGTGTGTGTAGGAGTGGATACAAAAATATCGGAAGTACATTGAAGGCAGGGATTAGACTGGTTCTTATTTTATTTTTTTGCCATTTGGATGTTGCGGATGTCAAATTCAAGGTGTCTCGTCACCCAACGGTTACCAAGAGCTGCATGTATACTGTGTATATGTGTAACTTTTGGGTGAACAGAAATCATGGAACTCAGTGACTTTGATTTGACTTGATTTAAACTTTAACTTTGACGTCACCGTTACCGACACCTCTCACGATGCGTTGTCACTTCTGCTGGACTACCGGAATACCAGTGTTCATTTCTTAGGGTTCCATACCTCCAAAGGTGAAAAAGGAATCCTTATAGGATCACTTCGTTGTCCTTCCCTCTGTCTGTATGTCTGTCAAGTCTGTTGAAATTAATTCCAAACACTGAGGTCTGCGGTCTCTTGAATCTGTGAAAAAATCAAACTTCTAAGTGTACGCAATCAAAAGATATGGCTGTTTTTGTCACATTTCTTATACATTTGCAATGATAACCAAAACCAATGGTGTAGGTTATTCACTTAGATGTCATGACATTTGGCAAGAAGTTACATCTTGTAGCATCGGAAAAAATCCGAAAACTGTAAACTTATTGTTGAAAACAGTATCTGTTTGTTTATCTATTTGTCTGTCCGTTGACACCATTTTCCTCGAAAATGCATAGAGGTATAAAGTTAAAATTATACCAAACACTTAGATCTATGTTCCCTGGAAGTTGTGAAAATCATCCAAATCACATATTAGTACATTATAAAAGAAGTAATATTTATATAAGAATACTTTCATGTAACGAATAATATGTATGCTGTGAGTGAGTCTAATAAAATAAAAGGGAATCAAAACCTATAGGGTGCTTTCCGATGACTTAAATCCTTGACTCTTGAAATTTGACAAGTACAAGTATAGGCCGTACATACACTTTTACATCACAGAAAAAAATTGCGATGTCTTTGTCACGTTAAAAGAAATGCCGTGAAAAGTATAAAGCAGTTTAGTTATTGCTATACCTACAATGGCTGTATTGCAATCAATATAGACAATTCCTACATTGTGCGTTCGTTTGTAAACAGGAAGCAATCTTCATAGAAGGGAACTGATTGACATACTTACTAGACGCAGACAATTTAAAGTTATGTAATAAATCCTGGAACCCTACTGAACCCAATTATTGTTCCAAATTATCCCGGAAATTTTTTGGTAACAGTCACAACCACCCATCTGGTTCTCTCGGAGTGTTCATTTGCTCTGGGTGTGGTCATTCGTGTAAATCCAGGATTGGGTTGCACAGCCACAAACGGTAGTGTCGCTTAAATATACACTGCATCAATCATCTGCAACACATGAAATGGCCAATGATATATGATATTCGATAACAAAGAAAAATCATCAAATCTGTCAGAGTTTACACGAACATAACGTACAGATGAACGGTTATAAAACCAGCTTATACGCGGTAGAGGATGTCGCTGGTGTAGAATGAATTGACCAACAGCTTTCCAAAACGGCGCGATAATTTATGAATGTAGCAATGAATTGATCAAGCCGAAGACAGGGAAAAATGGCGCACTTTAGGAGAGGCCTATGTCCAGCAGTGGACGAACATAGGCTGATGATAATGACGATGATGATTAGTGCCGGATTAATACTCGGTGACCTAATTACTTGCAAAACGCAAGGTTGTTTTATGGACAATTCCTCGGCATTTACTCTAGTACTCTTAAATTAATTTGATGGGTACGTAACATGCATTGAGTCATATAGAGGGCCGTAAGGAAGCCGTATAAACACCCATCTACCTAAAGGCCCCATCCTAACCAACCACACCTAAAGGCCCTTTCAATATCGATTTTCACTTAACCATTTTGTATATTATCCACATTGACTGTAACTACATGCTACTATGGACCACCCCTCTGCTTGCTTTACCTATGCATGCGAAAGACCACCTATCACGAAATTCCGACAATCGCGCGATGTATAAAGATGAAATATGGCAAGGAAGTACTTTTAAGTTAGTAGACGTAAGTTGTGAACGGATTTTACGATAGGACCAGATTAACGTGGTTTAAGGACTTGTAAGTATATATGAGCGAAGTCGCGAGAGTAGCTAGGTCTAATGTACAGTTGCCGCTGTTGCTTTTCAGGGCGAACATTCGGGAGACCCTTCAAGAAGATGGCACAAGCGTTGATTCCCCTCGCCTTCCAAATGGGATCCGCAGCCACTTGGGCGGTAGTGGCGGCTCTGGTGGGCATCAAGACATTGGCTGTCACCCTCGTCATCCTAAAACTGCTCCTAGTTGCTGGTGCTGCAAAGGTAAACTATATTCCTCCGCTGCTTTTCTTTTTCTAACAAGGGCAATAATATTATAGTATTTTTATGTATATTTATTGTATTTAGAGAAAGAGTGAATGTAAAAAGCACGTAAAAACAACGAGTCCCGGTGAATTACACTGAGTGATATTAGACGTGAGGTTGCAGAGATCGTGGGGGTTCCGAGGATGACGTCGGATGGCAATCGGTCATCTTAACTCGCCCCACAGCAACATCCACTGCAATCTAAGTGGACCCTGATACTAGACCGGAATAACGCTAGGAAAAAAAAATAGAAAGAGTGTGTATCTGAGAGAGAGAGAGAGAGTTTGTGTCTGTGTGTGTGTGTGTGTTTGAGTGTGTATTAGAGAGTATGTAAAGGATGAAGGAAGCATTCTTTATTTATTATTTACGGCTGAATATTTGATACATCATATAACCAAATATCTACATATATTTAATTTTTCTCGCACAAGGCGTAGAAGCGTATCATGTCAATATAGATTCTCATAATATTAGTTCCAATATTAATATATCGCGGTTGTACGTTTAGTTCAGCGTTTAATAATTATAAGATACTATATATTGTTCGTTTATGGTGTATAAATACTCTTGGTGTGTGTTTGTTATAAGAAAAAGAAATTTCACGCGTCTCTAAAAAAGGTTTTTTTACGTCGAATGAATTGTATGACGTTAAACCGTTTGTAAAAGCCCGTAAACGGTAAAACCCACTTTACATTCTGTACTCGAATGTTAAACTGCGCGTTATTTCCACAAATTATTTCTTATTCGCAGTACTAAATTGCCTCACATATGAGTTTTGCCAAAACTCATTCTGTCAAACTGATTTTATTACATTCAGATCATCTCGAGTGAAAGTATATTGATGCGAGTAACGTAAGCAGCCTCTTAATGACACACAAACATCTTTACCTTATTTATTAATAAAATTATAAATATAATAAGATACTTGTCAATACCGGTTAGAGTAAGCAACGTTTGGTTTTCCTGTATAATTATTCTGTTTACGTTTGGGTAACCTAGGCTACTAAATTCGCTAACTGTACTAACATAACTCTTTTCAACAAGGCATCAGACGAAATTACTAAGTGTCAGGCATAGGTGTATTTATTTTAATAACTATAATAATAATTTAAATCAAATCAAATTTTTTGTATTTTTTTTTTTACTAACAATAGGTTAAGCCACTATCTGTACATACTAACACTATATGGATGATAATCCGAAATAAAGAATTTATTATTATATTATTATTTAAAGTAAAAAGATTTCTTTTTAAATATTTTATTTTGAGATTATGTCGTTTTATTACGGAAATTCTATGACCACCTTTCAGCTTCATCATCAGACCCTGGATACCATCTAATGACAAAGTACTCGTTAGGATGAACCATAGGAGCCAAAACTCGATGGAATTATATCGTTTTATAATGGGGTTCCTATGCCCACCTTTCAAGCTCCATCATCGTAATACACGAAGACTCAAGGCGGGAATCGAATTCACGACCCCCGGAGCGGACGGCAGGGTCACTGCCCACTGCGCCAACAGGCCAGTGTAAAATTAAGCTTACGCTCTTTATTTAAGCCTTCTTCACAGCACATCTGCTGGCCTTCTAGTCGTGCCGATGTCTATGGGCGCCCCGTAGGCACTTCGGTGCCCCTGCTGCCTGCTTGTCTGCCTCCTTGTAACATAAAAAAAAAGATAAATCACTAAAATTTTAATAATATTTTGTAACTGAACTAAACCTCCCATCTTTCTATTTCTATTTATAGGAATTTCAGCGTTCTGTAATGTCGTGACCCTATTTGCAATTGAAAGCGATCTTTATAACGGGCTGTGTCCAACCGCACTTTTATGAGCAAGTCTACATATTGCTAGCTCGCGGGGCTGTTATATGCACTTTATGACCGGGCATGAATGTTGCATCGTTCTTTATAAGTTTAAAGGAAACAGCATTATTTCAGACCTGAGCTTATATTACATTTATTACGTTGCATTTATTATGAAGTTTTTAGCTAAGAATTCCACTTCTGTACTAAGTCCTCAAATTCTATACCACTTCTATACTTCTATGCTAAGATTGCAAAGAGGAATAATAAATAAATATATAGGATTATTTGGCACACGGTCGTCTATTCCTCAGCTACTGCCTATGTTAGCGATAAAAGCCGCCTGTTGTATCTACAAAATATTTTATTTTGTATAAATGTATAAATAAATACATTTAGCTAATACACCAAGACTTGAGGCGGGAATCGAGCCAACAACCCCCGGAACGGAAAGCAGGGTCACTGTCAACTGCGCCAACAGTCCAGTCAATGGAGGGAAAGGAATGATTTGTCTGTTTGCATTGAATAGGCTCCGAAACTACTGGACAAATTTCTACCATTTGACAAATTCTTTCACCATCACCTTTCTAAATTATCCCTGATGAACATAGGCGATAGAATATTCTTAAATAAATTAGGGATCCGTATAAAAACTTCGAATGTAAAGACCCGCGCGAAGCCGAGGTGGACCGTTTGTGGTTTATATCATCTTGGTCGCTACACTCTTGGCAGAGTGGTAGTGGCTGTCATTTCTTTTGTGACAAGCTTGACCACGCGCCGCTATTCTTGGGGCTACTCAAGGGGGACCTTCCACGCATTCTAGTACCGTCTACTTTGCCCTGAACCATCAGGCGCTCAATTGATGAAAGGTAGTATAAATACCAACCGTGATATTACTTGTCTCTTGGATAAAAGTGCTCCTATAATGTATTTCTCATCATGTCCTTCATTATTGTTCGGCTGAGATTTTCCGACTGTGAGCGCGTGTCAATGGGTCAAGCTATAACGCTCTCCCGCAATTGACTTATTTTGAATTGTAAAACTGATACCGTATTAAAATGCAATAGCAAAAAATGTTTAAATTCAGGTACATGTTTTTATTTCCACCATCAACGCCCACTGATCACGTCCGAACAAAGCTTTGCCCCCACACCAACCCCCTGACCCGTTATATATGTTATAAACTGGTTATTGAAGCTCCTTTGTACATGCTCTAGCTCTCGCATTGCAATTTGCATCTCGATAATATTAGTTTGCATTATTTTGAAACAACAGAGGTGAACTTTAATGCATTTCATACAAAATAGTGTCTTAACTTTCCCGCTGTGCTATTTATTATGAATCATAACTCTATTCTAAAGATTGTAGTAGAACTTCACAATTACTGTCATGTTTTTCTATTCAACTTTTCTAATACCGGAGCCAGACACAGCTCAAAGTGTTTCTACAATTTTGTCCTTGTAGACTACAAAGTTCTACGAAACTTTGAGCAGTTACACAAGTCCCAGGCCACACTACATGATCATTGAAATGATCATTCAAATGAAGCTATGTCTGGCTCCGGCGTAAGTCAAACTTAACTCCAAAACGATCAGTGTACAAGGAACTCTCGTAATCTTAGCTTTTAAGTCAAATTCGAGTATTCTATGAACTAAGTGCAACATTATTTTAAAGTACTAGTGACCCGCGACTTCATCCGCGTCAAATTAGGTGAAAAATTTTAACGTGATGATCTATAGCCTATAGCCTATAGCCTTCCTCGATAAATGGGCTATCTAACACTGAAAGAATTTTACGAATCTGACCAGTAGTTCCCGGGATTATCGCGTTCTAGCAAACAAACAAACAAATTCTACAGCCTTATATATTAGTACAGATTAAAAAATTGCACTTATGTGGTCTATACCGGCGCGGGCGCTTAGCGCCACCTCGCGGTGGACGCGCGAATCAAGTCGTGGGACACAGATTCCAACAAATATATTCAATGTCGACAATTCGAATAGCTGAGTTTAATAACATCGAATATATTTCCAAACACTGTCTGTTACCTTTTCACGCCTAAATAGCTAAATCCACTTTGATAAATTTCAGTATAGAGATATACAGGGTAAAGTTAGTACGGAAGTCGAAGAAAATGACGCAAAGTGGCGGGTTGTAGCTTGTCTTAAATAAAGAAAATTCGGAAGGTTGACCCCACCACCATTCTCCTTTACACACAATAAAGGAGAAGAATAAAATGAAGAAGAAGAAACTTACCTGTGTCCTCGTGGTCTGGTTATGCGACTTGAAGTTCATGACAGGTTTTGTGTGCCGTCTGGTGAATGGGTCGTCCGTCTTTTTACCTTTGTTCGCTTTGATCTGTAATTTAATTCGAATAATGACTTTTTTATGTTACAAGGGGCAAACGAGCAGGCAGCAGGCAGCGAAGTGCCTACCGACGCCCATAGACATCTACACGACCAGGAGGCAAGCAGATGAAGAGGTTCAGCTACCCGGACGGGCCGGCCCAATTCGGCTAAAAGTGTGGCGCTGCCTACTCTAATTGATTGACTTTTGCATGTCGTTAGTGTTATTAGCTTTGATGATCATAATAATGTATTAATAAACATTTACAACGGAATACAAGACCACTATATACAAATATCGCTATATCGAAAATTAAGCCATTTGATGTTTCTAGATGCGTCAACTTTAGGGCTTCGTCCTAAAAGAACGCGGCCATCCGAGAAGAATCCATCAAGAAGATCATGCAAACTTCAACTAGGGCACTTCTTAGATATCAATGTTTGATCGCAGGTTGGTGCGAACTAAGTTCGTTCCGATCGCGCATTCGCGTTCTATTAGGACGACGTCAAAGATAGGGAAAAATGGCTCACTTTTGGAGAGGCGATGATGATGATGCGATAAAACATCAATAAAACCTCCATTCCATTTAAAATAATTACATTCTTTGTCTTATTGTTTTCTGTTAAGGTTACCGTGAAGTTAACAAGGCTTCAAACAAACAAAATGAAAACATTTTTTTTTTGTTTAACGGATTAACGGTGAAAACTTTTACCTCCTCCATGATGGCTTTTTCGGCGGTTTCGACGTTTAGTTTCCTGTTGCGGTTGTTGATGTACGAGATGCTTTGTATGGAGGATGTCCTGGTTTTATCCAAAGCGCTCGCTCTCTCCTCTAGCTCTTGGAGTTTTGCGTTAAGATCTGCCACTAATTCTTCATCGCCTCTGCACATAAATAAATGTATAAGGTACCACAAAGACATGTATCACAAAATGACGGCAGCAAAACATTTGTAACCCTGTTATTTGTTAGATGTATTAATTAGGTGACAATTATTAGGAATAACAGACAAATTAAAAAAAATACTAACATTTAAGCAGTAAACATTTTTTTTTTCAAATTATCTATTACAAAAAAAAAACACTATAAATAATTGGAATCTACATTTTTCTATTTTCTTCCCATTCTAGAGACAATAGACGTGAAGACAAATTTTGAAAAATAGGTTTTTAATGTTCTCAAGTATTTACTAATGGCAAAAAATTTAACATTTCTGCAAAAATAAACGTTTTATAGCAAAAAAAAAACAAATATTATAAGTTTAAGTATTGTCCTCCTAAACACTCGGAAGTTGTCATGACGTCACTTTATGTTAAAAGTGCGTTTCACTAAGCGTCATACCGAAATTTTCATCGTGACCGTAACATTTGACCGTTGTCAAATTTCGAATATTTGAATGAGCACTTTAAAACGTTGCGAAGACTTCCTACATATTAAACAGTTATAAGTTAAATATTACTACACTAATGTAGTGTGAATACATTTTAAAATACCGGTTTTATTTTTATTTATGTACCACAAAATAACAATGTAAATATGGCTTATGAAATCTGTTAATAAATGTAGACTTATCTCATAAAGAGATCTTCCAGTTACCTTAGAGTGTAAGTAACAAATAAACTACAGTGTTGGTGTACACATAATTATGTTTGCAATAATTTATAAATAATATGTAAGTAATACTAAGATGTTATATATACTACTTAAATAATCTCATATTACATACACTACACACATGCATAGAAAATTATACTTTCTCACCTCAGCTGTGCTACATCTCTCTCTTTCATGAGCTGAGTCTTCTTCATAGCATAGTTGGTGCTTAACTCGCCCCACAGCCACATCCTCTGCAATCTAAACGTATCCTGGTACTAAACTGGGATGACGCTAGGAAGAAGAGAGTAGTTCAGAACATATAATTACATGAACATATAAATATTCATAAAGATATATTCAAAACAGCAAATGGTAAATCCTAGAAACTGACAAGATCCATACACACTAGATGACAATCCTAGACTAACTAAATACTATAAAAGCTGTTTGTCTAATCGTGTACGTATATACAATAAGTTACCTGTAAGTTTAAAAATCCTTAACGATAGGTTATTTAACTTGAAATTGTATAATTGGTTAATTGCATTACAGTATTAAGGATTTGTTATATTAAAATACAATTGAAGGAGGAGACGATAGCATTTGCACGTTAACTATTGTAAGCAAAACGTGTTGGAACTTCAGCTAAAATTGTAACACCTTTAAATGTTTTACGCAAATAAAAATATTTATATTTCTATTAGAATAATCATGTAATCTGGTGGAAGTGCATACAATTTCCAAGAATTTCTTGCTTCCTATAATCTGTTACAAAATAATTTATTCCCACTTAAAGCTTTGTAATTCAAATTCGCGTCGTGTCAGCGCTGGAAGTCGATCCTATCTTCGAATAAAATTTCGCGTTAAGAAGGCCAAAGGGGATCTTGCGTTGTTCTATGTTTAGCAATTGTGAGAATAAGAGTCATTTTAAATGTCAACTCTGATGCTGATCCGTGGTTACCTTCTTTTAAGGAAGTGCCTGTAGAACATCCTTTTATGGAAAAAAAATGTTTAATGATGTACATTTTAAAATTCTAATGCCGGGGCCGGACAGAGCTCAAAGTGTTTGTACATTTTTGTCCTTGTAGACTACAAAGTTCTACAAAACTGCGCAGCTACACAAAATCAGCGGCCACACTACATGATCATTGAAATGATCATTCAAATAAAGCTATGTCTGGCTTCGGCATAAGGGACTTGAGTAAAAGTGTCCGTCGCTGTACATGTCAGTAGCTTTTAATGTACTAGAAATTAAATTAGTCTCTACATTATTAAGAGTTCCGAATGCTAATAGGCATGATGAAAGTAATCAGAAATCATTTAAATTATGTACTTATCTGATAAAATAAGATACATAAAGCTTAATAAACGTATTTAATTTTATATTGCGAGCGAGATTAACAGGGATGAATAAAAATGGAAACTACAAAATACAATAATCCACCATGATAGCTTAAACACCCAGCAGAGCTTATGACGTCACGTATGTTGTCAGTGCGTTCCAATAAGCGATCGCAACGTTTTAAAATGCTGTTTCAGGTATTCGACGTTTGACAACAGCGATCGTTGCGGTTGACGCGAAAACGTCAGTGTGACTCTTAGTTGAACGCGCCGATAATATAAATGACGTCGACAAACTGCGAGTGTTTTGGAGGGTATATCGATCTTGAAATTTAAAAGGGTCTTCGCTATAATAACGCTAATTTCTGCAGAATTATTATATTTTTTGGCTGTAGTAGATAGATACTAAAGAGCATTATAAACCAATTTTTCAAAATTTGTCATCATGCTTACTGAACTCAGGACACGTGAGCAGCACGTTAATCCAGAGTAAGATTTCAGAACAGCAATTAACCCAGCATTCGTAACGTAAATGATCACGTGCAAGAACATTGTTTTGCGTAAACGTGTAAAGCAAATACGATTTCGAACCAATAGAATTAGACGTACAAAAGCTTAGCCAATTGTAGTACACCTGCTAATAAATGAATTATCTATGCGTTCGTGATTACTCAATATATGTTCATAGAATATTTAAGACGGACGCGATAAATTTAGTAGGTGTTTTTGTGACATTGTGAATAAAATATTTTGCTTAAAGATGCTATTTCACATTTGTATGTGAACTAATGGCTAGTGGGACCCATGGGATGCTCTTTTGTTTAAGGTCTCTAGGTTGTATTGGTCACACTCTTGGCGTCGCTTTCTTCACTGAAACCTCTATAAAGTATGTGCCTTTGGCAGTAATAAGCCAGAGGTTGGGTCTTATTATGTTATTCAATAAATATTGAGTGGATGAATATCGAAATATTCTATTTTTATTGATTTCCTCCAAACAATAAAAAAAAGTGAAATAAACGTTTTCTAAGCCTATAATAAATTATAAAATTTATGGTTTCTTAATATATCTAATATGACACTGACTGGTCCGTTGGTGCAGTTGGCACTGCCTTTCGCGCCAGGAGTTGTGGGTTCGAATCCCGTATAGATGTGAGAAAGAGGTACTGGTACCCGGACGCGCCGGCCCAATTCGGCTACAAGCATGGCGCTACCTCTAATTAAAATTAGCCGCGCAGAGCACGATAAAAGATGGCACTTTGTTTGAGTTGTGCCACACAATCAGCTCAGGTTGGTGTCATTTGTACATCCTCATCTCGACATAATATGTTTATGAGTGTAGTTAGAAAAGCTTAACCAAAATTTCACCAACGTTTAATACCGGAGCCAGACATAGCTCAAAGTGTTACAAAACTTTGTGAAATTACACAAAGTGCCCGGCTACACTACATGATCAATGACCATTCAAATGAAGCTATGTCTGGCAACGGCATAAGAACAACAAACGTCGCTTATAACTGTATAAGACGCAGTCCGGTCCCACATGGAGTACTGTTGTCACCTTTGAGCGGGGTGCCACAATATTAGCTGCTTCCATTTGACCGCGTTCGACGAAGAGAGGCCCGAATCGTCGGCGACCAAGCTATTTCCGGTCGGCTCGATTCTCCTGCGGAGAGATGTGGGGTCACTCTGCATCCTTTAACGGATGTATTTTATAAGGAATGGTTCGAACTGATACCGGCAGCTGCATTCCACCACAGGACATCTCGTCATAATTTGAAATTCCACCCTCATCACCTCGATGTCCTAAAGTCCACAACCGTGCGATTCCCTAGAAACTTCCTACCTCGCACAATTCCTTTGTGGAATCAGTTGCCAGCTTCGGTATTTCCGAACGGATACAACTTAAGAACCTTCAAGAAAAGAGCATACTCTTTCTCAAAGGCCGGCAACGCATCTGTGGGCTTTCTGGTTACACAACAAATTAGTTCTTGGGTCATATAAAAGCGATACAATTTTGTTTTACCATCTGATTTGGAGAAGAATGTCTAAATTTTAAAGTTTTCAAATCATATGGGTGGAAATGCGTATATAAGCGAGTTAAAAATAATTGTTAAAAGTCAGATATATCATAGTGTTTCTATCTTGGTTAAATCATATCAACTATCAGGTGACAAAGTTGTGAAAATTTTCTGGTACATTATAATGATATATAAATATATGTTAAATTCAACACTTCATCGTAATTATCATGAAAACAATCAAATATAGTGATTTTGATCCTAGAAACGGCAAATTCTATTCCCAAACATTTCCAATTTGAAATAATGACTCCCCAGACCTTGGTCTATTTGCAGAAGCCTCGGAAAGCTACAAAGGAATCGATGGCAGGTTCCAACGATCGCTCTGTTGACACATCGACTATTGGAGCGGACAATTCCATTGTAATAAAGAGAACTTAATTAACTCTAAACCGTCTAGGGAGATGTCATTCAGTTATAGAATTTCCGATTGTAAGATTAGCTTCATTGTTTTCCACTTCATTGTCGCTGTTACCGTGTGAATTTTAATTCGAAATTTTGGTAATCGCTGGCTTATCTATCCTGAATTTCCCTTGACGAAAATTTCGATTGTAATTTTATCTTTAGTGCGCATCATTTCATTGCTGTTGTTACCGAGTGGATATTTGGTCAAAATTTTGTTACTGACTAGCTGACCTATCTTGACTTTTACAAGAAAAATAGATACAAATTGCACATCCTGCGTAGGCAGGAGAAGAAATAGGGAACTAAGGTTATCCCGGTCTAGCACTAGGGCTCGCTTAAATTGCGGAGGATGTGACTGTGGTGCAAGATAAAATGGCCGACATCGCCGTCTGATGTCATCCCCGAAACTATCACAATCTTTACAATTTCACGACTACTATTACAGTGACAATAATCGGGACCTAATGTTTTACGTTTCTTTCAAAGCATAGAGGAGGTCGGATATATATTTGAAAAACCAGTGTTAGGATAGGTCACCCTTCTAACACACGATCAGCGCTGCAAGAACTGCTTAACTCAAATGCTGGCCACTGATTGCTTTTTGCATGTTGGCTTCATTGTGTTTTATAGTCAATTCGTTTCATTGTTATCATGAACGTGTGGATTTCTGTCCAAAAATTTCAACCTTACAGATGCCAGACCTCACCTCGATAATATGTATCTATAAACGGCGGTACGCCGGTAACGTGTATTGGGCTGGCGCTCCGGTCTACCTGCATAGGTATGCCCGTACAAGTTGGATTCGCTGGTAACTGTAACGTGGTCGGAAAAGACTAGAGGATTGAGAGGGCGGCTGACAAAAAAGTCAAATATTATTCATTAAAAATTACTCCTAGAATTAGTCAATCCTTCTTGCATGCAATATAATTTTTTTTAATATATGTTTTTGTTGTTTATAGAACTAATGAGGATCTTATGCTAATACCATTAGAATGAATCCATCTATATCTCCTTTAATAATAAAGTTGTTATCAAATTTTTCTTTTTTACTGTTGTTGTTTGCTTTGTTTTTTTTTTTTTTAATTTGAGCATGATTTGTTTATATTAATATTTAGATTTTACTCTCTGTATGTATTGTTTCTTTTTTTTCTGTATGCATTGTAATGTTTCGGAAATAAATTCGTTCTAATTCATATTCTTATATTATTCTCTAATGAACGAAAATCATATCCGTATATATAAATGTATTTGAAGAGAACATTCCAACTGTTCTCCAAAATAGCAACATCCTGCTTTTATTTGCGAAATTCGCGGAATTCGTTTTTAATTATTCACCGTGTGCACAGAGAGCTATCAACTGACGGTTTCACTTCGCAATTAGTAAAAGGTATGCATCAGTTTTTTACTGATTCCATAAAATTTTCATCAGAAAGCGAACCAGTCAATTGGATTTTTAATTCAACCAGTGAATCGAATTTTAAATTACTTTTGTTTCGTCAGATATGTTTCATATGTATTAAGTAAATGTCATCAATATTGAAAGCTTGGCGGATAGCTGTATTAATTTATTTATTATTATCATTTTTTAATTTATTTATTTAACCAAAAAAAATACAGTTTTTTAAAAATAAAAATTCCGCCAAACTATTAAAATAGTTTATCGGCAGACCACTGCTCTCTTAATTTTAACTTCATCACACTTAAAATCCCTCACTTAATATCTCGCTAAGGAATCTCTTTTTCCAAGTTTCTTGTTCAATTTTGTATTCTGTTTCTAAGACTCGTTGAGAACCCGACAAGTTGTGTGGAATAGTCGAAAGCATATCCTTTAATTTGAGTATGTTTATAAATAAAGTAGCTTAAGCCCAATCTATGTTTCACTAATAGTTTTTTTCTACACCCTATTACATTTTTTACAATATGTCACCCCTTCGTTTATTTCTCTCTCACGGGACTGCAACGTAATCTCTCTCTCTCAGTTGAAAAGCTCCAGCCGTGACACTCGTTTTTGGTATATAAATCTATCTTTGAGGGTAATATTTTGGCGTCCGACGTCCACCCTGGTTTGGCGCATCAGCCGTGCATCTGCGACTGTGTGGTGCAAGTGACAATGTAGAATAATAATGGGTTAATTTTTGGTGAGACGTGACTAATTTCTTAGCATTCCATGGAGTCATGGTGAGAATGGAACTCAAGTAGACCTGGAACTTGCAAACCGGGTGTGGGTTTGACGCATTCATTTAATAAGCAAATTTACGGTCATAATTTGTGGTGAGACGTGACTAATTTCTTAGCATTCCATGAAGTCATGTTAAGAATAGAACTCAAGTAGACCTGAAACTTGCAAACCGGGTGAGGGTTTGACGCATCCATTTAATAAGCAAATTTACGGTCATAATTTTTGGTGAGACGTGACTCATTTCTAAGCATTCCATGGAATCATGGTGAGAATGGAACTCAAGTAGACCTGGTACTTATAAACCGGGTGTGGATTTGACGCATCTATTTATTATGTAAATTTACGGTCATTTGTAACCCTGTAGTGATGTAGTTGTTTTTATAAAATAATAATGTACAATTACTAATCAGTAACCATTGTCGACTGGTACTTTTTATACAGCAAAGGGGCAAACGGGCAGGAAATTCACGTGAGCGGCTACAGATGCCCATGGACATCAGTACTACGTAATCTACTACTTCAGAAAATTTGTTGCTCTTTTATTGAACTAATTATGACTTATTTATAAAATTCAATGACAAAATTCGGTAAAACTCAAATTTACATCTTCTGATAACGTATTATTACCTATTTTTCTCTATTATATCTATAATCGCCTTCAGTGGTACCACACCCTGTCTAAATTTCGGCAAAGTATATTTTGGCATTAAAGCTTGATGCGTTTAAACATAAAACGCTCGTTTGTTTACATTGTCTTTATATACTCGGACTTATAAAAAATACCCCTGATTCTTCATAGATCTGTGTCCGCTTTCAATGGTACCACACACTGTCTACATTTGCGATATTACACGCGCGCTCCGCTATCCGCTTTCACACTCGACTGGCTCTGGACGCTCCACTCGAACGTGAAATAGACAATCTCACTCACACGACTATCATCCTTAAAATTTTATAACAAAGAGATCATTTTCGTCTAAAATTCTTTTTTGTCCTTGACGTTATATAAGGTTTAAGATATGATACCTTATTAATAGAAACCTTTATAAGATTTATATTTCTATCTATACTGCTATCTAGGTAGAGTAAATATTTCTTTATAGGAGACAGATTGAGAGCACACGGCTTATCTAATTAAAAACAAACCCAAAAATACAAGCACTTATGAATGTTATATGTTTATTTTTTTTAAATCTTCATCGAATAGTTTGGTGGTGAAATTCACAATTTAAAAACGATGATATTAAAAATGTTTAACAAATATTGTTGCCAGCCTTTGGGAAATAAGGACGTAGCACAAAGACGTAGGAAGAAGGGAGTTCTTTAGAGAAATAATTTTTTTTCAGCTACTCACGAATGTTAACATTAATCTCTACACGACCGATCAGAAAGGACGCATTTCTGCTTAGAACCAAAACAGTAATTGTGCTTAATTAATTAATGCACTCGTGTTAATTTAGTGCCCTCGCGTTGTCTTCAGCACCAACACAACCCACTTGCGTTAATGAGTTATATTGTGCTTGGTGCAATAATCTAACATTTTATACGCAGAAATATTTCGGTAACAGCATACCAAAAAAGAAGATAGCCATTCTCGATATTGATATATAGATTAATACTTTACGAGAGAGAACTAAACAAAAAAGAATCCAGAATGTCGTAAAAGGTATAGTTTATTTAATATACCTTTTTTATCTATCTCGTGGTTTATTGAGGTCTGAGCTTGGAAGTTGTAAAGGATATTAAAGGATAGGTTAATACACATATATCGTAAATACGCGACATCTAAAAGGACATAAACCCGCACTAGTACGATCATACCAGATTTGGCTAGGCAGGGGAAGGTACACTGGCAGTGAAGGTGAAATCTGCACAAGTTCCGGGCACTTCTAACAGGAAATCAAGAATGTCATAAAAGAATAGCAAGGCGTTTCTATGACAACCTGTAGGAATTTTTGGCCATGTGGTTGGGCCTTATATTTGCCAGATCTGAAGGGGTCATTAAGTCCTCCTGCGTACAGATATTGAGGCACGCAGGTCACGACATAAGGTAATTCCTGGTTTGGACTTAACCGCATATACTACATTTTACTGATATGGTTCCTTCCTTTGCAAGGCGATGGATCCGACACCCGCAAGATGAAGCCATGGAATGCTAAGAAATTTGTCTCGTCTCTGAATAATGACGTATTTTTAGGAGGCCACAGCTTTATCAGTAGCCGGCATTTGAGTCGATAGCTGGGTTAAGCAGTTCTTACCGTTTTCGAGTAATGTTGTTGGGGAGGGATCGATACTAATGTTGTACTCACTAAAGCGTCGTGGGGTTCAAATGGATTACGTAGATTAGGTGCAGAAACGAAAAAGGCCGGTGGCCTAAACTCGTCATTAAGGCCAGCAACGCATCTGCTTGCCTCTTGGTCGTGCAGACGTCCATGGGCATCGGTAGGCACTTGGCTGCCTGCTGTCTTCTCGTTCGCCCCTTGTAACATAAAAAAGGCGTAGAAGCATGACTTCTACTACCGAAGCTATGCTTCCGTTGCCTATGAATAAAACATGTACTTTATTCAATACATCATTTACACAGACAGGATAATCGTCTATCTATACTAGAGATCACCACTAAATTCGGCCTCAACCTGTTTGTGTATGACATGCTTTGTACAATGACATACATTGTTCTATTTGACAGTTAATATAACATACGGTTGTCACGATCACGCTTTGACATCATCATATACATGTGTGTGTTAATCATGTAAATCGTTTGGCATTAGTGTGCGTGAGGTTTTATTTTAACAATTTAATATATTACAATATTAGTATTATAATATATTAAATTGTATTAAATTGTACATATTTTATTATAATATTAGTGTAATATTTGTAGTTAGCGGTTCACCTAAGTGCCTACTGACGTCCATGGACAACTGAACACCAGAGAGCTCGCAGAAAATGAGAAATGAGTATGCTCTTTTCTTTAAGATCCCTAAGTCAAAGTATATCAAAATTTTCGTTTCGTGTATTTATATGAGGAGGTCGAGGCCTAATTATTAATAGGCATTTGAGTCGATCGCTAGGTTAAGTTGCTCTTGCTGCGACCGGATGATAGATGGGTGATCCATTCTAATGCTGGTTGATATTTGATATCCGACCTCCTCCGTGTTTCGCAAGGCACGTAAAACAGTGGGACCCGATTAATGTCACTTTGTGATACTGTGGAAGTCTATGGAGGAGGCCTATGTCCAGCAGTGGACGACAGCGGGCTGAAAGAAGAAGAAGAAGAAGTAATTTGGAAATTCTAGGGTGGACCACCTAGCTAAGCACTTTGAAGATCTCGATGACGCGATGACACGAAAGTGGTACCCATGACAAAAAAATGGGTGTGATAGCTCCGACGCAAGACTGGAGTCTACTTCTTAAATCTTCGCTTAACTTCGCCCACCTTAACCCGTCTTCGCCCACCCTCGCCTACCTTCACTTACATTAGCCCACATTAGCCTACCTTCGCCTTTCCTCGCTAGCCCTCACCCATCTTCGGCCACCTTAGCACACATTAGTCCATCTTAGCCCACCTTCGCCCACCCTCGCCCACCTTGGCCCACCTTCCCTCTTCATTCCCTATCGTCTATGGTATAAGAGAAGTGGCGAGCGTTGTTACGCTCAATATAGAAACGCGTAACATCTGACATTAGATTTCACTACCCATATTTTTCATACCAAGGACCTTATAACTTTTCTTAAGGAGTAAACTCCAAAAATTTGCATAAGAAAACTCGGCTTTATTTTAAAAAAGCTATCCAATGTCATCCCACATGATGGGGTTGAATGAAAAAAAGAGCCGCGTGGTGAACGAAGTTCCTCATTACATGAATATTAATTGCAAGTTCTAGTCGAGGTAAAAAGAAAATAATTATTCGGGTACAGTTTTTCTTAATGATTTTTTATCTTTAGGGTATTCCTGAATTAAGTAAAAACTCTTATACACACACCTTACCACTTACCTTCATTCGCATGACCCTCACACTACAGCGCTTTTATAACGCGACGCTTTTCTATCGAGCAATGTTCTTTCTACGCTGTATATGTCATATACGGTATAGTATCGTATCGACGACGCAGAAAAAGCGCCAACGCTGAGATTTAACGCAATACTTTTTTAACACCAGTGCTAATGAGAGCATAAACACTGATAACGCGGCCCAGGCATACGGTGTTCTGCCCGAACGTTGGGTTACTTAATACAATCACTGGAATGATCATTCAAATGAAGCTATGTCTGGCTCCGGCATGACACATCGCTCTTCTACTTGGTCTTTGTTTTCTATGGTTCAGGAACACTTGAAGATTATTTAAACTCATTTTAGAATATTCTTGCTTTCATCTGACATTTTTCGCTCTTAAATATTATCCAACGCTCCCTTAAATTTTATTTTACATAAATTGTGACGGAACGAGCCGTGGCCAACTATCAAATTAAAAAAAAGGTTTTCGGAGGGAATAGAAAAACGTCAGATGCGTTGGCGGGAAGACAAAGTATAAAAGAACTGTATGTATTAGATCTCCCGAATAAAACTTGTTTTTGGATATTTTAAGTTTTATTTCTTAAAAAAATGTTTAACGCCATTATTGACATCCGTCAAAATGGCGTTTTTAAATTCATCGTATACCGATTCAATAAAGAAACAATTTTCTAGGTACTTACCTCGCACAACTAAAATCTGTAGGAATCAGTTTGCCAGCTTCAGAGCTTCCTAACCTATACGACGTAGGGAACTTCATGAAAAGAGCATACACATTCCTCAAAAGCCCGCAACGCATCTGGGAGCTCTGTCGTCGCAGTTATCCATGGCCGTTGAGGTAGTCGTTTAGGTTAACCGCCTGCTCATATGCCTCTTGTTTTATGAATAGGAATTCTCTATGGGCATTAATTACTGCCAACGTAATCACAGTTCAGGGAGCATGGGTTGCGCTCAAGATAAAAATATTTAACATTAAAATATTTAAGTTATTCTAGAACCGAAGGATGAAATGTATGTAGAAACACGCATTAAAACATTACCAACATAGAAAACTTGTTAAACATGAGAAAAAAAACAATTACTTGAAAATTTATTAAAAAACGAAAACAATTGTGCTTAAATCTGAAAACGTTCCGAAATAGATTGGTCTTGTTAATATTCTTCACCGCCTTCCCCTTCTCCTTCGCCGGAGTCCATGCCCACTTCCTCATAGTCTTTCTCCAGAGCGGCCAAGTCCTCACGGGCTTCCGAAAATTCGCCTTCTTCCATACCCTCGCCTACATACCAATGAACGAAGGCACGCTTCGCGTACATTAAGTCAAATTTATGATTTAATCGTGACCACGCTTCTGCTATGGCCGTTGTATTCGATAGCATGCACACAGCCCGTTGAACTTTAGCCAAATCCCCACCGGGCACTACCATTGGGGGTTGATAGTTGATGCCCACCTTAAACCTAGTGGACCCGATCAACATTGCGCTCCTAAAAATTTTTTAAAATAAGATAAAGTCATAAATCTATTTCGAAAACAGCCGTCAAGTGATGGTATTGTTGTCGTGTTACATTCAGTTTGTGAGAGTTTTCGGTGCCTAAAGTTCTATTTAAAGGCTGGCAACGCAACTGCGAGCCTTCTGGTGGGGCAGATGTCCATGGGCGTCGGTAGTCACTTAACACCTGCTCGTTTGCCCCTTATAAATAAAAAAATAAATATAAAACAAGACCACTGAATTTACGCTTGCGAAGTCGCGGGTATCAGCTAGTATGCTATAAATTCTGCTATTGTAATTTTGTATTATGGTTTACTCGTTTGTGGGCCTCTATAGCTCAACGGTAGAAGGGATGGCGTGAAATGCGTGAGGTGATCGGTTCAAATCCTCTCGCGGTCACTCCTAGGTTAACGAGGTTATTAAGCATACTCCACGGCATTCCTTAAATTCATTAAAAAATATATACGATACCTAAGTGTCCAAAGGACATAAAACTTTCCGGTTTTATTTAACGTAAAATGAGGCAATATGTTGTAACAGTAAAAACCGGTATTTTCCAACGGTAAAATATACAAGATGCAACGAGACAAGGCGGGAAACGATGCGCGCGCGCACGTTAAATGCAAAAATAAAGTTTTTCCAATAAAACAAATAAATAAAAATTTAAAATTAAAAAAAAATGTTTAATGTCAAAATAAATAGCCTTATAAAATGTATATAAGCGTAACTATTTAAAAAAAATGTGTCTACTTATTATATGGAAACGACTGTATTTACATTCATAGATAGCTGATGTTACAAGGAACAATTCAGAATACTTTTTTATTAGGATTCTACCCAATAAAGCCCTCAAAACTGTTAACAAAATCACCGATTTTCACGCAGACAAAGCCGAAGAAAACATAGCTAGTAACTAATGTACATACCTTCGTACAACTGTCCATTAGCTTGTATAAAAAAAATGAAAGCAAAATACAAAATATATATTAAATACATCTCGTTCGTTATTTCTTTATTGATTATTAAATAATTAAAAATAAACAATACACTTTTATAATAATCACAAATATCACAGCACTTTAGTCTTAATTATTATATTTCTAAATATTTTTTTATAATATACAGTTCTAAATTCTTAAAACAGCACGTCTTTCCAAGAGAGCAGTTCACATTATACTGAACTCACTGATGTTTAAAATCAACGAATTTGCTTTTATATGCGCAGACGTCATATGTTTGACAGTTGGACAAACGTGTTGGTCCAATAGCAGCCAATTTTAGCCGTTGATTAAAATATTTAACAACTATAGTAGCGTCCATATCGCTGGGCAAAAACGTACGTTGACTCCTCGTACATCACTAAGGCATCGTTTCCCAAATTTATTTCTTTCCTTTTACGCCTCTGTCGAACCTTTTGTGACATCGAACAAAGGCATCCAAAATTTTACTTAACTCGGGCTTTTATAATTTTTACGAAGTAATTTTGTAAGTGTTACAAAAGCTGTTGTAATTCTTATTTGTGTATTATTTCGAGTAGAATAATTAAAAATGTAATAAAAGTCATGTGATACATAGGCTAGTTGAATACAATTTCCCGATGTTATTTTTTAGAAATAACGATATTCTTTAATTTTTCAGTGTTTTAACTAGTTTTAAACGAGTTCCTTGTTGATTCTTCTCGTGGCTCGACTCATCCGAATCAGTGGTAGCGTTTAAAATATTAGACGATTCAAAAGAGCTTGTAAAAGTCTACTCGAATAAAATATTATTTGAATTTGAATTTTATGAAACACCATCTTTATTACTGGTCCATATCCATCCATCCGCCTTCGACGTCACACAGATACTGTGTAAAAAAAACCGCGCTTTGAAAAAAGTTTTAGAAACGACGCCTTATCGGCTCTTCTCTTCAAGAAGGGTCAACGTACGTTATTGACAAGCGATATGGGCCCTACTATAAGATTCTTTGTGACTAATTCATGTATGCAATAGAAGTAGAAGGATAATAGACAACATTTCAGAATGTTACCTATTATCCTTCTACTTCTGATGCAAACTATCAGTAGTTCTATGTATTCTAAAGAATAATATTAAATTTATATATGTATATGGCTGGCCCGTTAGCGCAGTAGGCAGTGACCCTGTTTTCTGCTCTGGGGGTCGTGGGTTCGATTCCCACCTCGAGTCTGGGTGTATTATCCATATGTATGTAATAATATATTTCTAAAAAAAGTATCTATACTGAGAAGCCTACCGTGTGCGGACGCATTAAGATTTTTAAATAAGGAAGTTGAATTACATCTCAAAATATACGAAGCAATTACAAAAGGAGGTGATGACTTAATTTGGAACAATTAGATGTAAATATTTTATTTGATAGCTTAATTTTCGAAGGTGCTAAGAATTCCCGTCAACGAATTCCTGTGACTCTGTGACAATTAGTCCTTATTCGCAAGAAGGCTTTATCGTGTGTTAAAAATGCGTTCAAATAGAACATATAAATTCCCAAGATTATGTTCTTACGGCAGCGCTTTTAAAACGCGACGCTTTTTTATCGAGCAATGTTATATTTTCAACACATTTTCATCTTATTGACGAGAGAAAAGCGCCAACGCCGAAATTTAATGCAACGCTTTTTTAACTCTCGAATGATTGAGGCGTTAGTCTATTCGCGAATAGTTTTTGTTAAAAGGTAAAAGTAAAAAAATAATCAAATAGCAAAGATATTTATCACATTTATAGAATTTTTACACCATCGTATATGCCAAAAATTCCATTTGGGTATTTTCTTTATACTCCAATTATTTGGTTCCAAAAACAGCGGTTAACGCTCGTACGCCTAAACTATTTACTTAATAAAAAAATGGTAAGTGGATAGATAATTTTCTAGTTTCATTTTGTGTAAGTGTAACTGTTTTAATCGTGAAATAAGTGGGCAGAAATATTGTCAAAAAACTTAATTTAGGCGGAATTTTCTAATATGGCTGCGCGAAGGGCAGAAATACGAGGCCGCAAAGTTAAAATTCGGATAACACATCAAAATCTATAAAACCACCACTTAATTATCAAAACTCCCCCAAAATTTCCCAGACATAACTACCAAATTATTGGACTATTATTTCGTTATTACAATAAAAGCATTCAAAATTTCTTAGAGCTTTACATCACCGCGACGCCATGGCGACGTGGCCAACCGTTTACTTATCCAAACAATTCATACTTAAATTTAAAAACTTGGTGACGGTTTGGCGGCGTTGACAACTTAGAAGCGTAGCCACGGTTACTACTCGCTACTGATTTGGCAACCGCAGTTATCCATGTCCACGTAGCCGGCGACGTCGCCATGGTGTCATGGTGAGGTAGAGCTTTAAGAAAGAGTCTTACAACCGTATTATGCAAAAAATAGCGTAGGCTAACTCTGGCAGGCGATAAAACTACAAATCACAGTGACATTTACGCCCCCAGTAAAACAAAGAAGCTGATATTTTCATATGTTTTTCGACACATTAGCGTAATCTGGATTTGGTGTTGTTATTTCATTAGCATCTGATTACACGGCCAGCAATGTTCAATAGAGGTCATTGGATCGAGTTGACACACACAAATATATAAAATGGATTCAAATAAGCATACAATTTATCATATATGCATAAGATAGGTATTGGATTTTGGACCCATTCACACTGATCTTTTCGACTATCCGACATCCTCCGTGTTCCGGAAGGCACGTCAGACTGTGGGGGACCCGATTAATGTCTCTGAGTGATATTAATCGTGAGGTTGCAGAGATCGTGGGGGTTCCGAGGATGACGTCAAATGCAAACGGTCATCTTAAATCGCCCCACAACCAAAACCTCTGCAATCTAAACGGACCCTGGTTCTAGATTGGGATAAAAAAAGAAACAAGGAAACTATTTATCATATTGCGTAAGATTTTTATTTTGGAAAAAAATATAATAGTGCGGTAACAAGCCTAAACTGATTCTCACAACCTGAAATCTAGATCTAAGAAACGCCTATCTAGAAAAGCCTATTTTCTCTATATCTAGAGGATTTCGTAGCTTAGTCATTAGTACCGAATCAGACGAAGACGCGGACACAGCTAGTATTACACAAATATAAACGAGTTTCAATATACACGGCGCTTATATTTCGCCTACGATTAGCATATAAGACAGGTTTTTCGTAATAGTTTGCCTTAATCGTTATGGTAGGTCAAAATTGAATATAATCTCATTTAAATATTCAATAACATAGCATCAAGCTCATATAATGATAGTTGTCTTTGCGCACTTAACGCAATACATACAAACATGCAATCTACATTCTTGGCTGACATTTTTTGTATATAAAATACTAGTTGTTACACGCGACTTCGTCCGCATAAAATTAGGTGAAAAATTTTAGCTTCACGATATATAGCCTATAGCGTTCCACGATAAATAGGATATCAAACACTAAAATAATTTTTCAATTCAGACGAATAGTTCCTGGGTTGCTGGTATACCCCTTGCTCCTACCTCTACCGTGTGTAAGCTGGTTTTATAACCGTTTTTAGTGAGCTCATTGGTTGGGTCAAAGTACTTGTTTGTTTTTAACAGACGGTCTTTGGGGACCATCTGTTAGAAACGAACAAGTACTTTCTACTTAGTAATTAGTAGGAAATAAAAGTCGTAAAAATTTGGCAACCTAATGTGTAAATCTACAAATGTTAAATCTGTTAAGATGTGGTTTTGGGATTTAGTGAACCCTTAAAGATTTGCTCTGTCTTTTTGCAAACTAATACATGAAGAGACTTGAAATTTATCATGTTGATAGGACATGCTAAAAACTTGTTAGGAAAATTATTTTTAGCGAAAGTAGACAAAAACTTTGAAGTTTCTGCACAAATGTCTTTAATGCAAATCAGATATGGGACCCTTCTATATAAGAGTGTCTTGGCATTTTCTTGGCTACTTTTGAAGTAAAAGACTGACGAGAACCTTACGAAAAGTGTGATCGGGCGTGGCAAATATGATACAGCCAACCAGCTTAATCTGCCATTCAATCAAATGGCTGGTCTCTTCACTTTCAACTTTGAAAGACGTCATCGTTACCGACACCTCTGACGATTCGTTTTCACTTATGTTGGGTGGATCTGATGGAGCTAAAGAAGTTTTACTTCAGTTATATGGTCTAAAGCACACTTGTTTATTTAATTTTTTCAGAGTTCCTATACGAACATATGCAATTTTGGCTGCACTTACTTTGGGCACAATGGCATTTTCCAACCTAGCTCTAAGTTACCTCAACTATCCAACCCAGTTGATATTTAAGAGCTGTAAGCTCATACCAGTCATGATTGGCAGTATTATAATACTTGGTAAGAGGTATGGATTCCTGGACTATATAGCAGCTGTGATAATGTGTATAGGATTGACAATGTTTACTTTAGGTAAGAGTCTTTGATTTATTGCTGTGCAAGAACTAAATAGAGAATTCAGAGCCTCAATAGCTCAACGGTATAAGGTATGGACTGAAATCCGCAAGGTACCCAGTTCAAACCCCACCACCGTTGGGGTATTGTCGCACCCACTCCTAATACAGGCTTTTAATTTAGGCTTAGTAGGAGAGGAAAAAGGAAATATTAGACATACCTAAAAACTATTACTATATATTATATATTACTATATAAATATATTACTATATATATATTACTATATATATATTACTATATATATACTATTCTTTTTTTAAAAAAAAAAACATGAAGGAATGTTAGGGTGACCCATTGATTTTATACATCCGATCACGACATCGGCCCATATTGCATTGGATCAATAGAAGATTTGATTGATTTTAAAGGCCGGCAACTCATCTTCTAGTCTCCTGGTTGTGCAGATGATGTCCATGGGCGTCGGTAGCCACTTAGGTGAACTGCCTGCTCGTTTGCCCTTGTAACATACAAATAGAGAAGTAATGATTAAAAACTATATAATATATACCTAATAGTGGTGCGCAAGATTAAACTCTAACAGTGTTTCCCTATGTGTGTATCTCCTTTGTGTTTAATCTTAAAGGTTGACTAAACATCTTGAAAGTTCCTATTCTTTTGAACTTAAGGTCGAAATTCGCTCACTTTATGCTCGGTGCAAGTCTTCTATTATACCCGGAAAAGGGTGATGATTCTCTGAAGACACTATAAATTCATTGTTGAAACGTTTATTTATTTATTAACAATAGACATGCCAACAGTATATTTAAAAAAACAATTTTACACATCGTTTCAGTGGACTTATAATTATATAATACACTTTTCACAGACTGTAAACATAGAACTTTTATACAGAAACAATAATTACATTAGTTAAAAAATATATATATTGAGTTTAAATACTTTAAGTTAAAAGATCATTAAATGTTTTTCTTGAATATCATTTAGTATATTAATATGAAAAAAATCAACATCAACTGAATTTATTTTGTTGTAGGCCAAAACTAATTTGTTTAATTGAGATTATTTACCTAAATTATTCCTAGATACCCTGTATGGAAAAAACTTCTTCAATGGATATCTAGGTAAACTACACGGAGCTTTTATAGATAATTGAGATAAGACATTAGGTGATACTATTTTGTATAGTCTTAGAACGTTTAATTTATTATAAGAAATGTGCATTGCGTCATGTAAAGGGTATATGATCTCCCGCAGGTTGGTGGTGGCGGCCGACGTGGGCCAGAACGAGATCAGCAGCAAGATCACGGTGCGGCACACCACCGTGATTATATATTTCAGAGAAATATATATTTGTGTATAACAGGCGTCTGTTACCTATAACACGGGCATTAAGCTCTCTACCTTGGGAACAGACGTCCGTGTGTTATATAGTCATGTATATAATAATAATAAATCTTTTATTCCTCTTACTAAGCCTAATTACAATTTTAACTTAAATTAAGACGACATAAATGGTCCAGCAAGAAGAAATGGTTGCAACCTCAGCGTCAAATATTTATTTATTTATTTATATACCCGGTACATTAAATGTCAGCTTTCGTAACCCTCATACGAGATGCCGTGATTACAAAAAAATTGTTTTATCAATACACGTTAACAATCATTGTAATAAGAGCGTTTTCCACAATAGCTTTATTGCTACTTATCTCGCTCGTAAACCGAACCAAAATGGCCGCCGTAAAGTGTCAACTCCCTGGTAATGAGGTCAACCGGTTTGCTCGCGATACCATCGCCCTACGGCTTTCGACCCCTGCTCTCTCAACTCCTATTGTTTCCTACACTACAAGCTCTTGGGTTCGAAGTCTATAAATGGAAAATGGGTTTAAGCTGTTAGAATCTAGGTGCTCCTTTGTCTTCGAAATTCTTTTTTTTTTTAAATAATATTAGGAGTACTTTTTAGGTATGTGTAATATTCCCGTTTCCCCTCCTACTAAGCTTAAATGAAAAGCTTGTGTTAGTAGTGAGTGTGACAATACCCCAACGGCGGCGGGGTTGAACCGGGTTCCTTGCGGATTTCAGTCCATACCTTATACCGTTGAGTTATTGAGGCCCAATTCAAATACGTGAGCTATTTTTTAATTCTTTATATAATCTTGCTTTCTGAGGCTGTATCTGGTGTCCCGTAAGACATGATAGCCTGTCATATACATTTCTAAGACTGTAAAGTTACATTTCCGATACATATTCTAAGATCTGTAAAGATTGAAATGAATTGAAATTTATTTATTTTCCAGGCAAAAATCATTCAAAAAGAACGTGACACTAACGTCGAGTCTGTATCATAGACGTTGGTCTAATAGAGATGTTATATAAATAAATAGATACATCGCGTAACAAATTAGGTATTTTTTAAACACTTAGATGTGGGGGGAATAGAGGTGTCGCTTGAGGCATCAAGTATTCTTAATCCAGCACTGGCTTAGTCATAAAGACCATATCAGCTCGTATATATAACTAGCTGCGCCTGCGCCTTCGTCTGCGTAGAAGTAGGTAAAAAAGATTTGCTTTTAGCGTGATGATATATAGCCAATACCCTTCCTCGATAAATAGGCTATCTAACACTGAAATAATTTTTCAAATCCGACCGGCAGTTCCTGAGATTAGCGCGTTCAAGCAAACAAACTCTTCAGCTTTATATTAATAAAAAGGTTTTTTTGTAGATCCCGAGGGGCAACCGGGTATGAGCCTCATCTGAGTGGTTATAGAAACCCATAGACAACAGCACCACGAGAAGCCTCACAGTTGCGTTGCCGGCTTCTGAAAAAAACGAGTATATTTTTAAATTATTATAACGTCGCGTTTTTTTTTTAATTTTTAGCGAGCGGTAGCGCATGTGTGACAAATCCTTTAATTAGAAACTCGCGTACGCTCTCATATTAAAAACACAGCTAGAGGAATCTTGAAAAAGTTTCCCGCATTATTCCAGTTGTTTCCTCTCAAATTATTATCTTACTAGCTGTATCCGGCGACTTCTTCCGCGTGTGTCACTCTTATCACTTACGCATTCAAAAATGGTTGTTGAATAAGAATTAACATCTTTATAAAAACACCTTCACAAATACTGCATTATTTCAGAACAAATTTGGTTAGCGTATTTCAAAAAGCCGATTTCAAAAATTCCTTTTGTGTTAGATAGCTCATTCATCGAGGACGACTATAGGCTATATATTATCACGCTGAGACAAATACGAGCGAAGCACCAACGAAAAATATTTCAATATCGGGGACTTTTTCCGTTTTGACAGCTTCTAAAATTTACGCAGACGGAGTTACGGGAAACAGCTAGTTTAAAATAATCTTCTACCTAGCGTTATTCCGGTATATATCCAGGGTCCGCTTGAATTGCAGAGGCTGTGAGGCGAGTTAAGATGACCAACTGCCGGCTGACGTCATCCCCGGAACACCCACAATGTCTACAATCTCACGACTAGTATCCAATCGGGATCGACTGTGTAGCGGCTGCTACATAACAAGATGGCAATGATGTCAAGTGGAAAAGGTTACACCAAAGCAAACTAGATGGCGCCTCTGGATAGAGACAAGTGACAGTCTTTGGAGGAGGCCTTCACCCGAGAGGGGTTCCTGCGACAAAATTGTATCTAAATAATAATTAATAACCTATGTATTTTGCAAATTAATATAAATATTTAACATGTCAGAAGTATACTTTATAAACAGCAGGAAATAAAAAGTTTTTTTAGTATTTTATTTATTTAAAATGTTTTATATGTTATAATTTCTCATAATATCAGTGGCGCACTACCAATCCATATATTTATATAAAAATCAAGCACTGTTCCTTAGTCTCGCTAAAACTCTGAAACGGCTGTACCATTTTGAATTCTGTTTGTTTTATTTTCTTCCTCTTACTTCCGGGAAATATTAAAAGATAACAAAAAAAAGGAAAAGACGAAAGATTATTTAAAAATACCAAAAAATGCAGGTTTGGTTGCTACTTCAGAAACACTTTTATGTCTTTTCCATAAAACGTGACACTGGCCAAATGATTTACGAAATTAGAATTTAACATAGCAAGTCAATTAAAAGTATGTTTTAAGTAGTGATAAATTTTACATTTTTTTGGATTTTAAAATAATTTTCCGACATTTCCTTTCTTTCTTTTCTTTTAAACGTTCCCTGAAACAAAGGGAATGAGAGAAAACGAACTGATTTATATAACACACACACATATTATATATATATATATATATATTTATATTTAGATTTGCTGTCAGTATATTCCTGCCTATTAAAGTGTGAGATTCGTACATAAAGGGTGTCAAATGTCTAATATTTCGTTCCGTAGAGCAAACTCTATGAATGCAAACGATTTACAATTAGCTACGTTCAAGCTAGTTTTGCATATAAAATGGCAATTCGTATCGCCATCGCTACGACAGTAACGCTCAAAACCACAATATGTCCAACACTTGTTCTGACAAATAATTTTTTAAAGACAACCGTGTACAAGGCATATTACAATTAATACATGTAGGAAAACATTGATACCACAGAGAGGGTTTCGGTGAAGAAAACATTCTATCAGTAAAATCGAAATAAGTACTTTCAAGTCAAATACGTGAACTTAGTCAGGTTTTTTGACAAATAATAAATAATATTTACTTATAATTGTAATTAATCGGGAATCGAGAGACTATCGAATCGAAACTTACGAGGCGAGTGTTCTTCTGTTAAGTTTTATTTATGTTTTTAGGGTCCCGTACCTCTGAAGAAAGAACAACTATAGAATCCCTTTGTTGTCCGTCTGTCTGTCTAGGTCATTTTCTCGGGATCGCGTAGAGCTATAAAGCTGAAATAAATAGCAATAATATAAAAATATCAAAGTCTATCTAAGTGTACGCAATCAAAAGATATGGATGATATATCTTGTAGCACAAGTATATAAAGCAATCCAAAAACTGTAAATTTATTGTTGCACCAGTATCTTTATGTCTGTCCATTAAGACTCATTTTCTTAGAAACGCGAAGAGGTATAGAGAAATTAATAACGAATCCTGATATTTCTGAGCCCTTGAAACTGTGAAAAAATCAATGCTCTAAGTATGAGTAATCAAAATATATGGCCAAATATGTCGTATTTACCATAGTAATGCATTCGAAAGGGGAATCAAAACTTATAGCCTTGTTGATGTAGAATGATGCAATTAAGCAAGAAGCTACTATATCTCGAAGTACAATTATAGGAACAATACCAGAATCCATAAATTTGTGAAAAAAAAATGCGGCGACTTAGTCAAATTAAAGGAAATCTTATGAAAAATATTAATCTTTAAAAAGCCGTGTCCAGTATTACGTGATGGTACGAAACTCTTTGTGCGCGGGTATGATTCGCACTTGTCCGGTTTTTATTATAAAATTAGTACATTTTCACTCTTATTAGTATGTTAATGAATGTTATGGTTAAAACGAGGTCAGCTTAGTACATGTTTTGGTATTTAATGCTTATGCGGTTATGCTTACTCCTTCATGTTTATTGTTTCCTGGTAATTTAGTCAAAGATCATCTAATCACGACAAGAATAAAACCTACACAAGATTGTTATTGTTCTCTGTATTTCCTTCCGTTTATATTTATTTAGATGCCTCAATAGCTCAACGGTGTAAGGTATGGACTGAATTCCGCGAGGTACCCGGTTTCACCCACCGCCGTTGGGATATTGTCGCACCCACTCCTAATACAAGCTTTTAATTTAAGCTTAGTAGGAGGGAAAAAAGGGCATATTAGACATACCTAAAAAGTATTTCTAATATTCTTTAAACAAATATACCGGCACATTTCGGCTGCAGAGCAAAAGGACTGCTAGCGTGGCGCTAGCAGTCCTTTTGGCCTCTAATTTAACCCTGCATTTCCATTAACCCACTAACTAAGCTTAAATACTTGTGCTATCATTGGTTGCGACTATAATCAAGCGGCGTTGTGGTATAAACCGGGTATCTAGCGTATTTTTACCCTAACCTAAAACCGTTTAGTAATTGTGGCATAAACAAAATACACTTTTGCATAATATCTGTAACGCGGAAGATTTTGGCCGCATTGGATTCTGGCGAAATATCGTGAAATGCGCTCACGGCCTTCTAAAAGCATTTTTCGTTCTGAGGACAGTCGATCTAGTGGCGCCGATCCGGTCCATTCAAAGTAAATAAACTTAACCCACTCTCTCTCAAGTTATGGTTGCGTTTTAATTGAATATCGTTTAATTATTAAAATAAATGGATGTTGCGCAATGACCAAAAATATTTTGACCATGGCTTCTTTTTAACCGACTTCAAACGAGGAAGTTTTCAATTCAATTGTATGTTCTTTGTATGTATGTTACGCGATTACTCCACCATTTATGAACCGATTTTGATGATTCTAATTTAGTTGGGTAGTCTAAATTTCAAAGATACCATATAAATTTGGTCAAAATCGGTATGGCGGTTTTTGAGAAATCCACAAAATTCTAAAAAATAATATAAATAAATATATATAGGACTATATGACACGGGACGTCTGTTCCTAAGGTAGTTAAATTAATGCATGTGTTATAGGTAACAGCTGCCTGCTATACACAAATATTACATACATATACATTTTTTTTTAGAAATATATAAATACATACATATAGATAATACACCCAGACTCAAGGTGGGAATCAAAACCACTACCCGCGGAGCGGAAGGCAGGATCACTACCCACTGCGACAACGGGCCAGTATGTGTCTAGTAAGTAATTGTAAGAAAGAACTAATTATTTTTTGCTTTTTAGTTCCTTAAGGGTGCTTTTAAGGCAGTTTTCTTTTTATTTATAAATACTACATTTGTAAACTGATTTATCTTTGATTTATCATTTGATAGATTACAGTCAAAAATATAATTATAGATATCTTCGCGTGGGAGATAAAAGGGAAAAGAGCGTTCGACTGAGTCTTAGGAGATTGGCCGAGAGATTGAATCTTCAGAAATTTACTCAAGATACAAAGGATATTTGAAGAAACTATTACCTTATTTAAGATTTTAAGACGATATTTCGAAAACTTTAACTCATTTTAATAATAATCAACAAAATAAACACAACTTAAGACATAAGCAAAATTAAAAGAATTTGCAATATTTTTAATAAAAAGATATGTCTTGTAGATCAGATACTATGTAGGGACTTTTCATTTTTTTACCTGGTAACATTATTTGTGAACTAATTATATATACTCTTTGATGTTTACACAGATTACAAAACAATCAGAAAACAAATATGACTTCTTACCGTGTGTTAGCCAAATCACCCACGTAAATGGTATTGTTAGGTGGTTTTTGAAGGGCTAGCCAGGTGTCGTAGCTATCAGCGTACGATGCTGGAAATGCTGTCGCAGAGTTTATAGATTCCACAAGATATCGCCACGCTCGATCATGGCTGCAAAGATCTAGAAGTAATGTTGCCAATTTTAAAATTCAAATGGAAATGAGTGGACATTCATTTTTTAAATACTTGTCTAGAAAATTCACTCTTGTTAATTAGATTTAGAAGTGTTTTTAAATACTAGGACAACTTTAGATATGCCCAATAGTCTCGCTGCCCAGAAGTGGGATACGACAATTGCCCAACAGAGTATGAATTTGGACCAGATTGTTAAAGATTCAGTTGAATCCACCCCTTCGGCCATTGAGCTATGAGGCTCTAATTTAACATATTGGTTTGGAAAACGGAGCATTGAGAAAAGCAAGCGAGTATAAGATATCTATAAATGTATAAAAGCAAAAGATGAAGAAATCTCGAGAAACGTGGGACGTACAAAGAGGAAATTTGGCAGATAGGTTGTTTAAAGATGGTAGACTCTTTACAGTACTTATGAACGTCATGCGTATTAATAATTATTGTCATAGATTTTTTCAAATCATTATAACATTTGGCGATAAATTATACGATTTCAAAGCTAAGTTTACAAGGGTTCCAACGCGACCTGCACTGAGAAGAGCCCGCAACAAAGTCAGTCGGGTATTTTTTTGTTATCACCATTTCACAATAATTCAGATTCAGTTAGAGCAATTTACTCCTAATATTGATTTATAACAGTAGATTTCTTTTATACTAACTTTTATCATTTATATATCTGTCAGTTTTCGCACACATCATTATAACGCAATGAAATTATTACGACGACACTACGAAATATCAGTTGTTATTTTAACTTCAAATCTAAGAATAAAATCAATAAACACATAAAAATATATTTAACCATAAATAGGGAGAACTTTCGATGACCAACTATTGCCTTCAACAAATTAAAAAAAAAAACAAGTGTCAAACCGCGCGCGCTTTCGCCGCCATTGTAACAAGCAGAAATTCCAATGAAGGATAAAGTTAGAAAATGGCGGGTGGTGCACACCAAAATTACACAGATCCGTTGGTCGGAGTGTCGAGACGTAGTATTTTGGGTAATTACAGTGAATTACGGATTCGATTCGTTTCCAGTGGTTTTATTATTTTGTCGGCATTTTATGAACATGTACTGTTTTAATTTATTTATGAATATCAATACCATAATAAGTTATGAATTAAAGTATTAGAAAAACTTCTGAGAAGGCTTTCAAATATGTCTAATATATATAAATTAGATGAAACGAAATAACCGGTTTTCTTTTATTTCTGTGTATTCCAGCGATTCCCAAACAGTGGGTAGAGACCCGTTAACGGATCAGCGTTAAGTAAACTGCCGGGTCGAAAAAGACTCGCAAAGATCTACTGTTTTAAAGATACATCCAATTTTCTTTGAAAACAATTATTATTAAGAAAGTTATGAAAGGAGATAAACAAAATCTGCCACAGAAATTTCAGACGTAACGTATCTACTTAAAGTAAGAAAATAATTCATGATTTCCAGACTATTATATGCAAAACAGAAATGGTAGGTCACACATAATAGGTGTATAAATAAATGGGCCATGGAAAAAATATTTGGTAAACGCTGATGTATTCTATAAATCTTGTATAGTGCGTTCAGTCTAAAAATGCACCTGCCTGCACATAAATCCATTATTTTACAGTGTGAAAGTAAATATTAATTGCAACGCTTGCTTTTGCGAAAAAAACTTAACCACGCACTGTAAAGTCAACATAATCGCGCGATCGGTTTAACAGAGTTAGCGTAGCGTTTAGCGGTTTGGAGGGGCGTGCATTTTTAGACTGAACGCACTATTACATATTATCGGGTGTTATATTCTAATTTTATTATGATACCACCCGTGCAGTAGTAACATTTAGGGTCATAAAACGCGTCAGTATCCGATTTCTAGTAAATTGATACCTCAAAGGCCCGAAGGAATTTTAATTCGGGACAAACCACCGTTGATTGTGGCCGCGTGTAATTACCTGTGAACAAAATGAAAATTATTATTACACGTACGACGTACCGGTAAAGTTAAATTTCGATCGTTTATTTAAAAAAATGACACTAGAAATATTTTACCTTTTTGTATTTTAATCTTATCTTAATACTAGCTGTACCCCGCGACTTCGTCCGTATAAGCCACCCTTATCACTTAGGGCTATGAAAAATAGATAATAGCCGATTCTCAGACCTAATGAATATGCGTATAAAACTTCATAAAAATCAGTCTAGCCGTTTCCGAGGAGTACGGTAACTAAAATTGTGACACGAGAATTTTATATATCTATATATATAAAAATGAATCGCAAAATGTGTTGGTAATCGCATAACTCAACAACGCGTGTACCAACTTAGTCAATTCTTTTTTTAAAAATGTTCGTCGAAGTCCAAGGATGGTTTTAACGGTGAGAAAAATTCGAATAATTGCCGGGTAAACACAAATAGTAGCCCTTTTCCTTGCCCCATACTAACGTTTTCTAACTAAAATGTAGAGTCAATTTGAACTTTATTGCTATTTTATAAAGTTCATATTAAATTAGATGCACTCTCTGTTGTCTAAGCAATGTAGATGTGTTTCTACCGTCAAAGAGTCAATTTGCACTTTATTACCGCTGCACAAAGCAGAATCGATTCGTAGTCATTCGTTCTTTCTAAAAACACAAGAACGGGAACGGGAACAGGGACGGAGACGGGAATGGGACGATTTAGAATAACAGAAGTAAATAGTAAGTAGCTCAACGTTTGGGCAAGACATCGTCTGCCGGATCCGCTAGTAAGATATATAAATTACGCGTCACATTGTTTGTCCGCGATAGACTCCTAAACTATTTAACCGTTTTTAAACAAATTTGCACACCGCGTACATTTGGATGCAACTTGAAAGATAGGAAAGCATACATCTCAATTTATAATCGCAGATAAAAATGAGTATAAAAAATTTGTGTTCAACATCATTTGGTTTATTATTTGTTCATAATATATTTTTATCGAAATATATAAAAGCATGACTGTTGGACCTCGCGTCCCAGACCTATACGAGGTTGCTTTGGTGTTTTGTAAAACGAGCGTAATTCCGTTTCCACATTCATTTTTTAGAGAGAATACATTATAATTTTTTAGTTGATAAGAAATCCTGATTAGGCTCATTTTAACTTTTTCCAAACACCGACTTTCGTGTGACATCACACAGACGGACCTTCGATGCTTCCACAAATTAAATTTCACCTCAGAAAATCCACAAATGTGCATTTGTAAAAGCATCACAACTTACAATTCTTTGACGCGGGACACGTTTCGTTTGCACCCTTTTTTATTTCAGCAATGTATATTTAACTCTTATTTTTATCGCTCTTTTAAGCAAAAAAATATTACTATCTCACTCAACTTACTTGTACCTTTGATTGACTTTCATAAATTGCTAGGTTTCTTATGATGGAGGTGAAACAGCCAGCCCGTGGATGACTAAACAGCATCGAGATGCTTTGATACTGCATACCAATAAGATCGTTTCATCCTATCCTTGTACCTTTATTCTTGATAATTTTACCATAATTACGCAATGTTATACATTACCGAGTTCGAAATACCGAAATTCGACTACAAGGACGTCGGTAACAGGGTGGCCAAATTCAAGTGGTACTAGGCAGTATATATGGCTAGAGGTAGTGGTGGCAGCTGGTGTACTCAAGCTACTGTGTGGTGGCCTATATTGGGTTGGTAAAACCCGCTGTACGATGGGTTGCTGACATCAGAAGAGTGGCGGAAAGTGGCCGAATGCGGGTTGCGAGAGATAGAGGAGAGTGGCAAAAGCAAAGGAAGCCCTATGGCCAGCAGTGGGCGATTAAAATGTAATTGATAGATTTGCTAAAATCATTGCGAAGTAAATGGCGAATTTTGCGAGCCATTCCTAGCTTTCCATTTGCATGATACGAGAGTCATATGAAATAATATTAAGGTCTCCGCGCATTATATCTCAGAAAGGTTGCTGTACAGCAACAAAAAAATCGCAGATTTGTTCACAGGTTTATGAGAAATGGGTACATACTTTTTTCTTGAAGTCTCTAAGTCGTATTAGTTGGTAAACATCGAAGTTAGCAACCAGATTAGATTTTATTACTTTTACTTAATGAAATTTGATTTCATTCTCAGCATTTCGGACATTTCAAGTACATTAAACTGAAAAGTATATATAAATTTCCAAAAAAAATAAACATAAATACAGTGAATTATAATTCTTTGTATAGTCGACGAAGAAAGTGCTTTACCATTTTGGATGACAGCTCTTAAAAAAAAAATTTGTTAAGTTATTGTTAGAGATTAACGTAATGCATAACAAACAAAAATAACACTTTTAACTAATTGACGTGTAAGCGACATTCGACCAAACCAATTTCTTGGTTGACTATACAGTTATAAATACGGATAATAACCCCTTAAATTCTGCCGTATTTTTATACTAACACGCATTTAGAGCGGTTAATACGTCGCAACAAAAGGATTCTTCAACGAGAGCTCATCAAAAACTGAAGTCATAACAGGAAATACGATACAGTGGAAGCGTTTTTAAGATCAGCTCTTTCATAAAGCGGTAGCCGACAGCTGGTGATCGCTTTATGTGGTTTCCTGACTGCTGGTCTTTAATACATTGTTTATACTGTGAAGTGGAGCCCCCGTCATAATATAAAGATGTATCACTCATGAGTTTTTTACACTGTTATTTTTATCCTTTATGGCGTTCTATTCTTTGAATTTATTACTGTATACGGCGTAAGACGAATAATAATACATTGTTGCCGAGGTGCAGAAAACGTCCAATTGCCGGACGAGTATAATTTGACTTTAAAAATGCGAGTTAGGCAATTGTTGTTCCTGCCGAGCCTTACATAGCGCTTTTCTAAAGAAAATGCAAGGCAAATAAATGAAAATTCTATAGGAAAGTTATTCATAAATTAATTAATATTCAGAGTTATATTATGTTTGTTCGGTTTGCATCAGGCAAAGGTAACACAGTCATACAGCCCGAAAGGTAAAATAAAAAATAATAATAAAACGAAAGTAAAACGAAAATGCTCATTTTTACTTTTATTTTTCTTTTATTTTACCATTTTTCACTATATTTTGGCCTAGAGGCCTTAAATATAATGAAATAGTGCCGCCATTTTCTGATTCATTTTTTTTAGTCGTGTCTCCAGAAAGCAAAGTAGTTTAGTTTCTCATGCATGTCATGGATTTCCGCAAAGTAACGCCTGATTCTATCAATTATTTAAAACACCCAAGAACAAAAAAATTTGGCCCCGAGTGACTGGAACTATTTTTCTTCACAGTTGTGCTAAAAATTACTAGTAATAAATACCTTTTAAATTCAACGTTTAATCGGGGCGAACTCCAATCTACTAAATCTGTCAGAAGCATAAACCCGCACAAATCAGAAAGAAGAAATAGATGATCCCATGGGAACTAAAAAAATTGTTTTTCCTCAGCTATCGCCCAATGCCAATTAAACTTTTTCGAACAGATATGATGAAAAATATGATGTTCTCATTTTTTTCATATTTTCTTAATTTACATAATAAAATACCGAAACTAATACCGAAAGACCTCTGTGCAGCCCTTTAGTGACGCTTCTTGTTCACACATAACTTAACTTTTATTGGCATATAGTTATTTTGACTCATTCTATTCAAGGTCCGAGATTCCTTAAACTAAAGGTCATATGCAGAGCCGTCATATGAATATAAATAGAAAAATTACTACCAATATAAACGAATAATATACTGTAAATATTTCTTGCGAGTATCCTGTTAGGTTGAGAACTTCGGTCCTGGTCCCATATGCATTATGGTAGCCCAAGACGCATAGAGTTTACACCGCCTCTATTCAGAGAAGAATCAATACACTCTACATATAACAAATTCAAATTTCTTTTAAAATATATCAGCCCAATATTGTTGTGACAGAAAGATCGGAGTGACGGGTTCAGTCCAAAACGGCGGTCAGCATGTGGTACTGGTGTGCCAGCACGCGGCTCTCATCGGTATGCTGACGGTGCGGGAGACGCTCCAGTTTGCCGCTTCCCTAAAGTTACCCCGAGCTAGTAGAAATGAACGTAACAACACAGTGAGTAGATTTACGAATTTCTGGTCGTGCAGATGTCCATGAGCGCCGGTAGGCACTTCGGTGCCTTCTGCTGCCTGCTCGTCTGCCCCCTTGTAACATTTTAAAAAAAAATTATATAATGAAAAATTTGTACTATGTACGATGCCGTTGCAAGGGAAGGAATATAGCTGTGGGAGAGTTGGCACTTGCGACCGAGATGTAGACTTGAGATTAACGCTCGTGTTCATTGCCTCTCTCTTCCTTTAACCAAATTTGATGTCATTCTGCAAGCCCAGCTTTAGATATTTTCTTTAGTAAAGAACTTTTCTTTAAGAACTACGAACTAAAATATGGTATTTCTTAAATTGCACACAAAACCTTCAATTTAGTTTATATGTAAAAGTTTAAATATTTATATTGCATACACACTAACCTTGTCCTTGATAACCAGTTCACGTTGTTGTTGTATTGATATTTAAAGGGAAAAAATAAGAAAAAATATATGAATCAAAAATTAAGTTAATAAATACATACAGCACGCTCACCTTACGAATCACACCTTGATCTACTATTATTAAAATGGCCGTGCAGTTGATTGCTAGTTAGACCTAACCGAGAGAGACCTTTTTGTAAGTGAAAATGAGTCTAATTAAAGGTAGCACCACACTTACAGTCCTTTTTTTTTGCAACCGAATTGGGCCGGCACGTACAGGTACCAGTACCTCTTTCTCACATAAGATCGACGTGAAGTCGTGGCAATCCTGCCACGTCAAGTGATTGTATTATTGTTGCGTTTTGTTCGACTTGTGAGACTTCCCGGTAGCCTAATCTCGTCATTAAAGGCCGGCAACGCATTTGCTAGTCTCCTGGTGATGCAGATGTTCAAGGGCGATGATAGTCACTTATGTAAACTTCAAATTTGAATACATTTTAATTGAAATTCAAATTTGATTTGAATTTGTCAATTGCTTGCTCGTTTGCCTTGTAACATAAAAGAAAATAACTCTTTTATTCTAAGTCCTGTATTGGCTTATACATACATATATCGGCCTCGGTCATATATATCGTCGTTTAACATTGTCTTTTATATCGTACCATATATTATGTTTTATACCCTCCTAACACGTATTCAGTGTAGTACCCATTTTTTATAATAGACAAGCAGATAGAATAGCGATTAATAAAATACATAAAAGCGATTTGCTATTTTATATTACTTTAATTCTAAGTTATGTTTCATAAGCTTTAAATCTTTATTACTAAATTACAAGGTTATCAACTAAGCGAAAAACGTCTCAGGTAGAAAATTAATCACTTCTGAAATTTTAGTTAGTAGTTAAAATCTAGAATACATGTGTTTGAATCACAAAGATGAAATATTATACTACGATATTATAATATCTGTATTAAATGAAAGAATATTTATATATTATTAGTTTTATATAAAAAGCAATTTAAAACTGAATACGCTAATCCAATGACACATTTCTGTTGCAGATAGAGGCGGTATCAAAACAACTTGGTATACTTGAGGTTTTGAACACGAGGGCCAGCCGTTTGTCGGGCGGTGAGCGAAAAAGACTAACGATAGCGTGTGAACTCCTGACTGATCCCACCGTCATGCTCTTAGACGAACCCACCAGGTATCCTTAATGAATAAATAGATATTCATATATGACTATATTGTGTATGTTCATAAGGTAAACAATTTCATGCCTGTGTAACAGCCGCCTGTTTTTACACAAGTTATTTTGTAGAAGTATATAAATAATACGCCCAGACTCGAGGTGAGAATCGAATGCACAATCCCCGAAATGACCCTGCCAACTGCGCCAACGGGCCGGTCGAATAGAATAAAATAATGTGTACTGTAATCCCCCTATAACGCGATAACACGGTTAACGCGTTACGGCCTCGAATACACAGAATATACAAATATATATATTTAAAAATATATTAAAACGTTATAGGAGGGATTACAGTATTTTATGCTCCAGCGTTTTCCTATAACGCGGAATAAGTACCGTCTTATAGGGGGGATTATAGTATAGGGTAGCAATAAAAACATATCTTTAGAAAGATCAGGATACGTTTTCACCTCCGAACGTAGTAAAGTGCTTCATAAATACACGCGCATGGCCGATAAATTTCGGCCTACCCTCAACGCTCGCCCTCCTGCAGGGGCCCTAATAATAAGTCAAGTCCTAAACAAAGACGAAGGGAGTGCGGTCCCCTTAGTGGACCATTCTAGAATGCCACCTTCGTAATATTGCGTAGACGGTAGTCGATTCTTAAATATTAAACTAAGGGTTGGCCTTTGTATCGGCTGTAAGATTTTAATCACGGCTTCGTTCTCAAAAACAGACTGACATTCAAACCGGCTGTGGTTTATGTTTCACAAAAAAAACTGTTGTAAAGTTGTGCTTGTAATCTATAGTAATTTAAATATATATAAAATAGGCGTCTTGTTGTTTGACCGCGATGGGCTCCTAAACTACTGAACCGATTTTAATCAAGTTTGCACGTCGTGTGCAGTTTAATCCAACTTAAAAGATAAGATAGCTTACATTGCAAAAGTAACCCAATGATCGGGCAGGACGTCTGCCGTGTCCGCTAGTATACATATAAAGTTGAAGAGTGTTTGTTTGTCTACTTAAACGAGATAATCTCAGGAAGTATTGGACCGATTTGATAAAATATTTCATTGTCAAAGCCCATTTATCGAGAAAGGCTATATATCATCACGCTAAAATCGAATCTAATTTTTTACCTAATTATATAAATAAACTAAAATTTCTAAGAGTTACTGTTTTAGTATCACTTATTTATGATACTTATTTCTTAGAAAAACAATATATTGTTTAGATTTTAAAAAAATAGATACATAAAATTTAAAAATTAACTAAGATTTCTGAGAGTCCTGTTTTAGTATTACTTATTTATAATATTTACTTGTTAATAAAAATGGTCTTAAAGAGGCAATTCTTTCACAATCAAAAGCGCATAATGTTTTATGATGTAACGATAATCTGTTATCAGTTGTTAAAGATTCAAGAAAATGATCTTACATAAAGGGGTAGTTATAAAGAAATCACAAAATGACAGACAGACCCCTTTATTCGTACAAAATATAATACAGACACGGCTCTTAAAGTCTAAGCAAAGCAATCTCTATCCATTATCATAACGCGAGGTCTAGTTTCAGGGTGCCATTTAGCCGAGCGAAATGAGCGTTTTCGTAATTAATTCGGTGAATGTTTTACAACCTAACTTCTTGCGCTCACGCTAAGTTTTGAGCACAAGACGTCGTTAACTCTTCACACTAAACGCATTTTAAGCTACAAAGATGCGGTGACACATCTATATGCTGACATCTCTGCAAAAGGAACTTGCCGTTCGCGTCAATGATATATTGTTCTTATGAAGACGCGACCGGCAATTCTGTATCACACATCCATGCACACATGTAAATACACGCAGATAAACAAATACAACCACACAGACAAAAATATGCATGTGTTTTTGTTACACCTCATTTTAACCTTTAATTCACGAAGTGATTTACTGTTGAAACGGTATTTAATACTGTAAGTCTACATATCTTCTTTATTTAGTTGCTTTATAATGGTAAATCTACCTAGCTTTAGGTAGGGTACTGGCTCCCGAAAAACAGTTTTATCTAGTTCTGGACTCTGGGACTCATGATTAAATGTACCATACCATTTTTTTACGACAATAAAGAATATTTATTTATTTTTTCGAACTACGAATTTGACTTTAGGCTAGAGAAAATGTATTTGTCGTGCTAATTATTTCCAGTTTTCTTTTTGCAATTTTCTGTTGTATATAGTTCTCTTTTACCTTCTATCTTAATGTTTTGTTTTTGTGTTTTGTAAATATACGTATGTACAGAAAGTTGTTTTATATTACTTTGCACCAAATCACTACAAGTATAACCCTATTAATAAGAAGGTCGTTCTTTACAATTTTTTTAATGTATTAATAAAAAAATATATATGACAAGGAAGGACAAATAACGTACAAAGGATTAACTTATCCCTAGAAGAGATCTGTTCCAGTTATCCTTAGGTGTAGAAGAAATAGAGTGAAAAGGTGCAGGTACTAAAGAAGTGAAAAAAAGAAGCGATAATAGAATAAATGAGCAATAATAATGATTATAACAATATAGACTATTAGTCTTATATAATTAATATACAATAATAAAAGATAGCATACTAAATAGAGGAGAGATGTAATAGTTTTAAAAGTATAAAGGGAAGGGTTACCTTTAACAATTGATTCAGGGATGGTGTTCCACAAACGAGAAGCAGTAACAGTGAAGGCATTGCAAAAAATAAAGTGTTAGGTATATGAGTTGTCGGATAAAGAAGGCCGAAACCTTAGCCAAATATTTAAAAAAAAAAAATCTATTACTACGGGGTCTATCTTCGGAATAGTTAGTTTATTCTGTACGTATTCTTTCTAACAATAAGATATTGTTTTCAATTTCCTGTAGCCTTTTGTATGTTCTCCTTCCAGGATTCTTGAATAAATATTCAGGTTAACTTATATAATATTCAATATTTATTTTCCATTGGTTAATATTTGAAACGTACTTCGACGGACACAATTTTTTATTCGCATACGTTTTATCAAAGTGCAAAATCCGATTTAATCCGGTTTGATCCAGATCGAGCTGGTACTAACCAGGTGGAATCCAGTTTGAACTGATCGAAACTAATTTGTTGCCATAAGGAATAATATAGCTCTTTCGTAAAGCCATCAGTTACGACATTGTTGAGCAATCGTCACGGGTCGGTGTAATGGTAGTGAATACGACGCCCCCGTAGATTTGAATCAAGGGGGACTTTATGGTGCTTTGTCCGATAAAATTCCAGCCGGCGAACGTGCCTCTATTGATGGATCCAGTAGGGGAATAGTTTCAATCAACGTGTTTTCACTCCCATCTTAATGGGGCACTTCAATTAAAATCTCCTGATTCGCTAGAAACAACACGATTTTCCCTTTGAAAGTTTTTGATTTGACAACTCATTGTAACCCTAACGCGAAACTCGAGTGATAAAGGAGTTCAGCACAATACTGGGGGCTTTCAAATCACGAACATTGTGGTGCGAAAAAATCCAACCATCCCAAGTGTCTTTAGAAATATAGCTTTTGAAAGTATAGGTATTGTAGTGAAGTATTGAAAATGTTTTCTTGTTATCTATATATATAAATAGTCTGTTTGTTCCGGGCAATCTCCGAAAAGACTGGACCGATTTCAATGGGACTTTCACTGGAAAAACAATTAGGCCGCCCAACAACAAAAGACCCTCAGGATTTAACAAAATCACTAAAATATCATTCAAATGAAGTGGCGGGGTACAGTCAGTCTGACTGTAAAATTGTGTTTTTTTTTAAGTTTCAATAATAATAATAATTCATTTATTCATTTTGCTTGAATGTGGTAATTTTTTTTACTGTATTTTTATACTGTAAGTAATTATTTCAAAATTTACACATCGTAGTTACAAAATCGAAGTGACGGAACGGAACTGAATCAAACACTTTAAGTCCATCAGGGTCCGTACCATTATCTTAGAGCTATCGAATCTATAAAAAGATAATCTATTGTAATGAAAGATACCTTAGAACGAATTGAAAATGTACTGAACCAAAGATAAACGCCAATCCTTCTTCTACTTAGGGTTATGCAGATATACTGCCGCTTAAATTGTAGAGGATGCCCTCTTCGTCAAAGTATACCAGAACGGGCCTGACTGAAGAAGGTCGTCCTTCATCACTGAAGACGACGATTAAGAAGTATAATATAACGCATTCATAAGTCCATAATATTTTTGTACGCTATCAATATTATAGAACACTATAATTTGTCTGTTTACCTGTCTTGGTTTGGCTGATCAAAATCTCATACTTCACGGATTTCACTGAGGTACTCCATTTGCCGCTAAGTTGTTAAGATGTTTAAGGCACAATTATATTTTATATTGAGGAAGGATAGCGAATGCCAATATATTTATAATATGCATTATAAATATTTTAAATTATTAAAATAAAACCGCACGCACGCCAATGCCAAACGATTTAGACCATTTACAAGCACATGTAATCCTGACAACCGTATGTTACATTCATTATCAAATTTTATTTTTCTGTGAATACAACAATATATACATATGTCGTTGCACGCAAATAAGTTATGGGGGAATTTCGACCAGCCGGCGATCTTTAGTAAGAAAAGTCGTTAAAGAAAATCTAGTCATTAAAGTAAACTCAGTAGAAGCCATTTTTGCGGCTAGGAAAATAAGACAAATAACAGACGTCGAAACAGCTAAAATTGTCTATTTTTCATAGTTTCATAGCTTAATGTCTTATGGAATTCTGCTCTGGGGAAAAGCCGCTGACATAGAAAAATTTTTGTACTACAAAAGAGAACCATACGGTCGATTTATAACCTAATACCCCGTGATTCCCTCGCTAAAAAATTTAAGAAATAGGTATAACAACAATTGCTTCGCAGTATATACTTGCTAATATTATGTTTGTTAGGAAAAGTATTCATCTTTATAAAAAAAAATTGTGATATGCATGATAGGCAAACTAGAAGCAGGAATAAACTTGTGACACCGTTCCTGTGTCTGGGTAGGGTACAGAAATTGTTTGTGGGCACCAGTACACGATTCTTCAATAATATTCCAGACATCATACTATATCTGATGTTAAATTGAAATAATATATTAAAAACACGCTTATTCGTAAGGCTTATTATACAATTGAAGACTATATTGAATATAAAACTGCTTGGAGTTGAGTTGACCTTTGTACTTTATTGTTAACATGCAAAAATGTAAGGATTTTTAAAACAGTGGCTAACGAGTTTCTTGTTGATTCTTCTCGTGGCTCGACTCTTGCGAATCAGAGGTAGCTTTTAAAATATTTGACGATTCAAAAGAGCCTGTAAAAGTCTACTTGAATAAAATTTATAAATAAATTTGTTATTAAAAGTAATAAATTAGGATATGTGTATAAACGTGCCAAGCTCCCGTAAAGGATCTAAAGCGGCGACGCAGAAGGTTCATGACGGCATAAGAGAACATTACGCCAATCCTACCTCAAACTTGAAGATATAAAATATCACAAACCACAACCCCCGCGGCGTGTCAGTGGCAGGTTGGTCACACCTAGAAGGCAACCCTGGCGTGACAAGCTCCTGATCTAGAAGTTATCAATTTCACTCCTGGTAAGACCACTTAAGACTAACGAAACACTCATTTTCCGGTGCTGTAGAGGCTCTTAGAGTCAACAGCATATAACACTCGAAAAAAAAAATATTTAATCAAATGCTGTTAAAGTAGACGTAATTTTCATAAAAGAGTATTTATTATTAACTTTGTAAGAACGCTTTGTAAAATTTGCACTCAATAATAAAGTCGATGATTGTTACCAGTCAGTTATTTAAACAGCGTAATACCTAAAGACCTACCCACGCTGTCCTAAGCCAATAGCACGTCGAATACAGTTTCAATTATAGCAAAAATTTCAATTATACGAGCGTTGTGTTGGTCCAACGGGGGTCGGGTAAACATACTTTATTTTGATTTACTCACATAATTGTCTTGAAATGATTTAACAAAGGAACGAGTATATTCGTTGGAATGAGATACAACTTCGGAACTGTCAAGGAAAGGAGTACTCATTTCTCAGTGGGAATCGCTTTTGCAAACAATCTGGTGTAATTGTCATACAGGTAAACCCTGATTATTTATGTAGGTTTGAACCGTGTTATGTATGAAACACATGGAATCATCTCGTAAGTTTTTGAAGTAAAAAATAAAAATAATGCTCCAAGTTGCACCAACTTCCACAAAATAACAAGTACGTTACTTTAATTTTCTTTATATTAATCTTATAAATTAAGTGATATATTTCATGCTTTGTAGCAGTGGCCTAAGATAGATCTTTGTGGAAATCAATGGATGAGGCCTAACGTTCAGCAGTGGACTTCATCAGGCTAAAATTCCAAGATGTGGTGAAAATAGCATATCAACACATACAGAAAAAAACAAGTTTACACCATTGTTATGTAAATATATAAGAACTTTACAGTGCTTATTTTTTTTTAATTAGTAAATTACCCTCCATGAACCGAAATATACGACCTATCATCGTTTAACACAAAACGGCCGAACTTGTAGCGGGCCTCCCAATTTATTTTGTTGGAAACCCATTGAAATTACGATAAAATACAGCATTATACTAGATGTTAATTGGGTGTTGTGTTTAAAACTCGGAACCGAAAAGCTTGCCCGGGTGTCGGTTGAATTTGCATTTCTATTGTTAATGAATCTTGTCGGACGTTAATAGGGTGTAAAAGGTTTAATTATTATGATTTCCTTTCTTGATATTTTAGATTTTGCTGATAACGATATTCAGCTGCATTGAAATTTTTTTAGTATGTTTTTAGAACAATTAATAATGTATTGTTTCATGATTAATTTATTGAAATTCGGCGGAACTTTTATCTATTTTCATTTTGTATTATTTATGTATTTTATTACAATATGTAATAAGATTAGGCCTAGTTTGGACGTGGGAGGTGGCTTAGTTTAGAAAAGGCCTATACCCTAAAGGGGTCCTTAATTATTTAACTATTTAGATATTTAAAGCAAAAACTATAATGTAGTTTGAATATTAATCTACCCAGTCAATGTATAATTAAGGAATGGCTAAAGGCTTCTATTATGCCAGAGCCAGACATAGCTCAAAGTGTTTGTACATTTTTGCCCTTGAAGTCTACAAAGTTCTACAAAACTTTGTGAAGTTACACAAAGTTCCCGGCCACACTACACGATCATCGAAATGATCATTCAAATGAAGCTATGTCTGACTCCGGTATCATACAAATTGTTTAGAACGGTATTGAATGTAGACATACTACTAACTTACTGTATAAAATTGATATTGATTCTGATGTAACTGTAAACTACACAATTACACACCAAATGGAATTTTCTTAGCAACGAAATAGGCTTAATACAGTAAAATCTAGAAGTAGAATGTGTTGCGTGGCTCGTACGATTATGCAAATGGGAAAGATATTGATTTTATTCACGTGCCAGCGTTCGGCCGCAGTTTTCTTTGCGAATACCGACTCTTTCGTCTCCCCCGCCTCCTCTTACTAAAGGTTGTGAAGGAATACAGTCACGTGCCGGCGATTATTCGCAGATTTCTCTGCTAATATAGATTTCCGTCATTTCCTTTCCTCCTTCAATTATGGTTATAAAATTACGTACGACAATAGTTTTCTTTGCCCACACCGACTTGTACCTCTTTTATCTCCTCCTTACTAAGATCATAACAAAAATTTACCTAACAAGGTTTGTTGCGGGCTCGTGCAGGGCGCGAGGAGCCTCGTTTTTTTTCTTGTAAACTTAGGTTTTAAGCCGTAAATATTATCACCAAAATATTAAATATTGTTTAAAATAATAATAACTATTATACATATGATGTTCATAAGTAGATTTAAAAAGTCTATACGAATAAAAAAATTTGAGTATGAGTTTGGAGAAGAGTCACGTGCCCGTGTGTTTTCTTTTAATATTTCGACTTTCGATTTCAGGACATCGAGATGGTGGAATGAATTTTCGAGGTTCGACACAATATTAGGTGTTAAAATTAATTCATGTTAGGGTATAAAGGTCTTCAGATAATTGTAGCGTACTCTCGTAATACACCAGGTGAGGGAAGCTACACAAACTCCCGTGTATGATGCACTGCACACGGCGGAAGACAGAAAGAGCTGGCGTAACATCTTAGGAAAAAAGTTATCAAACAGGAGACACGACCCTCAGCATTGAGGAATCGACTCAAAGAGAGAGATACTCTCCTAATCCCTCTAGCCTTAGAAGCTACTGAATTCGTATATTAGTTAAAATTATAATCAAAAGTGTCATTTTTACAAGTAATACCATACACAAATCTTTACAATATTATGGAAAAATAATTTGTAGTATACTATATTTGTGGTCCACTTTAAAGTCAGTCAACTCCGGAATAAAGCGTCGTGTGCCTTAGCGAGTTTCTCTACGTATATTTTAATATTATCATGCAAAGTAATGGCATATAAGATATTTGAAATTACCATGAGAAGTTCGCAGTGACAACTGTGAAGACTGCTTACCATATGAATGAAGCAGGAAACACATTATCACCGTATTATCGTTAAAATATTTTGAAGTTATGAATGTTTGAAGGCGTGCGTGAGAAGAGAGAGATAGTGAATAGGACGCTACGGTCCCGTGTTTGATAGTTCGTTTTTGACGAGACCGTGCTATCTCGCTCACGTAAACACGGATCGTTTACTGATTTACGGCGTACACTAGTGTCGGCCTTTGTTTAGTACTTAAAGTTGTGCCTAATTGTGGGACGGCACGTTTTTTACGACGCTACTTGATTCCAGATGTTATATTGTGCTTGTACATACAGTCTATGAAGATAAGAAAAGGTCGGTGTTTTATTGCCCCGTCAATATAACCCAGTTACGGCACCGATCCCCAACACTACCTTTCAACTACAACGCTGTTTTCATTTCCGTTTTTTAAATTTTTCGTGCTAAATATGTAGTATCAAGGTTTTACAATGGTATATAATACGCGCTATTTGTTTTTTTTTTCGAATTTATTTTTTCGCTATCTATTTTCAACCAGTATCTTTTTTAACTAATTCTCTCCTTGCGGATGCTCATTGCTGTTAAATCCAAACGCTAATATGCCGGAAGGAGTCTCATTTAAGTTTCGAAATAGCAGTGAATTAAACGCGAATGAAGCTGTAGGTGTTACTTTTAAAATTATATTGATGTAGCCGCCACTACATAACGTGTCGAGTGGAACGTTTACACCACAGCAAACTAGGTGGCGCTGTATGGCGCACGAACGTTGATGATCACCATACAAATTAACTCACGCTAGCGAGTTTTCTTCATAGAGAATATCTCCACAGCTGAAGATCTGCCCTTGTGCGGTGGTTGAGCATATCGACCATTTTACATTCATCGCCAAAAACTTTCCAGCTTGGTGTGTATAAATAAAAGATTAATGTATTGTTAGATGAATGTCAAGCCTTAACATTCTAGCACAAAATAGCCCGTAGGCGTAACAATGTAATCGAGGCGATACATCGTAATCGATTCTGTTAAGTAAACCACCTAAACCAACACATGTTATACAATAGTAACAAAAGATCTCCACGAGAGCACCATGAAACAACAATTGGTCTAAAGAAAAACTTTCACCGTTCAAATGTCAGACGTTGTTTTGTATAAAACGCTTGATAATAAAAACAAAACCATCTCCGTTTACTTCTGAAACGGTATGACTATTTTTATAAGCAGAAAATGTACGTTTTTATAGGCATGATCAACATATTCTCATTGAAAAGGGGCTTGACTGATGAGGATTCGTTTCCTTTGATGATTCACGGCGAGGCTGTCATTTCTCTTAAAATAATACTTTCGCGGTTGTGCCATAATTATATTCACTAGCTGTGCCCGCGATCTCTTCCGCTTAAAGCAGTTTTAAGAAAAGATTCCAATTTAGCGCGATGATAAACAGTCTATGGCACTCCTCGATAAATGGGTTATTTAACACTGAAATAATTTTTCAAATCGGAGCAGTAGTTCCTGAGATTAGCGCGTTCAAGTAAGCAAACAAACAAACTCTTCAGTTTTATAGATTACAACCGCTAACTAAATCGACATCACATAATTAAAATAATGCGTGAAATTTAAGACGAATTTCGCCTCTGGAGGGTGGATCTTCCTGTTTTCCTATCATGGTTAGATCCACTACGGGTACGCGAATCCTGAGTAGCATAGCTTTTGTCACTCCGCCTATCCATCTGTGACAGTAGTACCGGCATCCATTTTCTCCTTTATCATCTTTTTTTCGCTGCGCGATCGCCCTGGCCGCTTCACGATTATTTTTCTTTGTTTTAACACAGCGATCGCGATACGTCCGTTTTGGATGCTTTGCGCCAAAATGCCCTATTGTAGCATTCTTAACTCGAAAAGATTACAAAAAAAGAATATCAGCCTCCCCCGATGGAACATAACTCATTAGTCATTAGATTGCAAACAACAACTTCGAAAACAAAATAAAAAAAAAACAAGAATAAGCATATTTGGGAAAGTCCTCAAACTGCATAATTACCGATTGTTGCGCTGAGCCAAAAGTCAGCCATTAACGCACAAGCTTTATGTTGCACTAAATGAACACGAGTGCATGAATTACCCACGTTAGCAAGGTGCGTAATGTAGTTTTTTCTACCACATCGCTACTTATTTCAATTTTTTAAACTTTTCTTGTGCTAATGAAGTATCAAAGTTTTTTTTTATTGCTTTTTATACAGACGATTTTTATTTTCAGCCAGTATCTTTTTGATCCAAGGAATACATTTTATATATTACTTAATGGGAGACATTAAACCTTATAAAGAACAATGCGGAAAAATCTAAATAAGTTTATGATACACTCTTAAAATATTTTTGCATGTGTGAATTAAAAGAGATAAAATATAAAAATAAATTATAAACAATAAGAAACAAGAAACAAGGTACATAATAATATTTCTCCCATTATCTGCCTTGTTCAAACCCATAAAGTACATTATAATATTTCTCCCAATATCTGCCTTGTTCAAACCCATAAGGTGCATAATAATATTTCTCCCAGACTGATTTCTTTCCTCATTCCGAAAACTATCAATTAAGATTGACAGTAAAGAATTGCAGTTTAAGTACCTAATGGTACCACGTAAATTTTTGGACATAAAACAATCGTTTAGAAATCATAGATAGACTTTCTCAGGTACACATAGGTGACCCATTGGAACACTGGATTTTAAAAAATTGACCTCCTTAGTGTTTCGGATGGCACGTTAAACAGGGTATACCGATTAATGTCACGGAGTGACATTAGTCGTGAGGTTAAAGAGATCCTGGGGGTTCTGAAGATGACGTCAGACGGCAGTTGGTTTTCTTAACTTTAACACTTGATATAAGAACTAGGTTAAGGGTGACGTTAGATATAAGAAGACCAAGTGATATGTAAATAAGCTTTTATAAAAACTTTAATCAATTGTATCTATCGAAAACACAGGACGTGACGACTGGTTTCACAAAGATATGTGAGGCAAGCAGTTCTTTGCAAATCTATATGGGTCTAATTGCGAACCATGAAGCCTGACATATATAGCCGGATCGGAAAATAAACGAAACCGCCGACATAAACTAGTATATAAAGATAACATAGGTTCAGTCCTTAGAGTCACGTCTTAACGGCTATCTTATCTCGAGTACCGCCGCAAATACCAGTTTCAAGTGTGTTTGTTACGCAATTTCTCTGTAACTGTTTACCCACCCGTAGCTCTGAGTGACCATCTATATGCATGAAAGCGAAAGGTCACCACGAAATATCGAATATTACGAAATATCGAAAACTGCGGCAAGTACAAAGGTGAATTTGGCAGAGAGGTATAAGTCTATATTTAGAAGGCATCCGCCGAGAACAAATTATTGATAGGACCAAAATTAGGAAGTCTAAGAGCTCTCGCAAGCTTACGCGAACGAAAGCGATGATATCAAAGTGGAAAGTTATACAAGATAGCGTTGTAGGAATGCGGTATATACACTGAAACGCACCATACGATTTAACTCACGCTAGCGAAGTTTTCGAAGCTCTCGCCGGATCATCCCTCACCGAATGCGTTCCACTCGGTGGCTTCCCACAAAACAAATAATAAAAGTGTGTACATGATCTATCTGACATTTGTTGACGTTTTATATCCACAATGCAGTTTAAAGGATACCAGTACTTAAAGAAGACTTTAGAAGACTATGAAAGAAGTTAAAGTAGTATGAACAGAAAGCATATAATAAGGCATTGAGTAAATAGTTCTCTATTTTGAAAATATTTAAGATTTTATACATAAAATTCACGATTTGAATGTATGCAAATCGGAATACGGAATAACCATCCGACCGAAAAAAGTCAGGTTTTTGTGTAATTGAATTATTAGAGCAAGATGTTATAAAATTGCTGCATATTATAGAAACATCTATTGAACCTTAATAGATTTTCGAATTTAATTAACGCAACATATTATTTTGAGACTGTTATCAGTTATTAAGTTGATAAGCCTTGTCCTTTTATATGAGTGGCGGTATCGATTGTTGCTGATTATTTATAACTAGCTGTTCCCCACGACTTCGTCCGCTTATCACTTAGAGGTTTAAAAATTGTTTTTGGATGAGGATTAATATTTAAGTGGCATGGCAGTGAAGGTGAGTGTTAGTGATCACTATAAAGAGCGCGCTCCTAAACCTACACCTGGGTCACAAGTCCCGGGCACTGGTATGGTTCCTTCCTCTGCACGGTGAATCCATGGAATGCTAAGAAATTCGTCTCATGTTTATAACAAAACCTTCATAAATAATTCATTATTTTAGGACAAATTTGATTAGCATAAAAAAGGTTGTACTGAGTTAATCTTAAAACATAGACATACGCTGTCTCGGACTTTTATTTAGAACTTTTAAAGGGGAACAATTTTGGCCTTACATGACTTTTGCGAAACTTTTTACGCGAGCATTTACGCATTTACGCAGCGGAAGCTCTCAAATAGTAAAAGGAACCCCCGATTTTGAAACATTCTTCATTGGTGCTCCGCTCCTATTGGACTTGGCGTGATGATATATGGCCTATAGCCTTCCTCGATAAATGACCTATCTAAACACTGATAGAGTTGTTCAAATCGGACATGTACTTCCTCAGATTAGCCTGTTCAAACAAACAAACAAAGCGTTTGACGTCAGTGGGCGGGACCACGCCTTAAAGGGTGGCTGTGGTAAAGGTATATAGCTGATGTGTAGATATACTATCAATTTGTATTTCAGATATTGGTTTCGCATTCCTATTATTGCATTCGTATCACATAAATTAATACCATTACTATATATGTACAGCTAGGTACTATTGCTCGCTATAAATATGAAAAACAAAGTTACAGTGATGGAGAACAACAAGTACTTTAAAAGGTACACTTCTCTCATCCTGCGAATATCATTTAAAATGATTATGGGACGTCCAGTCCCTGTTGAAAAAGTCCTTTAGACTCCAATTAAATGGCACAAAGGCTACAGATAAACCAATAAGCCACCTGTTTTCTACGCGATTTCTGTCCCATTTAATTACTCTGTGGGAATTTTTCAACAAGCGTAAATACTATGTAAAACTAGGATAATTTCTGTCTTCAAAATTCACCTAAAGAAAAACTTCTTCGTTTTTTAAATCGGTTAATGAAATCCATAATATCAATCACTTTATTTTAAACCATCACGACAATATCTCTGTTGCTCGTTAACTTTATCATGTTTTGTTACAACGTTCATGTTCATAGATAACACAAATCTCTGATATCTTATCGAAAAAGCTGGTAAAAACAAAAAGCTTTGTCAATAAAGTTTTATCAGGATTAATTTTCATACAGAGTAATGAAAAGTGGAAACAGCGTCTGCTTTTATTTTCTTGCCTAAAAACACATATTTTGTAGTTGACAAAATAGCAAAAGAGATATCCAAACTTGGTAACTAGTAACTGATGAGATGGGTGATTTTTCTTGATACTCTTCAGTTGTTCCTAGAAATCCAAGCGGTTTTTCAGAATGGTAGTGCTGGTAGATATGTCAAAAAAAATTACAGTAGTATAATGGCGAGTAAATGAAGGTAACGATTGCTTGTCAGTATAAATACTAAAATTTCACGGTCCGGAAAGATCCATTACGCACGTATCTCTTGGAAGTACTCCTAAAATGCGATCAACTTTGCATTTTTTAGTATTTTTTAAATATTCCTTTTCTTTTAAGGGGTTCCGTAGGCCTCTATCCATCCGTGCTTCTGTCCAACCATGTATAACTTAGAAGTTACACATGGTTGGACAGACGGATAATTATTAACAGAAATGAATTAAATTATGTACAGTTATGTATTGCGTATAGATTTTATTTTTTGCATCATAAGATAATAATAATTTAACTTTATAGGGTATTTTATTTTCGTTCAATCCCACCGTGAGTATCATAGAATAGGTTTTTTAAAATAAAGCAAGGCAATTATACACACCTTTTTAGTTATGGCATTTTCGAGCAATTGACCTTCAAAATTTTTTGCAGGATGGTCCCTCCCTTACGAATTAACTATTATATGTAGAGACATTAAATTATCCATGTAAATAGAACATGTGATAAACACATTATTTTCAGCGAAATAGGACAACAACTTTTAACCTACATATTTGACTTGATTACGTTATTTACAATAACGTTTATAGTGTATCACATACGGAACCCTTCTACATAAGCGTGTCTTGACACGCTCTGGGCCACTTTATTATATGTAACAAGCAGACCCGACAGACGTTGTCTTGGCCGAATTCTGGCTCGCTTGCTATTTGCCAGGTAACCAATCTTCTTTAAACCTTTTCCATAAAACGTGACACTGGCAGAATGTTTTAAAAAATAATAATTTTATATTGCATGTCAGTCAAAAGGTCTAGTACGAACGCCATCTATTTAAAGTACCCAAATACTTAGTAGCGTCCAAATCTGCACATATTTGTATTTTTAACGAATCTTCTCAGATTTCCTATCAATTTTTTCTTCCAAACCTTCCCTAAAATAAAGCGAATGATACAAAAGGATCAAAATTAAAATCGGTAAAGCCGTTTCCGAGTTTTAACGAGACCAATGAATAACGATTGATTTCTGTATAGAAGATAAATTCTTTAAAAAATATTTACTCTTCATTACATTACCCTACTCGATTACAATTAACTAAGAACAAAAGTTTGCTATCATTTGGTCGCCAGGTAGCCGATAGTAACTACAGTTTCAAAGGTGAGTTTGTTATTTCCACCTTTTGTTCGCGTCTCCATACACTATAATTATACTTCTGGTCACATTTAGGGCACAATACACTTGTGATAATAGAAGTTACTCGTATATTAAATAAAGCCTTTAACGAAATAGCTTGTAGCTTCCAAATTACTTCTGTTGTTTCAACCATTACGAGGTGGGAATCGAGCCCACGACCCCCGGAGCAGAAGGCAGGGTCACTGCCCACTGCGCCAACGGGCCAGCCAAAGAAATAGACATAGCCCTGTCCGTTTGTAGCTTGAAATAAAATTGTTTTACTAAATGCTGACAATGTTGTTTAATACATACCTTTATCGCATATCGGATACGGAACCCATATACATAATAGGGTCTTGACGCTTTCTTGGCCACCCATTACATAAAGTGTTGCTAACGCAATAATTTAAATTTTTAAAGAGAAAAAATTACGTTCATAAGCCTGTATAGAAAAGCCAAACAGAGAAAAAGAGAAATTTTGTTTAATCCACATATTAAATAAAAGTAAAAAGCAAAAATAGTAACGCAATAAAACGCAACAGTGTCGAGCCAAAAATTTATCCGGCAACATGAAAAAAATTAAACACAAAACATCAGACAAGCTATCGGAGCTCGGCCAGTTTATCCGGTTATTAAAATATATATTTCACAATTGTTGCCGGCGAATATCGGGTTCAATTAAAAACATCATGTACGATACGCTGTTATTTTACTTTGGTTCAGACACGCCATTACAGTGGGGAGTGCTATTCAAAATTATCGGTAGCCGAACAAATATCGCTGTTCAGTACATGCGGACGGAATAATGACGGCTCGACGTTTAATTGACGATTTGCACCGCTCGTGTTTTTTCATTCGTTTGGTAAACAACTGGCGGAAAGGGGTACGCTTTTTTAAAAGACCCTTTGTGTGCTATGAGACGAGAGGAGAGAAATTAAAAGAATTTCTGAAACCGAAATGCCACCTAACGAGTCGAAATATGAATTTAATCCGTTCAGGGACTCACTCAAACAAAGAAAAAATTATCGAAGCTTGTTAAGACGCATTTTAATGATTTATAAGCAAACAAAATAATTTTACATGAATATATTATAAATATTGAGCTAAGTACGCCAACGGGTCAGTCAAGTTTGCAGTTATTTAGTAATAACAGAGAAACATTCTCACTTATCCATACAAATGTAATTTAAAACAGGACGGCGATCTATACACTGATGTACCCTGTTTATTTTATTCGGTCCGCGTACTCGTAAAGCGTTTTGTGTCATTTCATAAAAAGCTCTTACTCGGTTTGTACACTTTTACGATAAAAGTTATATTTATAGTTCTATGAAGGTTTATTTATTTAAGAAAAAAATCGTTTGCCAGCAGCCTATTTAATGTACAACTGTAACAGCGTTTTCTAAAATTTTTCTTTTTTCCCGGATATTTTTACATTATTTCTGCCTGAGACAAAAACAATTATTACGAAACAACTAGCCTATAGCAGTATTAATAGTTTATTTTAATATTAATTGTCATAATAATAAAAAAAACATCAACTCTTACTATACAATGTAGATAAAACGCAATGGAATTGATTAAAAATCATGAGTAATTTTATCCATTTAAAGTACTATAGATAAGTTACATAAAATATTCTTTGGCAAATTTTTGGTATCTCCCTACTTGTCTTATAATGTTTTTTTTTTTTCATAAAATTTTCTCAAAGAAAACTGGAGATATAGGTTTAAATAAGTTTTTTTTGCGATCCGGTAATTTGCTAACCATGACCCAGTGTCGGGCGGTGACCCACCATTTGGGAAAAGATGAACTATTTGACTCACCCTAATTGTTCCAAGTTCCAATGATTATTTCTTAATGGATTATATATGAAAGAAATAATCATTGTCTCTTCTTATGAAAATTTTAATTGACCACAAAATGAATACAATATGAACACAATATGTTTTAACATATTGTGCAAATATTATAAATAGTATCAAAAAATTAAGAGATACCTTTGAGAAGACGAATAACACAAGTTTTAAATAAAAAAAAGGATTTCAAAAATGGACGTTCAAGACAAGTACCGATACATTTCTCATAAGCCGGTATCCCTAATTTAATTTAACTCAACAACTAAGCTTAAATTATCTTAGTTAACAGTAGGCTTTTATATTGTTACTATTAATTTTTGTTACTGTAGCTACCGCTACATAACGAGATGGCAATGATGTCGAGTGGAAAGAAGGTTACACCAAAGCAAACTAGATGGCGCTGTACGGATGATGACGACCGCAGTACAAACACTGAAAATCTCCGTACATACTAAATCACGCTAGCGAAGTTTCTACTTACGATTACTATATATAGACCTTCCGAGGAACAATTGTCGGAGAGGCGCGGCCCGGACACGAACTCTTCCTTTGCTGTGGTTATTTTTCTAAGACTTTTTTTAATTTAACACATTCACAGATTTTTTTATAATGTATGTAGAAATTTACGGTTTTGAGATTTTTTTCTATACATGTGCTACAAAATCTAGTTTCTTGGCAAATTTCATGATCCTAGGTCGGTAAGCTTGATATTAACGGCCAAATCTTTTGTTTGCATATACTTTGTTGATTATAAATACAGCTTCAAGGGACCGTAGACTTGAGTATTTTGTATTAATTTCAACTTTATACAAGTTCCTGAGAAAAAGAGTCTTGACATACAGTCTTACGGGAAAGAAATAATACTATAAGGATGACTTCATTTTCTTTGGAAGTACGTAACCATACTAAAATGAATAGACAATATTGTATAGACTATAATTTAGGCCACGAATTTCTAAACATCTTATGGCGTTACTGCTGTATTCGGTCCCGTATCTATATTACTTGTAATACATTTTTATTGCATTGTTTTATTCATCTTCTTCTTTTCGTTTCAATGGCAAAACTATATTTTGGGTGTAAGGGCCTATATGTTTTATTCATAAAAAGCCACATTACAAGGAAATTCCAAGCAAGTCTTAATCAACTCCCGGGGCCAATACAGACTATAAATAAATTTAAAAAAACGCTAATTCTTGAGACTTAAAATTGCGAACTATTCACAATGTTTTTTAAGAAAAGCGTGTTAGATATATTGCGTTTTTTCTTAAACAAAAAGAATCTAATATACTTTGGCGCAAATATATTAAGCATTTATGCGTTCCATATCTAAATATATGTATTTACTAGAGATTGCCTACTCATCAAAATGCAGCCACAAATATTCATATGTACGTACTTGTTTTTTTTTATGTATTAGACCTATGTTTTTACATATAGTGTCGTTTTTATGTCTGAATAAAGTGTTTTCTATTTTAATTATACGCGGACAAAGTCGAGGGAAACGATTTGTATTTTATATCAAAATGTTTTGGTGGGATGTTTTTTTACTCGAAATTTAATTAAATCTAGCTCCAACCGTAATCTATGTGTTCAAAGATAGAGCTATAAAGGAGGTGATAAAATTTCTATGAAGGCTTATTGCTCAATTTTGTAGCTCACGAATATCCTCACGGATGTGGTACCACATAATGGTACCGAACAATGCCACCCAAATGCCATTCCAAATATCACTCCATCCTATCACGTGTCCGCCTTGACATTACACGTACCTGAAGAATTTGTGAGAGCCAACTATAAGCAACCTAATATTAAACGTAAATTAGTCCTTCTAAAAGATAGCTTAATCAGTAGCCGGCCATTTGAGTCGATATCTGGGTTAAGTAGCTGTTACCACGGCCGGGTGATAGATGGGTGACCCATTCTAACATTGGTTTTCAAATATCCGACCTCCTCAGTGTATTGGATAGCAAATGAAACAGTAGGTTCCGATTATAGTCACTGTGCGATATTTATCGTAAGTTTGTAAAGATTGTGGGGTTGCTGGGGATGACGTCATGAAGAAGGAGAATGAAATAAAAAGAAAATAATAGAATAATGAGGTCTCAAAGGCCAGCAGCGCATCTGCTATCTCATTGCTATGCTTCAGGTATCAGACAGTTGCCCATGGGTCTAGATATTGCCTCACGTTGAACCACCTACCCGTTTCCCCATTGTCATTTAAGACATATATTTAAGCAAAAATAAAATCAAGCTTTAAATCATTCATAAGAGAATCTTAAAAAGGCTCGTCATTATCCTCACCACCATTATCATCACCACCACCATAATCACTACCATCATCATCACCACCAACATCATCATCACCACCACCACCATCATCATCACTACCACCATCATCGTCATCCTGCTTAGATCGTCATACTGTCACGAAAGATTATGATTTAGTGACGTAATAAGATCTCTAATATTTATCTCGAGAATCAAACCGGCGCCGAGTGACCAAACCTAGCTCAGAATTTATCGATACCTCTCATATAAATCGAGGTAGCCCCAAATTCCCAACCTTACAGTAGAGCGTTACAAATATGTGAATTATAATAAAATCGTCATTATATAACACATTTGTGTATGCAATTATATATTCAATAATGACGATTATATCATTATATACAATAATATATTAATAAGTGACTGATATATTACATTTGAGCCTCAAAAGCTCAACGGTATAAGGTATGGAACGGAAATCCGCAAGGTATCCGGTTCAAACCCCACCGCCGTTGGGGTATTGTCGCACCCACTCCTAATACAAGCTTTTAAGTCACTGCCCACTGCACTAACGGGCCAATATTTTTTGCTTCAACATTGTCCTTAAATTAGTTATTATATAGTAGTTATAATTATAAGAAATTAATTATGATAATATGTAGCAATTTACATACATATGTATATATATGTATCTATATGTATATACATGTAAATTGCTAAAAATGAATCCCAATTTCTCTTAGTCACGGCATCACGCCTCAACGACTGGACCGATTTTGTTAATCCATTTTTTATTAAATTGGTTAATAGCAAGGGAAAATTCTTATGACAGAAATAAATAAGGAAATGGTACTCAACATTAGAGAACATAAGAAGACCACCATATTAAATTATCTATACTAATATAAAATGCTGAAGAGTTTGTCTGTTTCTTTACTTAAACGTGATAAATCAAGAACTATTGGCCCAATTTGAAAATTTCTGTGTTAGATAGCCCATTTATCTAAGAAAGCTATAGGCTATATATCATCACGCAAAAATTTTCCACCTAATTTTACGCGAAGTCGCGGGTAACAACGAGTTTCTAATATACGTAACTAACCATAGTTATGACAATTTAAACTTTTTTAATATAACCTTATGGCTGAATAACATTGACAGATTGCGTGGTGCAAATGACGTGAAAGGAAAGGGAGAGTGGGACGGGGCGAGAATGGAGATTATGTTATAGGATAATAGAATGTAGTAAATAGTAAGTAACCCAAGGTTCGAGCAGGACAGCGTCTGCCGGGTCCGCTAGTACTTACATATTGTATACTAGCGGATCTGGTCCTGCCTGAACGTTGGCTTGCTTACTGAATGTATATACGTGATTATTCTACTAAACATTTAATTTGCTTAAAAATATTAGGGCCAAAATCGAGATAAAAACTGTTATGTTCTATGTAAGATTAATTTACACATCCTCAAAACCGGTTTAGTCGTTTCAGAGTTTAACTGACATATTATTTGTGTAATGTCACGTTTTGTGAAATTTTCTATGCATGCTAACACTAAAATGAAATAAATTAAAAATGTAACATGCTCAATACATTATCACCTTTACCGGTTTTATATTTATTGCAAATGTAATGGTTGAACCACATATAATAAAATGAGCAGTAAAAACAAGAAATTGCCACTCATTTTAAATGACCAATTGTAGCTTCGAATTTTAGATGTAGCAGGTTAATTTTATGACACATATAATGGCAAATAATGTAGGAATAGGAAAGAGGAATGTATGATCACAAGTCTGGATTAAAAAGGTTTCTGATTGGAAACATTAAATTCGGTCAGTCAGCGGAAGTGTGCGAGTATATGAGGCGATGTCGCCTCGATACGAGACTCTATGCAGCAACGACGCGTCGCCACGCGCAAGCACGAAGCACGAAGTCGCGAGAAACACGTGTATTTATATGCTCATATTTTGTACCGAAGAATTTCAATGTTTCACAATGTCAGACATTCAGCAACGCGTCACTGAATTATCTCCGCTTAGCATACGAAATTTTTCTACTTAGTAGTTTAATGTTAGAATTTTTTCTACTTAGTATTTAAAAATTCTTTCTTAGTAATGAATTAAAGTTTGCTAATTAATATAAGAATTTTATCTATTACGTTGTTCGCAAATTTTATTTAATTAGTATAAGATTTTTTTCTGTAGTTACAGTTTAGACAAAAAGGTGAAAAATATAGATACAGCTCGTAAAAATATGTGCGACCTCATTCCGTTCGGAATGATGTTTAGAAAAATGAATCGGAACCGTTTTTAGCATGTAAAAAAAATAAAAAAAAGATGGTATATAGTCTTCTGCAAATATCTTCCAAATAATAAAGAATCTTAAAGAGGACGAAATTTGTTATACAAATATTTTACCTCTCGAAACTCTATCTTCATTATTTGATATTGAAATTAGATCTCCGCGCGTCGTTTCCGGTATGGCGACGCGCTGTGTATTAAAACCCTACCTCACCGAGGCGCCATGGCGACGTCGCCGGCTACGTCTCCAAACAATACATATTAAAATTTAAGACAGGTAACTCACTTGGGCGTGGTTTTGTGACGTTGCCAAATTAGAAGCGCAGCCACGATTACTACTGGCTACTCCATTTGCCAACCGCAAGTATCCATGGCTACGTAGCCGGCGACTCTAAACTAAATCGGCGTGAAGTGGCGGCAATGCTGTCACGTCTAATGATGGTGTTGTTGTCGCGTTTCGTTCGGTTTGTGAGTCTTCCCGGTGGCCTAAACTCGTCATTAAGGGCCGGCAGCCATCTACATTACACTAAAAATTTAAAAATAAATTACTTTTATTTAATACAAGTCCCCCTTCAAAAATAGCAAGTTACTTGTTAATTTTCGAATTTGTTCAATAATAACCATATACAGAGACATTTTGTATAATAATTGTCAAACTAAGTTTTGCATTTTAGACAAACCTTACCGTAGTTTTTTTTTTTAACTAAAACTTTATAAATGCGACTACCATTTATTGTTTGCATGAAAAACTTTATGGCTCTTTAAAAACTTTGACATATTGAAAAGGTTGCAGACACCTGGACTAAGCTATGGATTAGTGCAAGCCTATTTTATTAACCAACATGCTGATAATAAGTGGTTATTTTTTATATTACCTGTCCCATATGTTATACCGGAGCCAGACATAGCTCAAAGTGTTTGCACATTTTTGTCCTTGAAGTCTACAAAGTTCTGAAAAACTCTGTCCAGTACACAAAGTCCCCGGCCACACTACGTGATCATTGAAATGATCATCCAAATGAAGCTATGTCTGGCTCCGGCGTAATGAATGATTTCACTGAATGAAGTTATATTAACTAAGCATGGGGATACAACATATGAAACAGATAAAAAAAAAAATTTTCGTAGCTGTCTGATGTAATTAATTTGATTTACATCCGTCATGTGTAAAAGTCTTTGAGAAAATTTTGAATCAATAACGGCGACAGTACCTTGAGCTCTTGAGAATAACAAAAACGTTTTAACAAAGCCATAGAGCACTTAATAATGTATTATGAAAAGACAAACTGTAGTTAATCATTTGCATTTTGTCTGAACGGAATAAATTATTTTTTTAATTTATAATTTATCATCGGCGACCATAATCTGTTTTTTCTTTACAAACATTAAAATTATATATACACTTGTCAACTATAATTCTATATTATTAAAAAAAGGTTTTCGCTTAATCAAATAACATTTTAACATTGTCCCATTTTTCAGAAAAAATAAGTCTTTCTAAATATGCTCAAGTATGGAAATTGTAATGGCAGTACGCAATTTACTGGCAATTTTTTATACATATAAAAAAAATAGGAATAGATATTTCTGTTCTGTTTGTATCACATTTTTGTCTGTCTGTCGGTCTGTCCGTTTGTTCTGGGTAATCTCCGAAACGGCTGGACCGATTTTGACGTAACTTTCACTGGTAGATAGTCATTGTTACAAAGAATAAGATTGGTTACATTACATAAATATTTATGGTTCCGCAGAAAGGGTAAAAGCCCTCAAAATTTAACAAAATCATTAAATTCATGCGAGCAAAGTCGCGGGGTTTAACTATTCGTAACTATGTTTCGTTTCATTTCGTTCGAATTTGATAGAATTCCTAAATCCATTAAAGGCCGGCAACGCATGCGCATGCGAGCCTTCTGGTGCTGTCCATGGACGTCGGTAGTCACGTTAAAAAAATTTTTTGTTCCTTTTTCCAGGCTCATGGGCACAACTATATACACGCCACACTAGTCTGTCCGTATTACATCAACACGGGAATGTTCGATGGTGTAACACCGCGCCTCATGCCGATGTTGGAGCCAGACTACGTTGCCGAAACCATGATTGACTCCATACGGAAGAATGAAGTCCTATGCGTCATGCCTGGCTCAGTCAGATATTTGCTGCCACTCAAATGGTAATTATTTTAATTTCTTGTCTATACGTATAAATAAAATTGGAGTGTCCATACCGTCGAAATTTTTCCCCCCTAATTGCATATGACTATGTTTACGTTACCAATAAAAAAACGCAAGTTAATTTGTTTTCTGTCTTACTATCTGTCTGTCTGTCCGGGTAGTGTCCGAAACGGCTGGATCAATTACAGTGGGACTTTCACTAACGGACACCTGGGTTGTAAGGTTGAGAGGAGTAACGTAGGCTACTTCAGTTTTAGAAAAAAAATATGGTTGCGCGAAAATTTAGCAAAACACTGAAATATAGCGGACAAAGTCAAGGGCTACAGCTAGTATATAATAAGGGAGACAGCACCGAGGCATGTGGCGCGAAATCATGTCGGAGGCCAAAATTACTTTGGGGTCGCTTAACCGCTCCACTGAGTAAGTAATAAGGGGGCAAAAGAGCATGCAGTCGAACTTATTACCGACGCATACAACACTAATTGATTGATAGAATCAGGCGTCACTTTGCGAAAATCCATGACATGTATGAGAAACTAAACTACTTTGCTTTAATCCGCAAATGAATACGAGGGAAAATCGGTGTAATGCTGCAACCCGAAAGCGGTACCCGGGCGCGCCGGCCTAATTCGGCTACAAGCATGGCGCTACCTCTAATTACAAAAGTTAGTGTTTCAATGAACTGTACACTTACTTTTATAAATAAAGATTTCTTATTTCCTAATATCATATAACGATAGAAGATTCTGCAGTTAAATTCGCTACACATTTAATAGAGAATGCTCATCAAGTTTAGAACTATTCGCAGCAAGCTGTTAACAACTTGCAATTCTAAATCAAAATTAGTGTTGCATATTAATCAGTAGAACGATTTGTAACTCGATTAAGTGTTTATAAACGGATAATATGCAATTCACATTATACTGTTATTGAAGTTAACTTTCCCCTTGACAAGGGTACAAGCACATTAAGATAATAATGATAATGGTATATACTCGTGATAAGGCTGAGTACCGCGCCGATATTTTTTACAAGCAATACAACCACATTTACGCATATAAAAGTCCAAAATGATTATCTGATATGATTCACAGCTTAATGTAGCGATAAGTAAGTGCTAACACAGGTTTATCCGTTGTATGGTCGACCAAGAAAGTGCTTTACCATTGTGGACGACAGTTCCTACTTAAAGAAAATTTTGCTAAGGGTAATGCATAACAAGCAAATATGAGCCTTCTAACTAATTGACGTGCAAACGACATTCGACCTTAGCGTGGTAAACGACTACCAGTCTCTTGGTCGATTATACTTTCAAGTGCTGCATTCATTTCTGTAACTTTTATTGCCTACTTAAAGTTTTATCACATCCTAATCAAAGTATAAATGTCTTGATTCGATTAGGTTGTTTTGTAAGCATTACATTTTGGTCCAACGGGATACTCCCTCGCTTTGTTTGGGTATTTATGTAATTATTTCTTCTGTTCGGGTTTCTATCGAAACTAAGATATAAAAATAAAACTAAGATATATAGTAAAATCTAATTCACTATAATTAAACGGTATTATAAAGAGGTGCGGATGGTTTTATGAGTGTTGGCGAACTCACGAGTTTACGAGACATCGGTAAACTAACGGATGGAATGAACTACATTATTGTGCGGTGTTTTGCCCGTACATCTTCAATATTTGTAAATATTTTTCAGTCTCTTTCATTGTTACCTGAAATTTTTTTTTCGCCATTGTCGCGCTCAGTTTTTGTGCTTAATATTTTCGTTAGTGGAATTTATATTAATAATTGTGGACCCGGCAGACGCTGTCCAGTTCGAACATTGGGTTATTTACTATTTACTGCATTCTATTATCCTATAACATTATTTCCATTCCAGTTCCCGTTCTGACACTGTTATGCCAAACGCCATAAGGTTACATTAAAAAAGTTTAAATTACCAAAAGTTCTAAGATTACATTTAAAATAATTTAATAAGGTGGTTAAATATTCTTAAATTTTCTAATTTACCGCGCAATTTTCGTGTTTTTTTCATTCACAACAATCTTCTCCTCACAATAAACACCAAAAAAGAGAATTAACAAAATCGGTAGAGCTGTTCACGCCCAATGTGTGACCAAGAGAAAAAGAGATTCGTTTTTATATATTTAGATATTTGACCGCCTTTCAGCACTAATTTTTATCTGAGTAGTCCAAGTAGTTTTGAATATTTTTGAATTCCTTAATAATTAAGGACTCTTAAAAGCGTTGTTGCGGCGACAGCAGCGGACGGATTTTAAAGTGCAAAAACCTGATAAGTAAAAATACAGTAACTGATATTAATATAACCTTAGATATTAACCACTTACCTGTACTAAAATAGAGTGCAAGTAGGCGCTTATATCCGAACGATATAAAACTTTTGGCTGACCTTGATTCAGTATTAAGTTCGACCAGAACGCGTAGCGATTGCGACAGTATACCGCACTTATAGAGTTTTTCCTAAGTAAGACTTCAAACTTCCCCGATTTACTGTGATAACAATGAAGGTAACATTTTTCTCTAAGTTACATCTTATTTTCTACGTTATTACACGAAAAGTTAAACCTAACTAACGATAGTACGCTCAAGCGTAGAGGAACCAAAGTGTCTACCTAAATGACTAGGTCCAGTGGGCCTAGCACTTATATTTTCTAAGAAAGTCAATGAGGCGACTTTTAGGACTAAAATGTTCGTGTTAATTAGAGGTAGCGCCACGCTTGTAGCCGAATTGGGATCACGTGACAGCATTGCCGCCATTTTTCGCCGATCTTATGTGAGAAAGAGGTATTGGTACCCGGACGCGCCGGCCCAATTCGGCTGCAGACCAAAAGGACTGTAAGCCTATGAAAGGTATAAATCTTAAAATAACCTGGTAAATTTTTATATACGGGTAAGGAACCCTTGGTGGGCGAATATGAGTTGTACTTGCCCAGTTTATTTTATAATTAAATCTATATAGAAATCAATGTATATTCATTGAACGCAATACAATGTATATATAGAAAGGCAGTGAAAGCAACTGATGAAAATGGTTCCATAAAAGTTAAGGCGGTTTCCATTGAAACAATTCCTTATCTCCCTCGGCTCAAAGCCTAAAAACAACGCTGCAAGTGACAGGCGGGAACTTATCTTGAAATGACAGAGCTGGTATTTTATGCGAGATTTTAGAAAAGACGCGTTCGGAATATTTTTACGAAATCAGCCTGCTACCGACAGCCTGTTTTTTCCCGTAAAAGAATGTAGATATATAACGTATAATAAATATTTTAATGTCACTTTTGTTACTGAGTATAATTCGGTTTATAACTATTTTGATGCTGGCGTCAGACATAGCTCAAATTGTTCGTACATTTTTGCCCTTGAAGACTACAAAGTACTAAAAAACTTTGCGTACACAAAGTCCCCGGCCGCACTACATGATCATTGAAATGATCACTCAAATGAAGCTATATGTCTGGCTCCGGCATGACACTTACATATATTCCATACTAAATATCACCCTCGACTTTGTCCTCGTAAACTTACGAAAGCCTTTACACATCCTTAAATTGACCTTATCGCAGCATCTATTCTTAGCGGATGTGTACTAACTATAAAGTATTTCTCTGACAAACATCTTTGTACGTCTCGTGGTTTTCGAGATTCCTTTATAAGTGACCTTTCGCTATTATACATCTAATAGTGTAACGATAAGTTTTTGTATAAAATATTTTGAAAATTTTGTATGTTTCGAAAACAAAGGTTATGATCGATACTGCCTCCTTCACTTGAAGGAGGCGTGATCACTTGATCAGGATGGACAAATTTGGGGGAAAACGTGGCGTTGGTAGAAGAAGGAAGTCATGGCTTAGAAACATCCAGGAATGAACCGGGTTAACTAAGGTCACCCAACTCATTTGGCCATGTGGATGCGCCTTAATACGATCCCACGTCATCGTCACACAATGTGGTACAGGAAGGACACCATGTGGTTTTAAGTGAACCCCGTGGCGGCAGGAATGCGTCCCGCATTTTCCTTATGTATATTATATTATGTTATAATTGGTGGGGGCCTACATGTCGGATGCACCTCGACCCTGTTGGATCTTTTGTGCTCGCCCTCTCCCTTTGTTCTCTCAGCTGCAGTGCTCAAAGATCCAGGATCGCCCGCAGCTTGAAGGAACTGTAGTCCTCTGGCCTTGGATAGGCTGTGCCGTATATCCCTATGTAAAAAAAAACTCATTTGGCCACAGAACGTAGATTGAGACAGCCAACCTCCAATAGTGGAAAGGCACACGATGAAGAAGAACGTCATATTAAATCATTTATCTATATAATTCTAATTTGTAATATGAATACTACTATTTATTTTTAAGACACTGTTACATTTGGTACAATTGAGTTAGAGACCTTATTCCTGTGCTAGTTAAAAGAAACTGTGATACAGAAAAAAGTGCCTGTATTCATAGTGTCGAATCCTAGCTTGCGTGTTTAATCATTTTTCAAAATAAATTAAACATTTATTAAGTAGTAGCAACAGAAGAAAGACAATATACAAATTATATAAACAGTGATCAAAATGGTAATCAACGACGCAAAGGTAGAAACAGATAAGTAATCATAGAAGATTAAAAAGATATCAACAGTAATAAGACGACTCAGGTATTCCAAGACTGAGATGAAATTCTTATCTATTACTGTCTTAGTGAAAAAAAATCCTGCTTCTTGCCTTAAAGGTAAAAAATATCCATGTGATTCCATTTTCATTTGCTTACCAACAAACCATTCAAACGATTTGGAAGAAGGTCTATTACAAAAAGATACACAAGTACGTATATTTTTGCTCATGTTACAGCCGTTTGTCCTTTAGCTCGTGAAGAGAAAACCGCAAATATCGGAAGTGGCGCCAACGCCGCGGTCGCTGCGAGGGACTTGTTTACACATATTCGCATTACTCATTTTCCCTGCTCACGTACCTAGCTAAGATTTGCATAATGTAAATCCAGCAGTGCGAGTTAATGGCCGTACAAACACAGCATAAACCCAGTGTAATCTCCGCGTCTCGGATATTTGACAGCAATTTACTCAACTGCTGACAGAGCATACAGGATGTAATATATTCGTTTTACGAACGTTTTCATATGTACAACAAAGATAAAAATTCTGATATATAGGATATGTGTACTGTTTTTCTGCTTATAGTATGTTAATGCTACTTAAGAAAAATTTTACTGATATTATTTTTTATATCCATTTATGCATATTTTACGACTTGGTATAGAAAAAATGCTATAAAATTGCTACGGAAAATACGAACGTATTACGAAACCGCTACTATACACTCAACCTCAACAGACATGAATATGGCCGCGATTATGAAAGGGCGCTACCAAAATCGGTACTGTATTTTGATAGTTTTGTTTCACAAGTCGAAAAACCTACTAACTAAACTACCCAACACACAAATTATTACGACAAAGGATCTTTCACACTTACGCCAGTGACGTTGAAAATGGATGAAACATATTCTTTTAGCGCGCAAAAGAGGAAACTGTTAGTGTTCAATTTGTAAAAACATCAACGTTAATAAGAACAAAAATGGCTGAACAAAGCAAACAAAAGTCGACCGCAATTTTTTGCGCGTTTCCTTAATACTCAACAAAAGAATCAATTAACGTTTTTCGGCTTTATTCATTCATCGCTTTGCTGGTTTTTTTATGTAATTCCTCCTTATGCGTATTAAGGCATTAAATCGCAATGAGGGAGATTGTCAGTACCTAACTATTACAAAGGTTATTCCTTAATGTTATGGTCATATTATTACAAAGAATTACGTGAAAACACACATTAATTAATATGTATGTGCAAACACAAAACTAGTTATCGGGTGTTTCTAAGCAGACTCTCTTACGAATACCTCATTGCCCAGGCTCGTCTCTCATGGGTAGCTATGGCTACCCAGTGTCCGGTACGTTTTCGAGTCTTCTGCAACTTGAAGAATTGTGGAAAGGGTAACCCTGCCGCCGTAGCGGTAGATGTCATATTAGGGATTGCCTTATCATATAGGTTTCTGATTCTGGTACTGTTGTACTAAGGAGAAGCTGAACAGCTCCATCCGTAGATTCGAATGTCAGGTCCAGTCCTAAAGCGTTCTTCCCTATCAAGAAAAAGGCAGGCAATGCATCTATGGGCCTTTAGGTGGCGTAGTTGACGGTACTCACTCAGGTGCCTCCTGCCCGTTTGTCCCTTTTGTTGAAATAAGAAACTGTTTCCCTTCCAAAACTATTCACTGAAACTCAATGATTACGACACCTCGATAACAGTGGATTATATGTTCCAATTTTCAAAAGTCGGTTATTAAGTATAATTTATGGTACGTCCACTATTTACGCAGTAAATACTTTGTATGTAAAAATTACATTTCTTCGAACTTTATTTACTGCGTACAAGTATATTAAATATAACCACAACAGCGGTCGTTTTCCCGCAAAACGAAGGATTTCTTTATGGTTTAACTCCGTACTAAAAATATTGTTTTACGTTGAAAGAAAATTACTTCATACGACGAATGAAAAATGGAAATGAATACGCGACTGCATAAAACGACCGCAAACAGAAAATATTACATAAAATACGAATAAATGTAAATTTAAATCAAAATATTATACTAGAGCCCCGTCCCGGCTTCGCACAAATGCAATATGGATACATATAAACCTTCATAACGTATAATTTTCTTTAATAATGAAAACTGCATCAAAAATTCGTTAAATAGTATTAAAAATCTACATGAACAAGACTTGAAAAATTGACTTCTATGAAAGAAGTAAATATTTCAAGAGCAAATTAGAGTACGCACCTAAAGGAAAGTAAAATTCATTGAAATGTGCTATTATGGTGAAATCATTTAAACTTTTAAAACCCTTTAAATTATTAAGTCACATTTTCCATGCTCATTCACCTTAACATAATTTTTACCAAGCAATATCATTCTCTGTAGTACTTTAATCAAACCCTCTGTACCATAATTACTCTGCAGTCCAATCAACAGCTTTACTGCGAACTGAACGTCAATTAAGAAAGTCGCAAAAGTTTTTAAAACTGCAGTCCCGTCAGATGCAAAATTTGATTTATTACATTTACGTACCCTTCATGAATTTAATTATCAGACATTATAGCAGATTTATTATTATTAGATTTTTAATTTCTTACTACTTCTTTCATTGATCGTTCAAATATCTATCGGTAGAAAATAAGATGAAAAGAGAAAAAACTATTTCTACACTATATGTATGGATATTACAATACTTGTATGTACTTTACTTACTCACCTTATGTAACACAAGGAAGCAAAAAAGTATTAACCATAACGGTGATATCACATTAAAAGATGCTATAGATAGTGCTAAAATCATTTGGTCTCGGTCTGTTGCACGATATCTCCCTGGTACAGTCAAGAAGATCGTAGAAATAGTCCAAAAAGGGGATTGTACCGTTGAGAGGCGATCACCACACTACATCATTGCAATTATCAATAGTGAAGAAATTACTATGAATAAATAACATTCGCGGGCAAAGACGAGAAATTCTAGTCTTATCCGAAAACTACACCGCATACATTGTATAAATAATAATAAATTCAAACCATATAATATATTTCTAATTAAAGAATTGGTCAGGAAAGTACCTATTTGTCCATCGAATTATAAATTGAGAACTTACGTAGAACAAAAGCAGATGAAACAATAAAAGGAACGCCCAACCACAATGAAGAATAACTTTCTGTTAATCGTTTGTTTTCAGTTTAAGCAAAATGTTTCCGAAGTTTGCCTAATTCTATTGTTTTAAATTGTAATAAATGAATTAATCCTTAACAAAGACTTCAATTTTAATTAGGAGTCAAAGTCAATTTGCTTTTATTGGCCTCATTCTTTAAATATAAATAATTTAGTAA
>JANCMC010043217.1:10234907-10425678 GCA_024363005.1 Charaxes varanes | reverse complement strand
AGACTTCAATTTTAATTAGGAGTCAAAGTCAATTTGCTTTTATTGGCCTCATTCTTTAAATATAAATAATTTAGTAACAAGCTAAAAATTTATAGATCGATTTTGCTTTTTATTAATATAGAAATTAACTGACCTGGATTTTAGTTAATTAGCTGAAGTTAAGGATAATTTTGTCTTTTGCAAGTCAACTTGTCGTTTAACAAACATTTACAAAACTTAACTAAGCGGTATATCCAAGCCATAAATATTTTTCATATTCGATATCATGAGTGCTTTGACGGAGTAACGTAATTTCTGTTCGGCAGTCGCGTAGCCGCTGGCCTCACACTGATCCAGTTATCGTGGAATTATTTTAAAATCGGCTGAAAGCGCCGAACTTCAACCCACAGCCAAGCCTCACTAATTGAATAACCTGCACTCTTCGAATGACCAAATAATATGATATTCACGACTTGAACCGCTAGCTATTAACCAGCCTCTTATTTAATTAAGATTACAACTTGTAGAACTCTTACTAATATTTGACTATATACCTTGGATAAATAAAAGGTAATATTATCTAACAGTGAAGTTGTGAATAGACTATAGCTTTGCCAGTTTATATGCAAGCGATAAGATAGGTCTTTTGTCTTTATTTAAGCATAATGTATTGGCGATTGCTGTATCAATATCAAAGCTACGTCTTTAAGGCTAGACCGTTGAATATGATATCGGAATCAATTACCAAATAATGACCAGAATGCTGGAAATTAGGTTATGCTATGTATAATGATTGGTTAAATAAAATAAATTTTAAATACGATTATTCAAAGTCAAAACAAAAGCGGCCGCAAACAAAACTCTCAGAATGGATGAAGTATATTTTCCAGCTCGTTTGCTGAACTATCGTTCGTTTTCACTTCCGCAGCTCTGAATGGAAGGCATATTTCAAAATAGAAAATTCTGTCGCGGAATAGTTTCTTCGACGCATATATATAGAGATAGAGAGGATCAGCGAGCGTTGCCAACTTTTATATTATACATATCTATATAGGTTATGACTCACAAATGCGTTTGATATTTCTAGTATCTATTTTGCTGCCTTGGCACATCACTTTTTTTTATTTTACAAGTTCTCATCTTCCTTTTAAGAGTTCCATTGTCCTAAAAAGAGCCTTATAGTTTAGCTCTGTCCGTCCGTCCGCCCGTTTGTCCACTCTAGCTTACTTCTACAATTATTAACATAAATGTATGAAGTTTGGTACAGTTACGTACTGCGAATAAGATTTTTTTTGTATCTATTCTATCTCTCTTCCTTTTCATCTACCTTTCTATTTTTTTACTCCATCCCTTATTTCTTAAGTCTTATCTATATATTTAGAGGTTGCGCCACCTTTGCAGTCCTATTAGCCTGCAGCCGTGTACAGCGGGTGAGTACGGGTACCAGTACCTCTTTCTCACATAAGATCGGCGTGAAGGATATGTGTGGACTACAGCGACTAACAAATTTTTAAAATTAGTTAACAGAATTAGGTATAACTTTGCAAAAATCTGAAATAACAAGGAGAAAAAAGGCACGCCATTTATCTGAGTATAACACTCACATATATGTCTATATGGGAACTTATTAACTATTTAACACATAAAATAAAAGGTGGAACTATAAACAGAGAAATGGAACTATAAAAGACTAAATAAAATATATTATAACAATTGGCGCGGGCCTCGTGCCTGTGGTGCCTAAATTTAATGACAAAAAAATGTCTATTAAATACAAGGAATTGTTTGTTTGTAACATCGAAATAAAACAGACTTCTAAAATCTGCACTAAATCCTGCATATGTGAGTATATTATGCAACATAATATAAAATTCATAGTTGTCTTTTCTAAAGGAACATAAAGCTTCTAGTATTCTTATTAAAAACTTCTTGATATCTTGTAACGTAAATTGTACCGAAGAGATAAGCAAAATTGTATAATTCTTTGACTTTGTTATTCATGCTTAGCGACGTCTGTCGTAGTTTCATGCTTCAAGCCTGGTCGCTTCTACTCGCGTGATCATTTGACGACTTCCTTTTGGCAGATTTCTTCAAAACACCAACGTCTTTATAAATCATTTATAATTTCTCTCGCTGATGTATTTCTTCTACCGATGTCACGCTGTCTACCCTATTCTACGTCGACATGCTGATATCGTAAATGCGACTTGGATTGCAATTCAATGTGTACTTTTATGTAATTGATTGTTAAGTAATATGTTAGTAGAAAGATATTTACCACTGAAAATTCACTTGAATTTTACAGTTATGACAATTTGGTAATTCCAGATGTAGGAAATAAGTAGGTTTATCTAATATCTTAGTTTATCTTGTCAAGTCGTCCTTCGTCATACGCCTCTCCTTGTTTCTTCAACACTTCTACGTCTCAAGCTAGACTCTGCCATCCCTCTGTTAAGTCATTTTCTTACCTCTTAGTCTCTTTCCGTTTCTGGGATACCATTCCATAATGGTTTTCGTCCAATTTTTTTGTCCTGTCCAACTCCATTGCAATTTTTTAATCAACAACACCCTATACATTTGTACTTTAACTTGTTTTTTTTCACCCTCGCCCCAAATAGTACACTTTAAATCAATCAAATATATATAGAGCAACGAGGTTAACTCACTCTCTCTCTCCCTCTCCCCAATCTCTCTTTCTCTCTCGCTCTCCATCTCTTGTTATTATATGATCTTACAGACTTGAGAGAAGACAAACGAAATATAGAGGCAATTCATTCTTATTTTTAAAATGTTGGATAAGTTGGAACACATGAAATAACAAGATGACTTAAATATATTAGGTCATAGTTTAGTCATGAATTCATTTGTATAAGCTTCCCTATCTCCTGACCATATTTAAAATAGCGTTGATGCAATGTTGCAGTGCATTTGTCTTTTTCCAAGTAGACGCGATGTGTTTTCCTCAAGTAACGGTCATTAGTTTTTTTGTAGAAAAAATTTCATTCTACGAGTAACAGTGGGTTTTTTTTGGGGTTTCTTAGTCCTATAAAGAACACTTAATCGCTTTGTCCGTCCGTATGTCTATCAAGCCACAAGGTGCCTCCCACCAACTCTAGGATTTCTAACTATTAGAGAGACTTGAAATTTTCCATTTTGATAGGACATGCTAAAAACTCGTTAGGAAAATTTTTAGCGTAAGCGGACAACAACTTTGAAGTTATTTAACAAATACCTTTATCGTGTATCAGATACGGAGCCCTTCTATATAAGCGTGTCTTGACACCCCACGGCCACTTTTTATTTAACTACCCACGAAACATTTTAAGAAAGGCTATGTATGTCAAATAACATCAGGCGAAATACTGGTTAAAGGCTAATCTGTTCACAATAAAAAAAGTTCATTTAACCTTGGAATTCAGCGAAATAAAAGAAATTTCACGGTATAAGGTAATCAAATCTGATTTTATTGGAAGGGTCGGGTTTCTTTCGCGTGACGTTGATGGACGACCTCAAAAGCGGTATATGAAAGAGTTTACCGTTTGTGAGACGAATATAACGAAAAAATTCGAGATTTATATGTCTGGAATTCACATTTGCGTGGAAACCATTGTGTGCATCCCTACAAAGAGACCTATTACGCTTGTTTATTACAAACTGGTAGATCCTTAATTATCTAATACTAGCGGGCCAGGCACACGTTGTCCTGCCTTGCCCGTTGGGTTACTTTTTTTTTTTTAAGAATGTTAGGAATACTTTTAGGTATGTCTAATATTCCCTTTTTCCCCTCCTACTAAGCTTAAATTAAAAGCTTGTATTAGGAATATAGTCTTTTAATATTTGCGATTACGTTTTGTGAAAACTCGTTTAATACAATATAAGATGTTTTATGTGAGAGATGAAAGACAAATATCGATACTTCCCACGTAAGTTGTTGTAACCCCAAATTCCCAGCTTTACAGTAGAGTGTAATAAGCAACTAAATTTTAACGAACAGTTGGTTTTTAATATAGTATTGTATACAATAATGTAATTTTCATTCTTCTTCTGCCTAGCGTTATCCTGGCTAAGTATCTAGGTCCGCTTGGATTGCAGAGGATTTGGCTGCGGGGCGAGTTAATATGACCGATTGCCATCTGACGCCATCCTCGGAACCCCCACGTTCTCTACAACCTTACGATTAATACCACAAAGTGGCATTAATCGGGTCCCACTGTTTTACGAGCCTTCCGGAGGAGGAGGTCGGAAATCAAATATTAACCAGTGCTAGAATGGGTCACCCATCTATCACCCGGTCGCAGCCAGAGCAACTTAGCGATCGACTTAAATGCCGACCACTGATTAGGCCACGACCTCCTCAAAAGATCTCTAGATCCAATAAATACTATACAGTTTATACTGCGCGGTGTTATCGATACGTGTGTATAAAGTTCTCTGTTAAACTGCATAGTTTTATCAGCGTTTGGATGCGATATCAATAGTCAATAGGAGTATCAATGATCAGTCGGAGGTTCGGAATTTACAGTGGAATTTTCGTAACGTGCGTGTTGATTTAACCATTTTAATCTATGATCTGGTGATCTGTGAATGAATGAGAAGAGTGATTTCTTTATGAGTCTGGAATCCCTCTTTCCCAGAGGAAGAGGCATTCATAAAGTCAAGTGTTGATTATAAGTTAATTATATAAATTCAAAACAGTAATTCGGTTTGGCTCATAAGCTCTTATAGGTTTAAAGAATGAAAGAAAGAAACATCATTTACTAAAACATTGTGAAAAACGTAAACAGATTATAAACACGTGGATCTTCGATTTACAGTACTTTATTCTACTGATTTCCTAAACAGAATTCTAGTATAGACTTACATTTTCCTGGTTTACAGCAACATGCCATGTTTGAGAGTAAGAGTGGTCTAGAAATAAAAAAAAAACAGACAATGAATATGTTTATTTGAATCTTAACATAAAATTTAATCTAGAAAAATATACATATAAATAAAATTGAATGATCTGTATAATGGATATGACCTTGGTTAGAATTTTTAAAAATCGTCTTCATAATTCATCAAAATAATTTATTTATAGTTTTGTGCTTTCTACGTAACTGTCTTCTCAATTTAATTTTATTGGAACCTTATCAATATTAATATTTTTGGTTATTGGTTGTCTTTCGTGGTTAACATTTTAGTGGGCTTACGCGATTTTAATGGGTTTCTTGAAGTAAAACGACTCTTAAGCATGACTTGAGGAGTAAGCTGGTGAATGCGTGTCAATAGCGTTACGAAAAGTGTAATCAGGCGAGGCGAATAGAAGTTGAGAGGACGATATAAGTTGGTGAAGATAGAAAGAGAGAGAGTTGTGATTCTCTGTGTCTCTTGCTAGAGGCAAGAGAGGTGCGAGCACACATTTCCTTTCCCTTTTCCTCTCATAGCCAGTGCATAAAACATATACATTATATCAGTAGGACCTTTGCGAGTTTGCTTTGATTATTTCGAAATTTCAATTTGTTTATGAACAATTTTATAGATTAATATTCTTTTTTCAATACATTAAATGTTCCACTTTTTCATTAATTTAAAGCATAATTATACATATATAAACATATACAGAAAATAGACAATTTAGCTCCATCTTTATGTATAAATACATACATATAGATAAAGCTAAAGAAGTTTTACTTCAGCTGTGTGGTCTACAACACACTGTTTTTTTTATTCTAAGTATATCTATGCCGTAGGGATTTAGGTAACTACAGTTGCTATTTATTTTGACAAATCGTATAGTCTCCAGTCAACCGAGGTAAATTCGGGGGTAGAACAGCTAATCCATAACTACACCATTAGAACTTACATTTAAGATGGAGTCTATGGCATGAAGCACATTTTTTTCTTATGTCATGTTGCACATAGCAATTGTCATTTATATAGTATTTACTATTAGCCCATTTTACATAATTCAAAAATACATTACGAAATGTGATAATTTTGGATTCATAAATTATGGTGCACTGACATATGTCTGACAGACACAAAACTCTTTTATTATGATCGTCTTTAGTTCTTTTCAGCCTGCTTGTTTTAATATATCGGATGTCCATGGGCGTCGGTAGGCACTTCGGTGCCTGCTGCCTGCTCGTCTGCCCCCTTGTAACATAAAAAAAAACTTGACTAATACATAAAGCTGACGAGTTTGTTTGTTTGTTTGCCTGAACGAACTATTGCTCCAATTTGAAAAATCCTTTCAGTGTTAGATAGTTTACTATTAATTGGGAAACTTAAACATAGTAAATAAACATATAGTATAAAAATTATCATATAATCTTTATACTATACGTTTATTATATATAGTGCGTTATATAGTGTCATGACTTTCTTCTGTAGACCATCAGAATTAACAATGATTTTCAAAAATAATTTCTCAATAGATTTCTGTGATAAATTCGTTGTAATGTACAATAATTTGTTCTCAATTTAATGCCATGACTTGTCATCTTCTATTCAGTTTTCACATTACACAACTCTTCTTTTACTAATAGCTTATTAACCGACTTTTAAGAATAGAAAGAGGTTATGATTTTTATTGTATGTCACAAGATATCTTTACTGTTTTTGAACAAATTTTGATGAGTCTATTTCATTGCTGCAATATATATCTTTCATGTATTCATTAAATTAGTGTAACCTTAGCCGGGAATAATTTGTAATTTTTTGAATAATGTAGTCCGAGAGCCCAGGTAGTTAAATCAAGAAGTTATTAAACGGTTAACGCAACTAGGTGTAAAAGTAAGGGTAGGAAATCTTTCCCAAAAATAATTTGTAAGAATTTAGTTAACCTGCTTTATGAAGCAATTCTTTTTTCAATAGAATTATGGGATCAAAGTTACAGATAATATAGTTATAGCTGTTCCCGCGACTCCTTTCGGGTAAAATTTTTGTAAAAAAGGATTCCATTTTAGCGTCATGGCCATAAGGCCTACCTCAATAAATGCGCTATCTAACACTGAAAAAAAACTTCACTTCGGACCTGTAATTCCTGAGATTAGCGCGTTCAAGCAAACAAACTCTTAAATTTTATATACTAGTAGAGATTTATATATTTCTTAACAAATAGTTGTCAAAAACGAGAAAATTATAGTAAACTTTTAGTTAAAAAAATAATTTTTCGAATTTTCTTTTATCATTTCTTGCTACAAAGATATATCGAGAAAAAAACTTGCATAAAGCTTTTTATACTTAAATATTATCGTGGACTCCTGTACTATTACAAGAGAAGGCAGAATCCATAGCAGTTTATGACTCATTCGAGTGTCAAAATATTTCTCCCACGGGAATACATGACCATCTTGATCACTGATAGTTCATAGCTTTGAATAATATAACTGAGCGTTCTACTACGATCGATACTAGCAGGGCAGAAATCGAATTGAGTACTTTTTGGAGTTAATTCGCCCCTTCTAAGTTTGAGTTATTGGGTCTCCGTTGATATGATTAATTAAGTATACCGGTAACGCATACTATAACTGTTTGTATGTATTGTACGCGATATCTGCATAATCTTTACCCGTACTTCAGTGTTCTTCTTTTTAATATATCTTGAAATTAAAAAAGCAATTTGAGAAAGAGGGGATTAATTCAATGATTTTTTTTTTCAAAACTTCATTACAGAAGCAAAAATAAAATTTGGCTTTGGGATTAGCTCACAACTTAATGTATTTATGATACTTAAGATATTTAATTTTCGAACATTTTTCGATTATTCGCGAATATTTCAGTTTTTTTTTTTAATTTTTCAGAATCGGTTTATAAATTAATATTAATATACATTAACCCAACGTTTGTTTTTGAAGCTTTGCCTATCTATCTAAAGGTGGTCCAAATTTGTGACTTTGTTACCATTCTATATCTTAAAAGCCAATAAAATTATTGCTATAACTCATTTTGATGGGCTGTTTATCTCGAAACTTTCCAGCCTCACATCTCGTTCATTGTAACAAAAGGACAATATAAGAGATTACGCCCACTGACTCAAGCGTATCCGCTACACCATTAAAATGAAGCTCACAGAAGTGGACACACCAAATCTTCTCCAAAAAGCGGCGACTAACGTGGCTCTAAGACATAAAGGTGTTCGCCTATTTAATTTTGCAACACTAAGTTACCACAAAGAATACCTGACTTTGTTTGTCTCTCTTGAGAACAGTGTGCGGGGAATTTTAGATAACCGTAGTTTGTATTTCATTCTTTGTCCTTTTTATTAAGCATTTGTCACAGCCAAGTTGCGGGCTGGTCACAAAGGACATAATAACGAGGCATGTCATGTAAGTGACTGTTAATGCTCACGAATAACTGCACATGCAAATTAATAAATAGAACAATATTTAAACGTTTCTGCATTAAGACACCATATACACACATCGGCAGAATTAGCGGAACACAAAAAAGGGAGGAATAATTAAACATGAAAAACTAAAAACAAAAACATGAAGGAGGAATTATTAAAAATGAAACAACGGTTAAATTAACACCTTTTTGAGATTAATTTACAACACCATACGCGAAAAACTAACACAGTTGAAAATTTTAGATTTTGTGATGGTTTACAATTCATTTAATGCTTAATATCAAGTATCCCCCCTGCTTTGACTAAGGTTTCAAGCCATGCTTGTTGCGAATGATCTAAGAAAGTTGCATTTAGTTAGTTTAGTTTTTCTTTCCATTAAACTCTGAGTATGGTGTTGCAAATTAATGCCAAAACATGTTAATTTAATTGTTGTTTCACTTTTAATTATTATTTGTTTAAAAATAAAACTAGGTATTTTACATTCTCTCTTTTTTTATGTTCCGCTAAATCTGCCGGTGTGTGTATTTATTTTTACTAATAGTAATAATAATAAATATATAGGACTATATGACAAACGGACGTCTGTTCCTAAGGTAGACAACTTAATGCCTATGTTATAGGTAACAGCCGCCTGTTATACACAAATATTTTTTTTTTGTAAATACATACATACGGATAATACACCCAGACTCGAGGTGGGAATCAAACCCACGACAAAGAAAGAAAAAGGTTTTTTTTCTTACAAGATATTACAAACAGCTCAGGATAATACAATCATAATAGATAATAAGATAATAATAAATCTACCTACACTACAAACTTAAAACTAAATTAAACTGTAAGTAAACAATAAATTATTATGCCGGAGCCAGACATTACTTAAAGTGTTTGTACATTTTTGTCCTTGAAGACAACAAAGTTGTACAAAACTTAGCGCAGTTACACAAAGTCCCCAGCCACACTACATGATCATTGAAAATATCATTCAAATGAAGCTATGTCCAGGCTCCGGCATTATAACACTATTGGATTACCAAAATTGAAATTGAAACTTAGAAGGTGTGAAATGGGAACTGAAAGTCAAAGAAATCAATGCGGACGAAGTCGCGGGTTGAAGCTAGTTTTAGTATTATAAAAGGTTTACCTCAGCGCCCGTCGCGGGGCGGGCAGACGCGACGGTCGGGGCAGCGCAGACACGCGCTCCGCGCCGCTGCACGGTCGCGGTTGCTCCACTGCGACAAAAGAATCGCATCTTATCAGATATCCCTCATATACATGCAATACAAGCATTTTATTATCTGTTCAACCGACTTAAAAACAGGAGGAGGTTTTCGACTGTTTTTTTTTAAATGTTTCTTACCTCAGAACTTTCGACTGCGCGAAACGATTTTGATGATTCGTTTTAATTTGGCCCAGTTTGACAATTTGAAATCGGAAATTCTTTTGTTAAAATTTAATATTTTTTCTTTCTAAAGTAGCAATTTTTTCAGTATATTATAAAGAACCTACCTTACATTCACATTATGATTATTCAAGAAATTCGCTAGCATAAATTTCATAAAGTAGAAATTTAGGAAATTCGCTGGCATAGATGTGATAAAAGACTATAAAACATTGCAACTTTCTACTTAGCAACACTTAATGTAATTGAAATCCGAACGCTTAGATCGATCGTGCTTATCAATCAGTTTGTTTCACGTTTTCGTTTGCTCGCTCGGCTCTGGCGGAACGTGACAAGGAGTCATGCTTTTTCGAGCATGCAGCCGACGTTCATCGATTTATAAGACGGTATCATGCCTAAAATTCACATTATAAATTCAAAACCTGGCAAAGATAACCCGAAACCGATACAAATTAGAAAGAATTCTATTGGTTTGGAAATACTAGAGGTGGCAAACGATTTCTCGAAGTTCATGTCACTCATGACTCAATTTTATTCATTTTTTCCCCATCCTACACTAGTAGTTTGTCATAACAAACTTTTTTACATTATAATATACTAAACTAACGGACTCGGCAGACATTGTCCTGTCCCAATTTTGACTCGTCTGCTCTTAGCCAGTTAACCAATCTCCTTTATTTATATTCCATAAAATGTGATACCGTCGGTATGTTTTATAAAGTAATATTTTTTAAATTTAAAATTAACACTCGTGGTTCTAGTACACATCTGTTAGAAGTATTCAGAAGAAACGACCAATATAATACAGAATATAAATTCATCCAACGGTTTAGGAGTTTTAGCGAGAGTAACGAACAAAGATTTATTTATACAACTTTGAATTGTAAGTCTGCGAGTTTTAAAATAAACTCACTTCCGAATTTCGTCGTTTTATTGGGGAGGACCCACAGTAGGCGGTACAATAGCTTATATTGCTTTATGTACTGCATCTGATAAGCTATAAACGTATTTGTATAATAACTTTGTATCTGAATCCGATTTGTATAAAATTTGTAGTCCGAATTCGTTAAAAATAATTTTCCTAATGCCTTTTTACTTCTTCTATCAACTTGGAAAAATTCAAGTCTCTACGTCTAATAGTTAGGAAATCATTGGGAGGGACTACCTTGCAGGCAGATAGACAGATGAACAGACGGACGGACAGAACGAACCTATAAGGAATCCTGGTAATACTATGGAACCTCAAAAAAGGGACATTTGGAGTATTTTTATGTATAACTAATAATGTCGTTACCACTCGAGTTAGGCCCTTTTTCAGCGGCGCTATAATATAGAGTGTTAGTTATGCAGTTTGATTACTTTTCCCAAAAATGCATTTTTTAGTTTTTTTTCCCTAAGATGTTTGCACTCTAATGAGTTATATTCAGTTGGGGGAGGCTGGCATTTTTTGCAAAGATTTCGAGTTGTAAATGCTACAATAGGGCATTTTGAAGCTTTTCGACGATAATGTTAACATGCATTCTGCGTTAAAAAAATAAAGAAATACCTCGAAGCGGCCAGGGCGATCGCTACGTAGTGCGCGATATGTTGTCATAAGAATTACAAACAAACAACAACTTCGAGAAGGAAGGAAAAAATATGCATTTTTGGGAAAAGTAACCAAACTGCATTATTACCTAAAGAGCAATTCACTAATACAACATTATAATAGGTAAACGCTTACCAAGAATACGAACTTGAGGTATGATGTCTTCCAAAACTGAGGTCAATAAGCCTACTGTCAAGAAGGACAGCCTAAAAATATGTCTGAAAATATTAAGCATCCTATATCAGGTACAAATTATTAAAAAAGAATAAACAATATTATTATAATGGGGTTGGGTCTTAACACGAGTTGGCTGAATTTGAGGATACTGCTACTGTGGAAGGGTCGAGAGGGTTTGTCTCGACTATTTCAATTCGATTTTGGCTGCCGAAAGAAGGTCAATATATTTTAAATTAACTTTTGAAATATGTACGAAGTATTTGTAAATACTTGAACTTGGAACATAATAGTAGGTATTTTTGGTTTAATTTTAATATTTGTGGTTGTATTAGTACGTGAAATTATTAAATGAAACGCTTTGGCGGCTGGTTTGATGTTTGTGATGTGGTTAACCTGAATGTTTGACTAATTAAATTAACATTGAATAAAGATATTTGATTTAATTTGAATGGTATATTGCTTATATACACTTATGTAATTACTTGTTAGCATCTTGGACTTCTTGATCATCTATTTCTCTCTCACTGACTTGTCCGCACAAATTCTTTGTGGAACTCATCAATCTTTAGCGCGAGGAATCCTTTATTTAATATAAAAATACAAAATATATAAAACATCCGAAATAAAGTTATATTAAACAAAAATCATATAAAAACATCAGCAATAGCAAAAATATTTTCAAAAATAATACATCATCAAAACGTAATTTGAAAATGACTTTCAAAAACACAAATTAAAGATAGATTAGATTATATATATGACAAATGATATTAAAAACAGGTTTTCTTTAGATGTATAAAGAGATCGACTATTTCAATATTACACTTTTTAAAATTTGCTTGGTTTGTTTCTTTAGGAGGCCAGGTGGTAAAAGTTCCCAATTTTTTATTTTTTCTGTTGGATACTGGTACTAATATTGGTTTACATACCAAATTTCAGCGTCCTAAGACTTCAGGAAGTACCCTATACAGTTTGACGATCATCAATGCGTCAGTCGATATCGGGGTTTTTTAGATGTCAATAAAATCTATACCATTAAAGATATACAATCCAAACTTTATATTTTTAATAAGTTCCCTAGTAACAACATATCGCGTGCATTTCGTTTATCTGGGATAATCCAATCCCAAGTCATGAAGGCTCAATAAAACAATTACACGTTTCGAAAAAAGGTAGTTAGGTAGTGCCCTCGCGCTTTGTTTTATCTCGTCGTGGCGGCCACTACCATGATCCCGGATACAAAGTCAATTTATGGAACGCCTTTTTAACTCTACACACTATGCAATCATTTTTCCGTTATTTTATTTATTTATACAATGGATATTTTTTACCATTCTTTAAAACTTATGTGGAACTAGCTCTTTAAGTCAGTGAGGAGTTAATAATAGGCCATTATCTTGCCGCTTATCACTGCTTTCACTATCAAAGAATAACAGTATTTTATTAACATACCGTACCCCGCGACTTTGATTTCAGTGCGTTTGTTTAATTTTGGGGGTGTTCATTTATTTGTGTTGAAACCTAATTATTTCTCTAAAACTAAAGAACCCTATGTTCCTCCTTGCTATACGACAAACAATTTAGCTGACCGAATACATTTTTTTGGTCAAAAAAGGATACTTTGGGAATTAAAAAATGGGAAGTTTGGGAGTAAAAAGGGACACTTTGGTAATTTTCTAAGAATATTTTGCTAACTTGTAACGTGATAGTCATTAAAGAAATGGCATTTTATAAAAGTTTCTTTCTTGAATTGGCGCAGTATAATTTTTAGTGAAAAGCTTAAAATCTTTAACGTTTTTTTTCTCTGCTTGGGCTACTTTTCAGAGATAGCAGTGAGACATTAAGCGACCAGCAATCTACTGACATTAATTTTGTTTTCATAATTAACTAGGTAATTACACTCTAGGGGCTTGTTCGGACTTGTTTAATCAACGTTGGATTTTCTTAATTATAAATTAAAAAACATACAGTCGAAAACCTCCTCCTTTTTTGAATTCAGTTAAAAATACCCGCACTAGTAATATTCGCTTCACCTCTAAATAAAACTAAAGTTTGTGCTTAGAGTTGGTGTCACAATAGTCCCGCAGGTTCAGAAATAGAATCTATTTCCATATAGATATCCGTCTGTCTAGTTCACCAATGAGCTATCAAGGCTTTTACTAAAAGATTAAACCATGAAATATAAATATTAGAGGATTGACATCAGTTTGACGAAATTTCTGCGATTCCAAATACTCGTTACAAATGATTTGAATGAGGGAATTTCTTCATTATTCAAATGACAATAAATCAAACATCAAAAACCCTCTGATCCTTTTCATCTTCTCATTGGCGTCCCTTCCACTTTCAAAAGCGTATATTGCCAATATATTGTCTACTTTGAGTGTTTCAGATTATCTTGCTTTATATAATAATTAAATGTATTCGAGTAACTTTCCTGAAATGTCAATGTAGAATTAAAAGTCCGACAGGAGAGTTGTTATGCAAGACGCTATCGTCTTTGATGATTAATTTTCAATTTTTCTTTAACAATGTTCTGTCGCTATATTATTTATCCGGATGCAAGATTCCCTGTGTTCTGTTTCTGTACAACTTTTTAATAACCTCTGAGGACATGTGAACAAAAAATATAAATGGACTATATGACACACGGAAGTTTGTTCCTAAGGTAGACAACTTTATGCCTGTGGTATAGGTAACAGACGCCTGTTATACACTAATATATATATTTTTAGAAATATATAAATACATACTTATAGATAATACACCCAGACTCGAGGCGGAATTCGAATCCATGACCCCAGAACGGAAGGCAGGGTCACTGCCCACTGAGCCAACGGGCCAGTCAAATTCATCAGATATGGCATAAAAGAGTAACAAAAAAGCTTTTATTATACTTATAAGACTAGATGGATCTAGTTAAGATTTCAGACATAAAATAATTTAAAAAAATTCTTTGAAATTTGTTATTTGCTTTCTAAGTTGCTTAACTTTGAAAGCAGACGGCCAGATAATATTTATTTGAAATATTGATTAAAAAGAAGTTTTAAAAGTCAATTTGAACTTTGCGTAAATCAAACGGAGATTTTAAATCCTGCCTCAAACTTAATTTCAGCTTACCTTTGAGCCGGAGCTAGTTTTGAAATTTTGCTCGTTATAAAATTAAATATTTACCGAATACGACTTTCGACCTCGCTTTATCCTTTTTGTCATTTAGTAACCTTGTACTTTTATAATTTTAATTGAATGCTCGGACAAAATATAATGAAATCGGAATACATTCATAAAAATGGGGTCGCTATTTATATTATAAAAAATCGTCAGCCTTTACAAATAGCGTCGTTTTTATTATTTCCAGGACATAAAACTTTAACTATTCTTACATTATCATATTTAAACTCTTTAGAAGAAAGAAGAACCCTTACTGTCCGCTCTGTCCTTCCGTCCGTCAATCTGTCTGTCCGTAAGGTGGTCCCTCACTAGCATTACCAAACTATTAGACGTAGAGACTTTTAATTTTCCGTGTTGGTAGAACATGCTAAAAGCTCAGTGGATAATCCGTTTTTCGCGGATGACGACCTCCATGCCAACTTTAAACTTTGTACGGTCTGCGGTTTTCGAGATTTCGTGTTAACCAATATGATTTGTTAATACAGTTCTCATTTATGGTAGCACTGTTCTAAAGTCATTTCATTGCTGCCGCCATTACGACCGAATATAACATTCGCCTTAAGTCATGTTTACTGTAAACCCCCTTATAACAACCGTGTTATAGGGGGGTTATACAGTAAACCTACTCAGGTCTATTCTACATTATAGGAAAACGTGTTGTGGGATTATTCGCGCATGTGTAGCCTCGAATGGGCACAATATTATATTAGATAGATAAAATAAACTTTATTGTACACAAGAACACATAGAAAACAATAAGACAATGACAAGAAAAAAGAAAAAACATTGTTGTACAATGTTTATGTATATGATAATATTAGTGCGTTATAAGAGCACCGTGTTATAAGGGGGATTGTAGTATCATGGTGCTAATCGACATTTAACACAGATTACATACTGAGGAAAAGTTAATTCAACTTTATTCATAATTTCAATTATAATTATAATTTACAATACACAGAGAGATCTACAACAATTCCAGGAAATTTAAAGTTCATGTTTAATGAAAAATAAAATTTGCCGAATAAATCCGTGGCAGTCTGTTTCCGGCGGCCGCGGGCAGATCCGGGGCACGCCGGGGGACTTTAATTACTTTTTATTTGGCGGTCTCGCACAGCCAAATATTAGAGTATTCCGACACGTCTCCCAACTGATTTTGAGGTGAAATTGAAATGCTTTCGTATAAAATCTCTTCTTAAATATGACCTACGAGCATATTTAGGAAGTTTTAAATTTTTTTTCAACGAATACCGTAATCTGCTCTTATAGCACGGTACTCTTATAATGCATTAATATTATTCTATAATATAAATATAATATAGATACCTAAAAAGTTTATGAAATAATTGTCATACTGTATACCCCTCTATAACGCGCTTGATTTATCCTGCGTTATAGGAAAACGTGTTGTACGTTCTACGTAATCTTACATATCATGTAATATTATGTTATGCGCGTTATACGAGAATACTCCGACAGCGCGTTTTCCCTGAACGCGAAATAAATTTAACGTGTTATAGAGGGATTGACAGTATTACAATAATTGTATATACTTTTAGGTGTCTTATATTAACGTTTCTCCTGCTAGTAAACTTAAATTAAAAGCTTGTGTTAGGACTGGATGCGACGGCTCCAGGGGTATCAGGATTTGAACCAAGTACCTATAGATTGTAGGTCCATTCCTTCTACTGTTAAGTTGGTAAGGCCCAAAAAAGCAGCACGATGCTGTAGAAATAAAAAAAAAACCATTCGCTACACCGTCGGCTGAGCAAAAAGCACCGTGTAAAATTTTGGCCGCACAATTTCATTTGCGTTTCGCTTTGGCACGTGAACCATCTCCGCGAATGACTGATTTTAATATACGAAAGTGAGCATAGGGCTGGTTCACAAGTACATTCGAATTTTGGGCACAAAAATTTTTTTTTTTTTTAATAGCCTGTAATGTCCCACTGCTGGGCAAAGGCCTCCCCTCTCTTAGACCACTCTCCTCTATCCAGAGCTACCCCAATCCACTCCTTTCCCGCAAAGGTGTTGAAATGGTCGCGCCACCTCTTCTTCGACCTTCCTGGTCTTCGGCGGCCATTGGTGGGAGTCCATATAGTTGCAACATTGGCCCACCTAAGCGGATCCATTCGTGGCACATCCCCCTTTTACTTTTCTAAAATAAATATAGTAACGTAGAATAATAATACGATTAATACAATAATTTCATGTGCAAAATAACTGTTTTACTATTAAAAAATTGTCCCTATATTAAAAAAGAGTATCTATAAAATTAACTCAATTCAGTATCAGTATTTGTTCCTATAACTCATTTTCAATAGATAAATAAAATTACCTGAGAAACTAATTGTAAACATATCTTACCTTTAAAGAATAATCTTACCTTACTTGCTTTTATAGAAATATTACTGGCCATATCTATTCAAATATCCAAGAGAATAAAATTACAGAAATGGAATATATGTTCCAAGTCTTAGGCAAATATTTTATATAAAATACTTTTTATGTCACAAGGGACAATGGAACAGGCAGCAGTCAGCTGAGCGCTTACTGACGCTCATGGACATCTGCATGACCAGGAGGCAAGCAAATGCGTTGCCGGCCTTAATGACGAGTTTAGGCCGCCGGGAAGTCTCACAAACCGAACGAAACGCTATAACAATACCATCACTTGACGTTACAGCATTGCCGCTACTTCACGCCGATCTTATGTAAGAAAGAGACACTGTTGACCTTTCCGGCTATGCAAATTGAAACCTTGCGCCGCGGTGACACGGTGTCAATTCCGATGGGAATGAAGGTTTTACGTGCCTTTCCAAACGCAGAGGAGGTCAGATATTTTAAAACCAGCGTTAGAGTTCACCCATTTATCGCTCTGCCGATCGACTCAAATGGCGGCCGCTGATTAAGCCACGACCTCCTCCTTGGGATCAAAGCATATTGCTTTAAAAAGTTTTTATGTAACATATTTTTTATAAATAATTGGTTATGAACACTGTCATATGTAAATGATTTATAAACGCATCTGTGTGGCGGTACTTAAACGGCACGGCTGTTATAAAGATGTCTCGTGCCATTTATTTATGTTTGACGCGCGTTTTGGCAAACTTGCCCCTCCATTTAATAATCTAAACATAGAGTTTATTTTCGTTGTGACATTTGAAACAACGATCAATGGAAGATGAAGGGCTTGTACTTCTACACTATATTATACAAGTTAATTATCTAAATATTCAAACATAGTCTGTGAAATTACTGGATAATGTTTTATCAATGTTATAGCCGCTAAATACGTATCGATAAATCTTTGCGATAACACAGATGCAGTTCAGTCGTTGCAGAAAAATGCGCAGTTAAATCGATCTTTAACCTTTCCTAAAGATCTGTGAAGAACTGCCGAAATAAGCGATCGCCATCCAAACACACCGATAAAACTGCACAGTTTTTTTGCAACGATTTATCGATACGTGTATGTGTATAGGGGCTATTAGTGGTAATTATGTCATTGTCAAAAAAATCATCCTAGCTGCCAGACTGCCTAGCTCTTTAAAAAAGCATCTGGACTGGTTCAAAAAAGAAGCATAGGTATGGTATAGTCCTGGGTGATTGGCCATTTTTTTTTAACTTTTTTCGACCAATGGACGCAAGTTTGAATACTGAAGTGGCGAAATAAAATTCTTAGACATATTGATCCATTCAAATTAATTTTATTAGCAGCCAGCATTATAAAAATAAATTAGCCCTTTTTAATTAGATGTTAATTAACAGATTCTTATCATTCGTCACATACCCGGGTGAGTCGTCCCTGATATAAGGCTGGTCACACCGCTCGCTGACATTTTGAAAACCCATTAAGGCCCTGCACGGCCACGTTGACTTATGGGCAGTAAAAAATGTTTACTGCTTTATTGTACTCGTTTAAGCTAAATTAATATGCTATTAACATGCTGCTTTTGAGTGAATACGTATTTATGTAATGTTCGGCGGACGTTTAGTATGTAGATGGGTCTGTTTTTATACCTTTTTATTTCGGTATAAATAGGGCCTGTTATCTTTCTTAATGTTTTCATTTTTTTTTTTCTTTTTTGACAACGTACGCGACATTATTTCACATCAAGTACACAGTAAGACACCATATCACAATAATAGATAGTAAAAATGGCTAAATGCGTTTGACACGCTTATATAGAAGGGTTCCGTATCTGATAGGCGATAAATGCATTTGTAAAATAATTACAAAAGTTGTGGTCCGATTTCGTTCAAAATAATTTTCCTAGTGAGTTTTTAGTATGTTTTATCAACATGGAAAATTTCAAGTCTAATAGTTAGAAAATTCTAAGGGACGGACGGACGGATGGATGGACAGAGGGACGGACAGAGTGAAACTATTAGGGGTCCTTGTAGTACTACGGAAAATGAGTAAATGTTTCTGATTTAAAGCATCGATAACTCATCAGAAGAAACAATTCCTTCTTTGGGGTTCCGTGGTACTACAAGAAATCCTTATAATCACGCTCTGTCCGTCCGTTTTTCTCCTGCAAGGTGGTCCCCGGTAGCTTTTCCAAGCTATGATATATAGAGTCAAAATTTTTCCATATTGATATGACATACTAAAAACTCACTAAGAAAATTATTTTGAGCGAAATCGAATGCCAACATTTGAAGTTATATAACAAACTAGCTGTGCCCGCAACTTCGTCCATGTAAAATTAGTTTAAAAATATCTCTATCTATCTAATATAGACTCAATTTTAGCGTGATGACATATAGCCTCTCTCGATAAATGGGCTTTCTACAACTGAAAGAATTTTCCTACTCGGACCAGTAGTTCCTGAGATTAGCGCGTTCAAGTAAGCAAACAAACTCTTCAGCTTCTTATATATTATAGATATCTTTATCGGGTATCAGATGAGGTCATGGCCTAATCAGTGGTCGGCATTTGAGTCGATCGCTAAGTTAAGTTGCTCTGGGCGCGACCGCGTGATAGTGTGGTTTATGATGCACTGCATATATTTTATAAGAAAATTGTCTCTAAATAAAAAATTTAAATAAATAAATAAAATATAATACAAGTTGTAAATATACATACAATCTTTTCGTTCTAGACATGAGGCTTTCTCGATTGAGGAAGGAAAGAGAATTTAAAAGATTTTAATAAAAGTTAATTCAATGAAACTGTCAGGAACTAAACTGACCTGAGTCAGGCACTTTCGTGTTAAAATTTTGGATTTTTTAGAAGTAACGTATGACACGACTTGTTGTGCATAATGTGTCATTCATATACTGTTATTCATAAGATTTTTTGGAGTCGGTTAAGAAGCTAGTACTAGCAATGCAAATTCAAATTTATTTGCAGACAGTACAAAACCAATCCCGCCGTTGACATGGCATGCAAATTTACATTTTTAAAATTAATCTTTTATAAGGACAAAAAATAAAAATACATTAAATAATTATAAATAAAATTTACAATATTAATAACAAAATGTGAATTTTTGCGTCCGGCAGTTGTAATGGTGTAACGGACGGATATTTGTGGAGGTTTACAATTACAATAATAACGTTTATGGAGACGTTCCGGTGTACTGTAACAAAGTTTTGAAAATTGACATTCGATTTTGCTCCGGTCGCTTTTCCAGGCGGCCTTTCACACACGTTCCGGTTTACTTACACAAGTATGCCTGTACAGGTTGGCCTCTCCGGTATACCGTAAAGTGCTTGGCTGGCATTAGAGGGAATTAATATGCGTCAAAATTGCGCATGTTTTAGCGAAGTAGTATTTACCAGCTGGTCAAAAGTCAGCCACAAATCTTTTTATGTGCATATTATATATGTTTTTTTATTATACAAGGGGCAAACAATCAGGCGGCTGGTCGCCTAAGTGACCACCGACGCCCAGGGACATGTGCATACTCAGGAGGCTAGTAGATGCATTGCCGGTCTTAAATGAGGAGTTTAAGCCACCGGGAAGTCTCAAAAACCGAACGAAACGCAAAACAATACTGACATGACAGTATTGCCGCCACTTCACGCCGATCTTATGTGAGAAGGAGGTATAATATTTAAGACTATATACAAAATTTTAATTGTCTTCACAACTTTATTGTTATATTTGACAGTTAATGTATTTCGGTCGTCATGACTACGCTTTGACACCAACTTATAGTAAAATGTTGATAAATGTGTGTGTAAATCGCTTGGCATTGGGTGTGAGTGTGTTTTTATTTCAATAATTTAATATATTAATAATGCATATTTTATAAAAATATTAGTATTGGCCAACTATACTCTATATAAGCTATAATTGTGTCAAATTTCATTCTCCTCCGTGAGCGCAATTTTCGCAAATCGGCACCAAAGTTTTTACTTACATATAGATAGATTTATGCGAGTTGCTAAAACCAGCAACTATTGAAATAAAGCATTACACAAAATTCCTGTTCAAATGCGATACTCATGCAAAGCAATTTAATCCTTAACTGCTTTTAATTAGTGGTTATTACCCAACTTTGAACGTATTAATTCAATTCGTTTATATTACAGGGATTTAGTTATTTAGCGTTATACGAACAAAGACAAACATTGCTGTGTTTAAACATGGCTGTTACCAACGCAAAATTTAGCAAAATTTGATACTGTTTTTGATTATCATCTGCCTACGTCTACTTAGGGTGCTGATCCACAACGGCATTAAAGATAAGAGATGAGCAAAGCTGTGTAAAAAATATCTTAAAATCTAAACTCCGTTACAGGAACTTGTGGATTACTTTTAGAATTCATACATTTCCTTCGTCAACACTCAATATAGTATATTGCATACAGGTACATATATTGCATGATTTATAACGTTAATAAACTTGTACAATCAGCTAATCATATGTACTAAAACATAATTTTTCGCAAGCATAACTGAAATGGCGTCAAAATGACTTACCTCGCCTAATTTTGAATAGGTATTATTAGTTATAATTAAAATTATAAAAGAAGTTGTATGGTCTTATCGTCATTATGTAATCTGTGGCAAATTTCTATTTACCACCATGATAAACATGACTTAAGGGATATGTTATAGTCGGCTGTGATGGCGGCACCAATGAAATGTCTTTAGAACAGTGCTACCACAATTGAGAATTATATTAATAAATGCTATGACGGCAAGAAGATTTTTTTTATATATAACAAGGGGCAAACGAGCAGTCGGTACTCTTAAGTGACTACCGACGCCCATGGACAACTGCAACACCAGGGGGAGGTCCGTTGGCGCAGTGGGCAGTGATCCTGGCTTCTGCTCCGGGGGTCGTGGGTTCGATTCCCACCTCGAGTCTGGGTGTATTGTCTTTATGTATATATTTATATATTTCTACAAACAAAATATTTGCTTATAACAGGCGTCTGTTACCTATAAACACAGGCATTAAGTTGTCTACCTTATGAATAGACGTCCGTGTGTCATATAGTACTGTATATATTTATTTATTATGTGATATTAAGTCTTTTTTTTGGCTACAGGCATCCAATAGCTAAAGCCTTGCACAAGTCGTCGCTCCATCCAAACCCGAGCTCAAAAATTCGTCAATTTAGTTTGTAGGTAACAATATACGTTATTTAAACCTAGACGAGTTTAAACTACAATAAATGATTTAACCTAGATGATTTATTTAGTAATAAATAAACAAATCTGATCAATGGGCTTGCCACGTGACGTCCGCTGGTACACGGTCTCCTCTGCTCCAACGCACTTCAGCGCTACCACTTCAACTTGCAACCCTGGAAAGCCGCATCGGTTACATTGGTTCGTTGGCAGATGTCTTCATTGCAAATACGATACGCCAATGAATATCCATACTGTTGAATGTTGAAACTTTGAAACTTGTTGAATATTGAAACTGTTGAAAAAAAGTTTGAGCTAGAATTAGTAGAGCGTAGTACAGTGGATACTACAAGGACCCAACGGGACTGGTTTATTAACTAGGTCCACACAAATTTTGGCTCTTTCCATTTGGCGATCTCTTGAGGCAATGCTATATGACGACGTCAAACAGTCACGTAGCTTATATCTCTTCCAGTATTCCTAAGTCCAGGTAGTTGAGGCAAAATACCGTTCCCCAACTTACCTTGCACCGGCAGTCTATTCTTACATTTTAATATTCCGCAAGTTTCATCTCATCGAGGTCTCCACTACACTTTATTACTCGCTAGTGTTTTAACTTTGTGTCTATAAATTTAAATATAAGAATTCCCAGGTAGATAAATTATTCATGTTTCGCGGTAAGATGTTAGTGAAAATCTCTTCTCCGGGTTTCTTTTGTACTGCACCAGTTTCAGGAGCAAAATAAAATAGCTTTTTATTATAACCGCCAAAGAAGTGAAATTTTATAAAAATCATCATTCAATAATTGAATACAGAAGAAATCATATTTCAAAAGAGTTTTTTCGCCCTATGGGCAAACTTTATTACTGAGGCTGGCTGTGGGGCGAGTTAAAATGACCGAGTGACATTATCCCCGGAATCGCCTAAACTGTACAAGCTCACGACTAATATGCCCCAGTGACATTAATCGGGACCCACTGTTTTACGTGCTTTCTGAACCACGAACGAGGTGGACTATTTGAAAAGTGCTGAATTGATCACCCATCTTTCACCCGGTCGCAGTAAGACCTGCTTAATTTAGCAATCGAATCAATGGCACTGATCTTAATCAGCTAAGCTACGACCTACTCGAAAACTATTATCCAAATTAAAAAAAAAACAAATATAAAAAAGTGTTGTTAAAAACGAGATTTTAAATAAATAGAGTTTCTACGCCTACTTAGGTACTTTCTAATCCTAGAATATAAGGCATTGTAAACTAAAACCATGAAAGACTGAAAAGATGCAATCACTCGTGTGGAGTGTTGGCGACGAAACACAATGTACGTGGCAATATTCGATGGATTTTCAATCGTAAAGGCACTCAGTACCCTAGTTAAGTGCATCGCCACTCTTAACAATGGTGTCTGATGACTGAATGTATACGCGATACAATTCTAAAATGCATACGAATACTTTCTTGCCCTTTCTATATTTCGTGTATAAACACGTTTGTTTAAAGCGTAATATAAACTTGCTACTTGATTTTAATTCTTATTATGTTATAATAAGGATATTTATTGTCCAAATCTCAATTGTATTTAATTCGATCGCTACTTATTTGTTAATATATTTGTGTTTCCCGAAGTCTCTGTTACTTGAGCAGTACAGATAAAACTGTTCAAGTAATGGAAGCGAGCCATTGGTACAATATGCTTCGATAATATGTGTGGCACAATTTATAAATAAATGTGTTTTCTTTCTTTCTTTGTTTGCTGTGACCAAGTGAAAGATGGGTGGCCCATTCTAACACTGGTTTATATTTGATAACCGATTTCACTTCCGAGGCCACTGAGTGATATTACATGGCTACGAGGCAGCAATTCGCTTATTGGATTTACTATTCAGTTAATTGTCTACTGTCTTGGGAGTTATGTGTGTGCATGATTGTATATTAATAATTGCCATTAATTTTAATATTTTTATAAAAACTTTATATTATTGTATAATATATTTTATTTTTATTTTAATGAAATACGTTAGAGGGTTGTGGCATATGTATTCCAGTAGTGTAAATTACTTACGAACTTTGAAAAAAGTGCTTGAATTTTGTCTTAACGGGTGTCCCATAAAGCTTACAACCTTCTGGATTGCAAGCTATAAACGTCATCAAGATAGTCTAAAGGTACGCTCGAAATCTTAGCTTATAAATCGTTTATTTTAACATGGTTTGGTAAAATTTACTATTTAAAAGCTTAATTAAATATATAGTATAGGTTTAAAAAGATATTATAGGTTAAAAAAAATTCTACATGACGATCACAAGCGCTTGTAAGAAAGTCTATTTGAATCGATATATTTTTGACTTTGATGGAGAGACACGTTGGATCTATTCTCACCACGGCCGAGTTGTCCAAACAGTCTCAACATCGTAATTTGTAAAAAGATAAAGGGAAGCTTTGTTTAAATATGAAACAGACGTTACAATTGAATCTTATTCTCATTGCTTTATAAATACAGCATCCGTAGTAAATGAAACAGCCACAGTTTTAAAGTTTAATTTATTTACACAGCTATAGTTACAAAAATATATAAAATGTGTCTTTAATACAGTTTTAACTCAGATTTAATATTATTCGCACTTATTAAATATAGTTGTTTTTTTAATTAATAAGTTACATACAGAAATACTTTTTCTTTATATAATGCATTAAAAAATTACAATACATTATTTAACAGTTATTGTAAGACTGCTGCCAAACAAAGACAAGTTTGGTTTTACTGAAAGTATAAAAAAATGCCATAAGTATCCGCTCCTCGTATTCTGTATATATTTTAAACTAGCGGACCCGGCAGACGTTGTCCTGCCCGAACGTTCGAGTTGGGTTACTTAATCAACGAGATGATCATCAAATATCAGGTCCTCTAGTATCGTAAGTCTCGCACCAGTCAACCTGTAACAACAGAGGGCTCCCAGATGCATTGCCCGCTTTTTAGAAACGAGTACTTATTGAAATGAAAAGTATTTTAGGCAGTTTTTTTAGATAGGAATAGAACCATTGAACTCGTGACGCCGCTACCGCTACCGACACCTCTGTATATTTCTAGATTTGGGAAGTGGCGCTGGTGGCTGTTCTCTATCGGGGCAGCATGCGCAGCCGCAGCGGGCCGTCGGGCGCGTACATGAAGGTGACGGCGTACGGCAGCGCCGCGTGGTGGTACTCCAGCCGATAGCGCCGCAGCAGCTAAAGTACAGGAGGGGTTAACGAGATTTCGTTTGGGGAATTGTAATCTACAAAAAGCCAGAGAGAAGAAATACTTTTTGTTTAGCGTGTTATGGGCAAACATAGTGGATGTATCCCTTTGCAAGTACTTTGAATACTCGCGCGTTGTGCCAGACTCTCCGACTCCAGAGAGATCTGGCAATCCTATTTACCAGCAAAAAGTAGTACCGCTTGACTCTGATTTTTATAGTAGGTATCAGTAAATGTCGGTTTCTTAAACTAATCGTTATAAACCCAGAGTCCATGACCAGTGGGCCCGAACATACATCCTAAGCAAGTCGACAAGTTGACTTTACTTAGCATGAAAATGTTCGTGCTATGCCCGCTGGAGGCAAGCCTTAGTCATGTCACGCTTTTAATCAATGCTATTGCATCCTACGTCACTCAAAAGAGGGTCCACTGTGAGACTAGCGCAAACATCTTTATCCTAACGATCTTGCTAGGCTCACAGATCTATTCGGCCGGTCCTCGTTTTATAGTTCCTTTCTTACGTCAGCTTGTCATACCACGGTAGCATACCTTCGCCAGCAGCACCTGTATCTCCAAATCTGCAAACCGTCTCCCCAGACAAATTCGGGCGCCGAAGCCGTACGGCAGCGACGCGAACGAGTGCAGCCGCTCGCCCCCGCCCCCGCCCGCCGGCAGCCAGCGCTCGGGGCGGAACCGCTCGGGGTCGGATACGAACTGCGGCATGTTGCCCGTCACGATGGTGGGAAACACCACCTGCACCTGTGCAACAACAAGTCATTTTATCTTAGATGAACCGTATTTAGTCAAAGCCCAAGCCAGCGCACAAAAATACCTTTTTTACTAAATCACTTTACAAATCCCTGAAATTCCAGGCTTTTATCTACGAGAACAGGCTTGTATTATATTATATTATATTATATTATATTATATTATATTATATTATATTATATTATATACAAATCGAACGAAACGTGACAACAATACCATCACTCGACCTGACAGTATTGCCGCTATTTCACGCCAATATTATGTAAGAAAGTGGTACTGGTACCCGGACGTGCCGGCACAATCCGGCTGCAAAAGACTACAAGCGTGACGCTACCTATCTTTTTAGATAAATAGAATATAAAATAGAAAAGATAGGTGTAAGAAGGGATGGAGTAAAAGGATATATATAAAGGTACACGGAAAGGAGAAAAAAGGGGTACGGATACTACTTTATAGATGGTATAGGGGGAATGATAATAGCAGCTAGGGTAGGGTAGTAGGACACGTACCCGTAGTGGATCTGACCTATTATCGGACGGATATAAAAGGAAGATCCACCGCCTGGAATATAAAATGATTTTTTTTTCATGAAATGATCAATCATTTTAATTTCTAAATTGGGCATAAAAACATAGTTCAAGCACATACTTCTTTCGTGAGAGGATCGACATCCTGCGGCATATGTTCCTTTGGTCCCCGTAACACAGATAAAGTATATTTTTCGTGTTGGTCGAAGTTATTTTCGCTATTTCCATTCTGCAGGATATTGTTGTTGCCGCGCACTATCGCCTTGCCTTCCAGGGCGCTGACGATTGCACTGAACGTTTTATGACCCTGAAATACGTGAATGATATATATTTAATTTCAGGAATAAGGCAGTTTAAATGTACTATTTTTTAAAAACAAAGCTCTATGATGGATTCTTCTTCTACCTAGCGTTATCCCCGTCTAGTACCAGGGTCCGCTGACTCTGCAGAGGATGTGGGTGTGGGGTGAGTGAAGATGACCGACTGTCTTTTGACATCATCCCTGAACCCCATAGTCACTACAATCTCACTACAAATATCACTCAGACATTAATCAGGATCCACCGTTTTACGTGCCTTCCGTAACACGGAGGAGGTCGGATATTTTAAAATCAGTGTTGGAATGAGTCCCCCGTCTATCACCCAGCTGCGGTAAGAACTGCTTAACCCAGCTATCGACTCAAATGCCGACTACTGACTAAGTCTACTACCTCCTTGAGATTGATTACATAATATATTTTTATAGATGTTACGGGCCATCCGATTTATAATTCTTTATAGGTATTTGTGCATACGTACAAATAAGACTAAACTCTGTATAATAGAAATGCTTCAATTGAAATTATTCTGATGGTAGAAGAATTACTGCACTGCACCACAGTATTAAATAATTTTCTGAATAATTGCTTATTTAGAGAGTTTAAATAAATCATTTTCTGTTTTTCATGTTTTCTTGTTTGTCTTTCCCATATTTATAATAATAATGTTTTGCTCCAAGGACATTTGAAGGTAGGCTGACAGAATGTTTCTCACCTTCCACATGGAGCACTTCCAGTGAGGGAAGAATCCCGTAAAGTTTGGAGGTTCACGACCCTGGCTTATAACTATTATAGGTGTCTCGATATCTCTCGCTGCGGGATCTGTATTAAATTAAAATGGTTAAAACTTTATGAAATATAAGCTGTTTCCCGCGACTTCTTCCGCGCAATATTTAATCTGCCCTTAAACCTCCTTATTCCGGCCTTAACAAAATATCTTTTCTTAGCGGATGCCTACTAACTATGTCATCATTGTACGTTCCGCGGTTTTAGAGATTTCGTGGTTTCGTGTTAGGTGATCTTTCGCTTTTCTATACAGATGTATAAACCCCAAAATTCGTAGCTTTACAAACAACTCAATTATAATATTACAGTCACATTTTAATATATTATTTTATACAAGAATGTAATCGTCATTACTTAATATATAATTATATATCTCAAGAACTACTGCTCCGATTCGAAAAATTCTTTCAGTGTTAGATAGCCCATTTACCGAGGAAGGCTATAGGCTATATATCGTCACGCTAAAATTGAACCCTTTTTATTTAATTAATTTTACGTGGATGAAGTCGCGGGCACAACTTTCATACATACCGTTGGTAAGGTACGCGAGCGCGAGCGCGCGCGCCTCGTCCCTGGCGCGCGTGCCACAGTGCTGCCCGAGCCACACGAAAACGGCCGCGTGCGCGTCCAAAATAGCCGCCATCTCCGGGGCCAGGTCGTACTGGCTGAACGATACTATTTCTTCGACTGCCACAACAAACATTACGCTGCTTAAAACTTTTATCTATTGCTTATATAAATATAAACATTTAAGTTCCCTACTGTATAACAGAATAAATAAAAAAATAAATATTTATCCTTTAAGTGTTCATAAGTGTAGACGAGTGCTATTTGCTTTAAACCGTCACAAAACATTGTTAAATAAAAATTGTTACAAAATACCTTAGACTCAATGAGGCGTAGATTCTTAACTTTGTCCTAATAGTGTTGTGTGCTTTAATTTTTAACACAATTTCAAAATTGTAACAAATAATAAAAGCCGTAATGACCTAGTGACACAAACACGTAAATCCCAATAGATTACTGCGAGATTGATCGGTGGAGCAGTCACCTCTTAGCAGTCATAATGTTGTGTAAAAATATTATCAATTAAAATATATATATTATAATAATATTCGTAAAAGAAACGGTCGTAATTACCAAACTAGATTTGCCTCCATTGCACTGAAAAAATCCAGGTCGTCTCATGTTGATAGATGAACGACACATAAAGTGGCCGGAAGTGGTTACAACTGATTGGCAAGTATGGTAAAAAAGAATGGACGCTATTTAAGAAATAATGAAAGGGCTATTAAAGGAATAATGCTAATAGGACAATGTTAGGCCGGTATCAAAAACAGTTAAAGGCGGTGAGTCACGTGTTTGCAGGCGCGTTTAATTTAATTATAATAATCAGCCACTCGACGACATTCCACGAAACGTAGGCACTGTCGCCGCTGGGGAGCGCAGGTAAACCCGGTAACACGGCCATTGCAGGACCAGACCTTGGAATATCTAACATACTGCACGCCGCGAGGAATTCGGCTTACGGTATATAGGTACATGTATACACCGTTATCTCTATATGTAATTATTCTATATCTCACAGAACTCTTCATCATAAACTGGATCTCTTAGTATAAGTAATTCTAGGTTTAATTGTTCCTTTGGACTGTAGTTAAAATTCACATTTGGACTGTAAGTAACCTTGTCATTGGCTTAGAAGATTTTTTGATATTTTGATCAGAAAAGAATGTCTGAGGGTCACTAGAATTTTGAATATATCTGTGCATATATTTCGAATGTATTATATTTTTACATCTATATATTAAAACGTTATGCAAAACTTTCGGTTTTTAAGAAAATTGCACGAACGTAATTGTGCTAATTTTCATACGAGGACTATGAAATTTTGCACAATTATATTTTATATGCAAGATGGTTTACGAAAACTAATATTTTATTTAAAATATTAACTAGCTGGTGCTGGTGGTTAACTCGACTTTGCACTTAACTCCGAATAAATATTATCTGTGTACGGTACGCAAATTTAAGGATTTGTGACCAAATTTTGACCAGGCGTCGATCTTTAATATAAATAGCCGCCTATGATTTCTAAATAATTGCAGTTTTAAGTGTTATTTATGTGTAGACTCGACCTCAACATCACACTTCGACGCAGTCGCGAGCATGCAGTAGTTTAAAATAATAACATTTATTGACTTCGAATATGTCTTCTCGCCAAGGTCGCCCTTATACATTTGTTAAAAACCTGTTGATTTTTATGCTTCAAATTTTAAATGTCTTTAAATGTCATCTTTATTATGGATGTTCTGCATATATTGAAATTATTAACCTTATTATGCAATTAACAAAGTTTATAAATATACTAGCAACCATCCTGACTCAGGGAAAGATCCAAATACCACAGGGACTTAACCACTCTTGTGGGATCCACCGTAATGGGCACAATAAGCATGATCACCATTCTAATAGATGCGTGACGTCATACTTAAACGATCTATTAAAATGAAAAGCATGATAATATTGTATACTCATAAATACAGTGTATCAAAATAATATATTTTATAAATATCAAATCCTTTGTAGGAATGCACTATATCGTTCATGCGCCGTCTCGCATTTGACTGAGAATCAGCCAAAACCTGAGTGGCTCTGCCCACCACCTTTGTTGAAGGCTTAATTCGCAACTGACTCTTGTAACCATTGGTCTATCGAGGCACGAGACAGAGATATTTCACTAGTCCAGGTTCGACAACTTTTTAAGTCGGAAAAGCCAAAAACAATTTACAAACTTTCAAAGTTTTTAAGGACCCACAAAATCTTTCATGCTAACAATTAATCGTAGTCGGTAATAAATACAGTTAAAATAAAACTAATCTAATTATTCATAAGACAAATATCCGCTTATTCATTATATGAGAAAAGTTTTTTCAAAACAACTTAGGGTATTACTAGATAATCACATATTTTCGTATGGAACTAAAAGGCCATAGCTTCACATCCAGAACAGAGTACATAGTGCGAGTTTTTCTAACCTTAACGCGTTGGTAAAGTTTACTTCAATTTGTATGGAAATTGATCATCTGTTGTTGCACAACAATAGTACATTACTGCAGCGGCCGGCAAGAGAGGCATTGATGGACGAACGTGTGAATGTGGTCCGAGGAACACATACGTAGGTCCATCAATGTATAGTTGCGGCCAAAGCTTGTATAGTACTTTTCTTAAATAATGCGCGGAAATTGAAAGTATTTAAAACCAATGACGAAGTTGACGAACAACTAATAACAATAGTTTTTCACGCGCTTAAGTATTATTTTTCTAATAAACAGCTTTCTATGTGCAAGCCAGTTCGAAATTTAAATTAAACCTCGCCATGTTGCGGAGTAGAAGATCATTCCATTTTTAAATTACACGATAAATATGAATTTACATAGTAATTTATTTGGCCGCTAAACACGACAGAAATGAATTTTCATACAACTATTGCCGGCCGCTGCTCGACCAGTACAGCTAGTTCGATTTGTCTCGAAGAAGATTGTCAAAATAATGCTCAAACTTCCAAGCCTGTTTGAGAACGAGTTTCAGCTGGTCGTAAGTAAAATAAAACGTTTGGCACTGTAGAACCCTTACCAACATCACAGATTTTTTCCTTGTCCTTATAAAGTATTTTACATTTGCATTCAAAACATGAAATCTAAATTTTCTACACTGAATTTCACTTCGCCTTTAAATTTTCATCTCTCGAGCAACAATTTTCAAGTGTTTTCTCTTGTTATAAAGTTTTGAACTAAAAAATAAAAGCAACGCGCGCTGTTGCTTAGAAAATCAATTTTTTGTAACAATCCCTCGCGGCAAGATGAGATATGGTCTAAGTATTGTAAAAATGTGATTTGAAGAAAATTTTTTTTTAACCTAGCTGTTTCTTTCGACTTCTTCAGAGTAAAATTGCGAGAGCCCTTAGGCCATTTTAATCTCCATGGAAAAATCCAGAAAGACATCGTTTCGTTCGGTTTGTGAGACTTCACGGTGGCCTAAACTCGTCATTTAAGGCCGGCAACGAATCTGCTAGCCTTCTGGTCGTGCAGCTGTCCACGGGCGTCAGATGGCACTTAGCTGCCTACTGCCTGCTCGTTTGTCCCTAGTAAAATAAGAAAAAAAACCATTCTTAGTGGACCTCTACTGACTATAAACTATCTCTGCCAAATTTGGTCCTGGCACGTCCCGCGGTTTACGAGATTTCGTGATAAGTTACTTTTCGCTTTTATATCTACCGATAAGCATAATGTATGCGAGGAGGTCGAGGCCTAATCAGTGGTCGGCAAGTTAAGTTGCTCTGGCTGCGACCGGGTGATAGATGGGTGACCCATTCTAGCATGGGTTTATACTTGATATCCGACCTCCTCCGTGTTTCGGAAGCCGCGTAAAACAGTGAAAACCGATTAACGTCACTTTGTGATATTAGTCGTAAGGTTGTAGAGATCGTGGGGGTACGAGGATGACGTCAGATGGCAATCAGTCATCTTAACTCGCCCCACAGCCAAATCCTCTGCAATCTAAGCGGATCACGCATGCGCGTTCACATTTATTTCAAAATTCCAAAATATATGTTTTTAATAAGCGGCCTGATATATCCACACACATATACTAAATAAGTATATACTTGGACACTTATACCAGAGCCAGACATAGCTCAGTGTTTGTACATGTTTGATCTTAAAGTCTACAAAGTTCTACAAAAGTTTGTGACGTTATACAAAGTCCCCGGCCACACTACAATCACTACATGATCGTTGAAATGATCATTCAAATGAAGTTTTGTCTGGCTTCGGCTTTAGAATCCTTAAGGAGAGTACTTAGTACTGGAGTCTCGTTATAATTGTGTAATAAAAATAGGGACTTAATTGTTGACCAAATTTCCTTAAAATTAGACAACGTGTGGCCTTACGTTGTGCGGTTAATTTGCTATTTGAATAAGTTAGTCCGTAATTGCATTTCCAAGCGTAAAAAAACTGATCAGTTATTAAAAATATTTAATGACGGCAGTCAGTTGAAATTAAACGTGACATTAATAATAAATAAAATTATAATTCAGTTAATTGTGATTTATTTTAGGCTATACTTATTAAACAAATTAGCGATTCGAATGAGTTAAGTAGGTGCCTTGTTATTTTTGCCTGTTTAACACAGGCCAGGACTAAAGTATGAAGGGAAAACGGATCACTATCGTGCGTCCACACTAGTATGTCCATGCGTTCCGTACATGGTTAGACAACTTTCTCTTAATCTAACGTATTAATTAATTGATATTTACGTATAATGTTAATTTTTTCGTCGTATATTATCAGGTCCTATCGGTAGCAAGCGCGGAGCAAGAATGAATCCGCTCGCGGAGTGCTTTGCTGTCTTTATAGACAATCCCTCCATGACAGCTGTCATACCTTCTTGCCTACGCGATTGTGTGACGTCACGTGACCACGCCTCCCGCATAGTCATTTTATTCTAAGTATATAATATAATAAGAACACTATCTAACCTAATGACACCCGTTCGACGGCGGAACAAAGAGTAGTTCTAAACAATAAAAGAAGTACATTTATACTAATGCAATTTATCCCCCACCATGTGGAGAGACGAACAGATCCCACGAGTTAAACACGTGCATATTTGTGAATTTAAGCAAAACATCGTGTAGTTTTTAAGAAGCGCAGAGTACCTGGCACTTGGTTGCACAAATAAGTCTGGGAATTCTATCCTTCGTTTTGGAGTCTCGCACGTTTCTTGGGAATCGCGAAACGCCTGCAGATTATGACATAAACTACCGTGGGAGCTCATGTCTTAACAATCATACAAGAGTGGACCCAGCAGACGATGTCCTGTCCGGACATTGACTTGCTTACTATAGAATATACGCGATTATTATTTAAACACGTTTGTTATAAATAATGTTCAGGTAAAAAATCGAGATCAATACCCTATGTTTTAAGTTGGACTAAATTACAGATAGGTTGAAAATTTTATCGAAATCGGTGCAGTAGTTTCAGAGTTTGTTGCCAAAAAACACTGTGACACGAGATTTTTATTTAATATTAGCTACGCCCCGCAACTCCGTCCGCGTGGGCCACCCTTATCACTTAGGAGAATGAAAAATACATAGTAGCCGATTGTCAGACCTAGTGAATACGTATATAAAATTTCATAAAAATCGGTCAAGCCGTTTCGGAGGAGTACGGTAACTAACATTGTGACACGAGAATTTAATATATAAGACTAACGGACCGGCGGATGAAAGGTGCTGTGCGAACGCCATCTATTGGAAGTATTCCGAAGTAGCGACCTACATTGCATTTTTTAGTTTTTTTTTTAAATATTCCTTGGAGTTTTCCTTTCATAATTTTTTTCAAACCTTCCCAGAAATAATGTGAGTAAAACAAATCAGATAGTAGTCAAATAGGCTTAGCCATTATTGAGTTATAGGAAAAACATACCAAATTAAGGTTACATACCCACGGCAGCAGCGCCACCTACCGGGTCTCAATTATCTGCAAACCATCTGCGAATCCCTTGGAATATACAAATAAAGTTTTATCAAAATCGATCCAGCGGTTTGGGAGGAGTTGGGTTACAAAGGCTTGTACAATCGATTTTTCTGTCTAAAGATATAATTTCTAAAGATATAATAGATTAAAGCCATAACCAAGACAAAGAGATCACGAAATGATGAATGTTGAAAAGTTTTTTATTATGTTAATAATGACATTTACGGTAAGCAACAATTTGTCCAACAAGTCAGTGTATTTTTTTTATAAATTCCCAACGCAACGTGATTTTATTCCATTGTATCCTGTGTGTTATCCGTGAAATATTACCACATCATTGGTTTTAAATTCAAGCGATAACAAAGACAAAGAAATCATTAAATTGTGGATAAGATCTTATTATGTTGGGAACTGTATATACGGCAACTAACACTTTGTTCAACAAGTCAGTGTATTTTTCTCTAAATTCCCAACACAATGTGATTTTATTTCATTCTGTCCTATGTATTATCCATGAAATATTAACATAGCATTGGTTCTCCATTCAAGCGATAACCAAGGCTAACAAAATGTGAAAAAGTTCTTATTATGTTAAGAATTGTAGATACGGCAACTAACAATTTGTTCAACAAGTAGGTATATTTTTTCTAAATTCCCTACACAACGTGATTTTATTCCATTCCATCCTGTGTATTATCCGTGAAATATTACCATATCATTGTTTTTCAGCATCCAATTGTTTTTCCGTCTAATGCTAGTGGGGGCGTGGGATGAAATTATTCATGATCCACGTGTTAAATATTTATCAGTTATCCTTTTTTCGCGAATGCGTTGTATAATTTTTGATTCTGTTTTGTATTTTTAGGAATTACTGCGACAGTTGTGCTTTTTCGAAATTTGACTCTAAATTCCTGGTTCATAAATATGTAGCATGAGAAACTAAACTAATTTGCTTTAATCCGCGAATGAATACGAGGGAAAATCGGTGTAATGGCAACTGCGTTTGTGTTTATCAAAGTGTAAAGGTTATTTATTGCTTCGAAATATTTTATACGTTATTACGAATCGCTTGAGGGCGCCGGGGGGGAGGGGGGAGCGTCCGTGCCCCGGAGCGACTCCAACGACGCCACGCGAATCGTCGGCCACTTGCCACCTGGAATCGAGATGGGTCAACAATAAAAAAAAAAAATTGTAGTGAAACTTCTTTAAACACGCTCCACTACCTACCTACTTCGCACAACTCCTCTGTGGAATCAATTACCAGCGTCTCTATTTTCGAGATCGGAATGCGTCTCGTCTTAGGGACCTACAAGAAAAGAGCATACTCATTTTTCAAAGGCCGGCAACACACCTGCGATCGCCCTGGTGTTGCAGCAGCTTGCTTGCGCTTGCTCATTGGCCCCTTGTTATATATAAAAAAAGACTTGGGGAGCAAGCTGGCGGATGCCTGACGAAAGCGTTACGCAAAAGTGTGATCGGTCGAGGTTAACGGAAGTTGAGACGTTGATATAAGTTATTGAAGATAGAAAGAGAGAGAGAGAGATACGTTTCATATATTATCTCATATCTCACACCATAAGCCTAATCAATGACGACACCTAAATCCTTTATTAGAGTGGGACAGAAAATCTTTACTCACTCGAGGCGGGCTGCGAGGACGTCGCTGTCTTTTCGTGGGAAGTGATCACGCTGGCCGGTATCGGGTCCTCGTCCTGCACGCTACTCACCGCCACCTTTTTGAGGGGCACCTAGTTGATAAAAAAAAACCAGATAAATGCCCTACTCGTGTCAGCAAACATATATATTATATATTTTTTATAAACCAATTAAAAAGATTAAAGGATCAAAAAATTTAAAAAAAAAAGCAGAATAGACGATAATTTTACGTGATAACGCTTTTCTATCTCATGTTTCTCGCTCGGCTCAGGCGGAACGTGACTATGAGTCATGCTTTTTCGAGCGTCCAGCCAGCGTTCATCGATTTATAAGACGTTATAAATCATCTCTAAATTTGATATTAAAAAATAACTGTTAGTGCTGCAGGAACATTAATTTGAACCGCAAAGTCTCGATATATGTGAAACATCGTTAAAAATTGCGATATTTTATGATCCCACAATCTTTTTCACTATTTTGAAGAGGTCGTAGCTTAATCAGAAGCCGGTATTTGAATCGATCGGCTAGGTTAAGCAGTTCCCGCCACGGCCGGGTACTAGAGGGGTGACTAATTCTGACACTTGTTTTTCAAACATTCGACCTCCTCCGTGTTTCGGAAGAGACTGAGTCCCGAATAATGTCACCGAGTGATACGCTTGATGAGTACTTGTTTTTTGCTGATTCTTCCCGTAGCTCGACTTTTCCTAATCAGTGATACCTTTTAATATATTTGACAATTGAAAAGAGTTTGTCTTTTGATTTGATGCGCTATGTGTAGCTGTGTCTGTGTATGCGCCTGTATGCGTGCGCGTGCGCGTCTTTGTGTGTGTGTGTGTGCGCGCTCGTGTATTTGTGTGCGTGCGTGCGTGCGTGTTTGTGTGTGTGTGTACTATCTAGTTTAAAACTCACTAACCTTGTCGGATTTCCGTGTCGGCTTAACGACGGTCGCGTTGGTGGGGTTGTTAGGCGATGTGTACGTCCGTCCGCGCACCTTTAGCAAGGGGTCCGACTCTCCATCGAAATCTGTCGAACGAGGGAAAGACTTCAGTCAAACGATTTAACATTTCAATACCTCCCACGTACGTTGCCGTAACCGGTCAACCCAACAAAGCTTGCGGTCTTTTTGGTCTGCAGCCGAATTGGGCAGGCGCGTCCGGGTACCAGTGCCTCTTTCTCGACAGTTCCCGGTGGCCCAAACCCTCCCTTAAAAGCCGGCAACTAATCTGCGAGCCCACCGCAGTTGCCCCAGCTTTACAATAGACCGTTACAAACAGGTAAAACGAATTTATTGAAAGTTACATTTAGTTTTTACTACCAAAAATAGAATTACCGCTAAAAGATGTTATACCTTTGTCCGATGTGTCCGCGATGTAGGCGGCGAGGTTGTTTGGATTCACTCCCAGCGCGAAGGCAGCCGATTCGATTGCCAGCTCGCCCCTCTGGAGTTTCTCCAAAACACCAGCGGGACCCTTCGAGAGCCAGTACTCGCGGGCCGTTCTGTTTCAACAATAACAATTCAATCAATCAAGTAATCAACCAGTAAATCAACTTATCAATCGATCAACCAATCAATCAACCCACCAACCAATCAATCAACTAATCAATCGATCAACCAATCCACCAACCAATCAATCGATCAATTAATCGATCAACCAATCCACCAACCAATCAATCAACTATATTTATTTTGAAGATCAGAAAGAAGGGTTTCGAAGGAAGTATCTTATGAATTTTACTGTTTTTTTACCGTTAAGTTATTGAGATTCCGAGGCTATTTGTAGATACCGAGTGAGATAATAACCATAATAAGACTAAATTTTTTTAAGCTTATTATGTAGCTAGACAAAGGTCTCCCCCTTCCCAGCCCACTGTCCTCTTTCTTGGGCTATTCTCACACACAACTTCGACGTAAAGGCATCCATATCATCGAGCCACTTCTTCCTCGGCCTGCCGGGTCGTTGGTGACCGTTAGTGGGCCTCCAGGTAGTCACGATATTGACCCACCTTTGCGAGTCCATTCAAGCCACATGAGCCACACGAGCCAAGCCCATTCCCACTTCAACTTTGTTGACTTCTTTCCTCCTCATTACTCCAGTGATGGAATACAGGGTAATGTTGCGAACACGATCAGTTCAGAGCTTCTTGGCCATGGAGGATTACATGAAGTGATACTTTCCTGTATCCCTGAAATGTAAACTCATCGACATATTTATTTTGCCTGTCTTAATTTATGGTGCACAAACTTGGCCATTAACCGAAGAGCAGAAGTCAAGACTTAAGGTTTGCCAAAAAGCCATGGAACGCAGCATAATAGGATTGGATATTGAGATAAAATGTTTATCAGTTTTTCTATTACTGTGCGGAATCCTAATGAACTTAAAGAGGCAATAAACATATTACATTCGCATGCAGATGCGTAGCTCCTACGCGAGAAATAACTACAGCGGAACACTTAATGTTTCGCAATTTGGTTCGGTTGTAAGGTTACCTGAGCAGTCTTTGTGTAATGTTCGCTATTTATGTAGGTAACGAAATCATCAGGGTGCCAAGGGATTCTTTGATAATTTACATTCTAGAATACCGTCAGAAGTTAAGCGTTTATCGGTCTTCTATAAATTTACTTTTTTTCTTTCTACATATAAACTTTTCTTCAGAGTCCAACAGCTATATTACCTGATACTTCAGTATCTTTTCCCGGTGGCCTAAACTCGTCATTAAGTCGTCGTACAGATGTCCACGGGTGTCAGTAGGCACTTAGCTGCCTGCTCGTTTGCCCCTTGTAACATAAAAAAATCTTTTTACCATCAAACTGCTAGATGCTATGAGGGTCAATATTGCTTCCTCTAAATCTTCGATTCTTCACCATTTCACTTCACTTGCTAAGGTATAGAATAGAAAGGGTGATCACGCTGTCAATACTACTATTAATAATACTGACACATCGAAATATTATTATCACCTACCTAAATTACGGTATATATAGGCATATATTTTATATAATCATTATACATAAGAATCAATCTTTATTCGATAGTTTTGCTAAATCTCAAATGTCACTGGACCGTTTTTAATTTCGTTTAATTGTTTCATTCCCTTTATTTCAGGGAAGGTTTAAAAGTAAAGAAAGAAAGTAAAAGTCGACAGATTATTTAAAAATACTATAAAATGCTGAGATGGTCGCCGTTTCATAATACTTCAAACAAATTTTCGTGTTTCGTGTTATTTGTGTGTTTTCGTGTCATATAACATTCGACCTGTGTCACGTTTTATGGAAAAGACATAAAGGAGAGTGGTCAATTGGCTATAAGCAGATGAGCCAAAGTTCGGATAAGACAGCGTCTTTCGGGCCCAGTAGTAGAACTTAAAAATACACGCATGCATATTTGTGTCGGTTGTTTTCGAGTGAGGTGTGAGTGAGTCACGCAGGTATCAATTCTCATGTCTCAAGGTAGTTATCGCGATTGGCGGAGCGGACCTTGCTTAAAGTACTATTGGGCGTCACCAAGCTCTTGCCAGCAAACGCCCCTTCCGGTATTAATTTAACTTTAACACCTTTTATAAATACATATTTAAACCAAATTACATAATTGAGTTAAAAGGGGCCTTGTTATACTAGTTTCTTTGCGATCTATCTTGATCGATGACTGTATAAACTACAAATTGCAGGAAGGTCGAAAATCGTCCAGAAATATTTGTATTTGCGTAACATATACTTATTTAAAACTATGTAGCAAAATTTATAATCTTAGTATATTTGACAATTACATTACATTACCTTCCAACTACGCAGTATTAATCAGTACATAGCCGATTAGAAAGGTCGCTTTTCTGCTTAGAACCATTAATTACTGCACTGTTTTTTACTTAAATATAAATTTACCAGAGAGGTTTAATGTCTCCCATTATGTTTCATATAAAATGTATGCATTGGATCAAAAATATACGGTGGCCTAAACTCGTCATTAAGGGCCGGCAGCGCATCTGCTGGCCTTCTGGTCGTGCAGATGTCCATGGGCGCCGTTAGGCACTTCGGTGCCTGCTGCCTGCTCGTCTGCTCCCTTGTAACATAAAAAAAAATATATATATATTCCTCTAATACAGGGTACTACGATTGGCTAGCGGTGGTCGTAGTTGGGGTTGCACTATCGAATAAATCCACTTATGATCGAGCGTAATAAACGCATTGCCCATCGAGTACTTGAGGGCAATAGCTCGCTGCATTCACTTTATATGTTCCCCTTAAAGCAGTCATGAATGGTTGGAATGGTCTGTTTCATCATTACAAATCTAGATATGGGTTCTTTATTGTATAAACTGGTTTTCAAAGAGATTTTTTTCTATAATAGACAAGCAATCTATGAGATAAGATTAAGATGCACACAAATTCTTAAGTTTGGTATATTCATTTAAAAATTTGAAAGTTCCACATTGTATCATAAGTTATACTTTTTATAATAAATGAAAAAAAAAACGATTAAATACAGAGAGTTAAAAATTTCCACCTGGACTGCAAAAATGGTATCCGTTCCATAAAAAAACGCGCACGTCAGCAAAAGCTGATGATAATATAAAAAACAAAACGGCTAATAGGGGATACAGGCCGCAAAGATACTAAAATCGCCGAGGTGGACATTACTCGTAAAATAGAGAAAATAGTAAAAATACGGAGAAAATGTTAAAAATACGGAGAAATTGGTATAAAACAGGGAGAAAATAGTAAAAATGCTTGCACAGCGGCCGTGGTTGCTCGTGGGAATTAGCATTTATATTGTCGTGTTGCGGTGCAATGAACGTCCTCTTACAGCGTTAATTCTCGTATTATTTTTGCAATTAATCTCCTAACCAAAACATGATTTTTTTTATGTTTTAGCACAGGGCTTTCACTAAGATATAGCAATTATATAAAATATATATGAATCTGAAATTTCACCCTCACCGCCTTGATGTCCTAAAATCCACAACCGTGCTATTTTCAAGAAACTTCATACCTCGCACAGTTCCTCTGTGAAATCAATTACCAGCGTCTGTATTTCCGAACGGATACGACTTAGGGACCTTCTAGAAAAGAGCATACTCAGTTTTCAAAGGTGTTGCAGTTGTCCATGGGCGTCGGTAGTCACTTAAGAGTACTGCCTGCTCATTTGCCCTTTGTCATATAAAAAAAAATAAAGAATTCACACAAAGTTTTATTGAGTTTTTGTTATATATGAACGCCCTATTTACATTTTATTACCTATATTTCGGCTCTGCTTAGGCGCGGCTAAGCTACATTTTAGGATACTAATAACAGCACTGTACAAAGAAAAACCATCTATCTCTACAGCTCGACGTCTTTCGGAGTAACGATGCGTAAACCTGTATTGCGAGTAGAATTTCATATGTATATTTTCGTCTAGGGTAAATTAGGCAAAGCGTCTAGATTTCTGATGGAAGGCTTGAGTACCACCGAATTAATATTACGTTCTAGTGGGATACCATGTAGGGAACAATCAGAGGAACAGGTTTAAGCAGGCACTAAGCTGCCTGCTGGCAGCTCGTTTGCCTTTGGTAATATAAAAAAAATCGCCCTGCAGTTTTGTAGAGTACCGTACGTACCTGAACGAACAGACAGATAGACAAAATGTTTTAACTTGTATTTTTGTTATAGGTATCATATACATGTGTATGTAGTCATATGGAATTAGTAAAAAAAGTTAATTTCGAGGTTACAAACAGACACAATTTAATTTATATGTGCTCTAGCTGTGCCCGGGTCTTTGTCCGCGTAAAATCAGGTTAAAAAAATTTGATTAAATTTTAGGATGATAATATATAGTCTATAGCTTTCCTCGATATCGGTTATGTAGCACTGAAAGAATTTATCAAATCGGATCAGTGTTCCTGAGATTATCGCGTTCAAATAAACAAACAAACAAACTCTTCAGCTTCATATATTAGTATAGATGTATAGATTAGATATAGTTAGAGAAAACGTGGTTTAACCAAGTCACATATTGTCATTTTTTAACTTATGATGAAGATGCTGTTGTTATTGTGGTCATCACCGCTTAGTACATAGAGGCTTGTTGGTTATGTTGACGAGGTCGTGGCCTAATCAGTGGTCGGCATTTGAGTCGAACTCTAGGTTAAGTAGCTCTTGCTGCGACCGGGTGATAGATGGCTGACCCATTCTAGCATTGGTTTATATATATCCGACCTCCTCCGTACTACTACTGGCTACTTCATTTGCAACCGCAGGTATCCATGGCTACGTAGCTGGTGACGTCGCCATGGCGTCTCGATGAAGAGGGCTCTAAACTACACCGTTTTATCGGTGCGTTTCGGCAGTTCTTCATGGAGCTCTAGTAACGTTCGATTTAAGGGCACAGCGTTTTCGCGACGATTTATCGATACGAGTAAAGCGGCTGTTAGCATTGCAGCAAATACTGTATTATATAAAGAGTTAATTATTTACCTAATATAAACGTATATATGTGATGTACATATAAGAAGGAAACATATAGTTATTTGTCATTAGAGCAACTATGATAATAACGGACAATCATATCATATGATAATTCTAGTTAGCAATTTCATTGCATACTATTTATAGCACGCAACTTTTAGAGATGTTCTGCAAGGCAGGAAAGACCTAGAGCATAAAAACCTAAATTTCTTTACACATATCTAGCTACTTAAACTACCCGCGATTTCGTCCGCGTAAAATTAGGTGAAAATTTTTAGCCTATAGCCTTCCTCGATAAATGGGCTATCCTAACACTGAAAGAATTTTTGAAATCGGACCAGTAGTTCTTGAGATTAGCGCGTTCAACCAAACAAACTCTTCAGCTTTATATATTAGTTTAAAATATAATATGACCTCTCCAGAGAGAGTATTGACCTTACAACGTCCCTAAACTGTAATATCTGGAAAAGAAAGATTAGGAGATCCAACCTAATAATTCTCGCTACCACTCCAGAGGCCCTAGCACTACACGATTTCGAACCGTTCGAATTCGAGGATTCGACTGTATTTAGTATAAAAATATTCGTGCTAGGCCCACAGGAGGCAAGTCTATATCGTGTCACGCTTTTAATCAACGCTGATGCAACCCGAGTTGACACGGTTTCACGTTAAAAAAATAGCTGTGAATTTACAGCTGTTTTATATAATTATTACTAGTTCTTGTTGTTAGCATTTAAATTATTTTGTTTAAGTTTTATGACTTAATTTTTTACGCGCCAACTTATTTGTTGCAAAATCAGCTATATTCTAGATAGCTCTGCGGGACGGGTTTTGAACCTTAGTACCTTATGGATTCCCATCATATACCATACCATAGTAAACAGCAAATAACCTGTTGTTAACACGTTAAATAAATATAGATAATAGCAATCATAACAATGAAACAGATAAGGGAATTCAAACAAAGTATAAAGTTATATGACAATGTTTTTCTACTTCCATACTATCTGATGTTGAAAGAATAGCAAAATCTATATATGAAAGATCTCCTATCACAACATCTCGAAAATACTACGGTGTATTATACGATTCTTTAACAAAATCTACGATGCAATATTTAATTTGACTCTTGTTACATTTAAACTACATGTTTAAAACACGCTTGTTCGTAAAGCGTATTATACTGTTGAAGACTGTATTAAAGATATAACTGCTTGGAGCTGACTGGCTCCAGCTTTGTACTTGATAGTTAACATGCAAAAATGTGAAAAACTAATTTCTGTAAAAACTATTTTTAAAAGAGTGGCCAACGAGTTTCTTGCTGATTCTTCTCGTGGCTCGACTCTTTCGAACCAGTGGTAGGTCTACTAGAATAAAATAGAATTTGAATTTATACCTTATGTAAGGACAAACTACCCTTACCGTATAAACCTCTTTGTATCACTCTGTTTAATGATGAAAGTCGCATTAAAGTTTGCGTAGCTTAAAATATCTAACGTACAAGAACGAGAAGAGAGTTTGTATTTCTTCTATGTTCAGAAGTGTGTTGTGATATGTCTTCATATTAAAATACTTCTGAATTGAGATTAAAATGTCACAAAAAGAGGGAATCATTGCTCCCTTATTTTGGCTGTCCTCACGTCTTTGAATAATAAAAGTTTTGGCAAGGTAATCCGGTTCCACCCTCCCCCCCCCCACCTTCCAGACTGTCCCACTTAACGGATGACATAATTCGAATCCGACATTATCCTTTTGTTAACTTTGAGCGACTCAAATTAAGGATATTTAAGTTTTGCAACTTTCTTATGCAAAGTATGAAGGTGGTCGTGGTTTAATCAATAGCCGGCATTTGAGTCGTTAGGTTAAGCAGTTCTTACCACAGCCAGCTGATAGATGGGTGATGAATTCTAACACTGGGTTTATAAACCTCCGTAATTTATTTCCGTCTATCGTCGTCGTTAAGTTCGAACTGCCAGCCGGGCCCGTGCAATTTCGGCAAAAAAAAAAGGTTCTTTTCGGAGTGTTCAAACGTTTTGCCGTTTAAGACTTATTCCGCTTACAATTCGATAAAGACGACATTATAGTAACAAATTGTGTATTTTAATTATAGTTAATGAAGTGATGATATTGAAATGTTATTTTATTATTTGTTTGTCTTTTTAACAAAAACCTGTATTAGTTAAAAAGACAAAAATAGCCGAATCTCATTGTTGGATGCATATTTCGAAACAATTCTTAGATTGGCTGATAGAGGATATTGAAACGATGCTGTCTGTATCATTAACTCACTTAACACCTAAAACGTAACCGGTCAGTTTACCATTAGGGGCGCAATATGCATGCCAAGCAAAAGTTAATAATTGTTCTCAATTAAGAATAACACCTAACGCGCAGTTCCGTTACCTTTACAAACGAATGTATATTACCTTCTCACGATGATTGTCGCAGTTGCATTCAGTTTCGTTATAGAATTGTTCCATCATTGTCTTGCTCTGTATCAAATTTTGTTGGATATCTCTTTTAATTACTGCTAACAGACTGCCAAATTCTCGCAACGTTGTATTTACGTTTCTAATAACTAAAAGGAAATTTAAATATTGTTCAGAAATCTTCCTTGCTGCTAGTAAAAGCTGTAGTCACAGTTATTTAATAGCTAATACAAGTACTTGTTTAGTTTCCCCAAGCCAATACATACCTTGGTCCTGATTTCCTGTCTGATTATTCTTTAAATCGTTAAGTTGTTCCAGTGTGATATTAGTGTTCTGACGAAGGTCTTCTACGGTAGGCAAATCTTTCCACTTACTCTCTGCCTTTGATAACAGCTCCAATATTTTGCTTGTGTCATTACCCTGGCGATCAATTAAACTCTCAGGATTTTATGTAAGTTTTTTTTAGATAAGATTTAAAATAGGATACTTTGAAATATATGAGTAATAAATAAAGTACAAACATACAAACTTCTTCAAGAAATTTGTAATATAAAACTTCACTACCTTTACAAATGAATGTATGTATATATACATACCTCTTGGTGATGATTGTCACACTTGCATTCGGTTTCGTTATAGAATCGTTCTATCATTGTGTTGCTCTGTACCAAGTGCTGCTGGATATCGCCTTTAGTTACTGCTAACTGACTCGAGAATTCTCGCAATGTTGTATTTAAGTTTCCAATAACTGAAAGGAAATTGAAATATTTTTTAAGAATCCTTCTGGTAGCTGGTAAAAGCTGTAGATAGCTATATACATGTTATATTGGCGTACATATAATTTATTTAATAACTCCACAAAAAATGTACCAACGGTCAATAACAGTATGTTTTTTAATGAATACGAAATAGTTATCTGTGCAACAAGTGAGCAAAATTGTTTTTTTTGCAGCGAGTGCTGATTTCAAGTCCCGAGCAAGCGAGGGATCCTAAGATTGTAAAATCTTGAATGTATAATGAGGGACTTGAATGCACGAGATGCAAATAATTTTTCACTTCAGCAGCTCAAACATGTAAGTTCCGTTGCGTTAAACAGTGGGCAAAATGCGATTTTTCTCACAGCATAAGGTAAAGTAGCTTTTTAATTTTTTCAATAAAGAGTGCTAACCATAGATTTATAGAATCGTTTCGCAAAGAACTTTCGAATTACTTCACTCTTCTCTCATTCCCGCCCTTAAAAAAAGCGAGTTACTAAATGTTATATGTCCATTTTAAAAAGATATAAAGTATCTTTTTAAAAAGGACATGTTACAACAGGATAACCAGATTTTTAGAAGTAATAAAATTTACTAATCGTATTTTAATTATTATTTCTAAAATTTAATTACATTTAAACAATTAAAAAAATCGTCTCGATGGAGAAAACTACTAACTATTTTTGATAATTCGTTATAAATAATAACGTGACAATGACAAGGCAGTAGCCGTAAAAAATATACATGCCTTGGTTCTGATTTCCTGATAGAATATTTCCTAAGTCCTCAAGTCTTTCCAGCGTACTGTTAGTGCTCTGTCGAAGATCTTCTACGGTAGGCAAATCTTTCCACTTTTTCTCTGCTTTTGATAACAGCTCCAATATTTTATTCGTGTCTCTACTCCGGCGCTCCATTACTGTTTGAAATAATGAATTTATGAAACAAAAATTGAATATGTATAATCACATCTTATCGTAAAAAGTCGTAACAAGTCTACAATCGGTCTACATCAGAAGTCTATTAGGATCACCTGTATTATTGAGATTCATTGTTTGGAAATAATAATTTATATATTGTACTAGTATATCTAATAAATATCCCTTATAGTGTTATCCCGCTCTAGTGCCAGGGTCCGCTTAGATTGCAGAGGATATGGGTGTGGGGCGATGTATTATTAATCTGGTCCCACTATCACCTACCTTCCGAAACTCAGAGGAGATCGGATATCAAATATTGACCAGTGTTAGAATGGGCCACCTATCTATTACCTGGTAGCAACAAGAGCTACTTAACCTAGACATAGACTCAAATGCCGACCACTGATTAGGCCACGACCTCCTCAGTCCTTTTTATCTTCTTAGACCAATGTATTAATACATCAATCTTTCATAGAAGTACGGTTAACAAAGAATTAATGAATCTAAATAAATATATATAACGTTTTAATGGTTATTAAACAGTTTAGTTTTGGGAAGCGTGAATTATCTGGTAACAAATAAAATATATGTCCCCCAAAGACTATTACGGGGAACGGAGAATTTTTATTATCACTACGGTTGTGTAGAGATGGAAGCATGTAACGAAATTACAAAGACTGAACAAATAACGGGACCATTGAATCGAAAACGTAACCTAAAGCCTACAGAATTCCACTAATCATATTATGTTTCGATAAATATTTTTTCAAGACAGAAGCGTTAAAATATTTGCTACACGCAATGCTTTAGAATAAATCGATCCGTTTTCCCTTCACACTTTAGTCCTGGCCTGTGATAAACAGGAAAAAATACCAAAGCACACCTATTTCACTCATTCGAATTACTAATTTGTTTAATAAGTATAGCCAAACATAAATCAAAATTAACTGAATTATAATTCCATTTATTGTTGATATTATGTTTAATTTCGAATGACAGCCGTCATTATATTTTTTTTATAACTGACTACTTTTTTACGCTGGGAAATGCAATTACGGGGTAAGTTTTTCTAATAGAAAATTAACCACAGAACGTAAGGCCATACTTCTTCTAATTTTACGGAAATTTTGTCATAAATTAAGTACCTACTTCTATTACATAATCATAACGAGAATAGAGTACTGAGTACTTAAGTATTCTAAGTGTCTCACCAGTCACTGTGTATATATGGTGTATGTTACTTATTGAATATAGTATAAGTAAATAAATACTTATTAAGTAAGGTTGAAAATATTGTGAATGATGCTGATATTGAAAATCTATCTATCAATCTATAACAGCCTTTAATGTGTCCGTCTTCGGACGTAGGCCTCCTCTCCATTCTTCCATGCCGTCTTATCCAGTGCTGTCTGCATCCATCTACTACCAGCTTGTCGGCAGATATCGTCTTTCCATCTTTTAGGTGGTCTTCCCCTCCGGCGGTTATTAGCGGATATTGAAAATATTGTGAAGTAAACGTGTAATTTAAAATTATCTATGAAGAAAATGGCAAACAATAAAAAAAATAAGAAAGCATCTAGGCTAATGTCATACAAGTATAAATTATCTCCTAGGAAAGATCCAAGAGATAATTGCAATGTAGGAATTAATCTCGACAAAGGTATATTGTATCAGGGTCGAATAATATGTTTGTAAGCTGAAAGTGTAAAGCAATAATAAAGTAGAAGCCTTACCAGATGTAATCGATATGTCTTGGCGAAGTGACACAGACAGCCTATCTGATTACTTGTCTTTTGTCAAAGGGATAATCTAACTTGTGTATTCGGCAATAACGTGTTATTTTCTTGTGTATGTATGCTTTTCCAATCATATCAGTAAGACCACGAACAAAACAATATCATAAGTCTATTTGTGTCCAACTAGAAGTTGTAGAAAAAACCAACAATCCCTTTGGTGTATTAGTACGAAGGAAGTAACAATTGTAATGTACGTTACCAGGCTAAACCTTTTTTGGCAAATAATTTGCGTTATTGGTTGTTTCGGCTATCCTCGGCCAGCGTTGGCTACTACTAGCGTTGTGGGACGAAGTAATGTAGAAGTATGTTTAAGCGCCTTACTCCAAGCAAGGTATTGGTCGATCCACACAAGCACAGCACAATAGACGATAGATTATAAATGTAAGATTGCATTAATCCGATTTTATCGTCGTTGCTCTAATAACCAACACCGGCCCCGAGTCCGCACTCACTTCGCTCGCGGTTGCATACGTAGTAAGTTGGTATCCAAGACCATCGCGAGAATCCAGGATGAAAACGTTCTATCCATCCAATTAGAGGTAGCGCCATGCTTGTAGCTGAATTGGTCCGGCGCGTCCGGGTACCAGTACCTCTTTCTCACATGAGATTGGCGTGAAGTGGCGGCAATGCTGTCACGTCTAGTGATGGTGTTGTTGTAAGTTAGTACGCATGGATGTATGTTTGACGCAATATCACAGAAAAGCTACTGAATGGATTTTAATGAAACTGTACAACAATATATACATAAGAATAACACATATGCGATAAATTCTCAAGATATAGTGTGAATTGTCCTAAACATAACGATAAATGTCAAGTAGGAGAAAAATCTGCCATCTGCGAGCTACTCTGGCATGCGCTGCAAAAACCGTTGGAGTTAGACGTATATATATAGTCTATGAGGGAAATGTTTATTTTAAATAGTTCTACAAAAAAGCCCGCAACAACATATATCTGTCTTTCACGTTTAAGCCATTAACGCCAAAGTAGTGAACCATTATGGAACGGGAACAATAAATCGATAATAAACTCTAGTAAGTAACTCAACATTCGGACAGGACCGCATCTGCCGGGTCTGCTAATATGTGTATATTTACATAAATGCGAAGATATGGCAGCTATATACCCTAGATATCTTTAGCCTGTGTATAATTGGTGTATCCTGAAAAATATTTTGACTAATACCGGCATTCGACCCCCGACATCGCGTCATATAAAAAGAGAAAGCTATATGGATGAAATAGTTGGAAAGTTAAATATTAAATTTAAATTATTTCAAAAACTTTTCACTTATTATTGGCATATTAAAAAGTAACCGTTGTATCGTGGCTTATTATTAACGCGGTAACTTTTACATTTCAATATCGGAACGAGGAGAAAACCGTTTCGAAATTGTACGCTAAATACTTTCTCTTGCAGCTTCGACAAGAAACATGTCTGGTTCATTACAACAAACATGGCTACTTTCAGGCGCGGAACCAGCCGATGGTGACCAGATGGTGGTGAGCAGTAGACTAAATATTGACCAAATGCGAGTCGGCATACTAACTTTCTTATCATCGATATAGGGTTATTCCTAAAAAGGATGTGTCTCTAAAATATGTGATTTTCATACATTGTTTTTTTGTATGTAAGGTATTGGATATTATATTATTAGGCTTTCGATCTCAATACGCCGTAAAAGTGGGATGTCATAAATATGTTAGGGTGGTGGTAGGCATGCCTATCGTGCCTTTATAGATCCGCGCCTGGCTATATTACGCTAATGCCAGAGCAAGACATAGCTTCATTTGAATGATCATGTAGTGTGGCCGGGGACTTTGTGTAGCTGCGCTAAGATTTGTAGAATTTTGTAGTCTTCAAGGACAAAAATTTCCAAACACATTGAGCTATGTCTGGCTCCGGCATAATATATAATACAAGGTATCAATATCAAAGTCATTAAGCTATTTCATTTTTATTTTAAATTAATAACGTACATTTGACATGCTAACATAATATACAAAGCGCACGTGTTTCTAGTTAATTTCATTGACTTTTAGAAACCTCAATAGGTACTTTTTAGGCATGAAATAAAATGTTTTTTTTTTCTATTAATTTGCTTGGAATCTCCCTGTTTGCACAAATTTCGTCAATTTGACAAGCAAATACGTGGATCATCAGTTAAATTAATATTAATCACTATTGCTTATTAAGTATGCTATTTAGTTTCTTAATTTTTTTATCACAATAATTAATTTGTCGGATCAACCAAACCATAATACATTAAACGCCAAGTTGGGTAGGTTAGTACAATATTTTGGTTAAGCTAGGTTAATGAATTGAATCGTATATAGTTTTCTTTTAATTTATACCCAAAACTAAGAAAAACTGATATATATGGTTACACCGGACACCACTTGTTTAGCCTCATAGAAATTTTACTGTTGGATTTATCTTTTACATTTATCAAAATCTTAGAGAGATTATAAGGTTCCACTTTCTACATTAGATAAAGTACTTATCGAGAGCTTAGTGTTGATATTTATATAATATTTAATATAGTAATGGTGATAAGCTCTTTTAATAGCATCTATTAAATAAGCTTATCTCCTAGAACCTGATCTGATCAGGCTTTTACCTAGAGCTTTCCCTTTTGAAAGTGTATAACATAAACTTTTATCGCCTATTCTTGTACCCGTTGTGTCCATTTTGATGAGGGCTTATAAATTTTGACGCATGTTTTAAAGCTGTCACTTTTTCTAATTAGCGGGTACGCAACCCTGGAATACACTAGCTGCTATTGTCACTTCCCCTACACCGTCCGCGACAATAATATCCGCATCCTTTCTCTCTATCTATATATAAATATATATTTCTTACTGATAAATTGTAATGTAGTTCATAAGTGCATTCTTGTTGGCATTCCAATTATGAATAAACAGATGTCCATGGGCGCCGGTAGGCACTTCAGTGCCTGCTGCCTGCTCGTCTGCCCCCTTGTAACATAAAAAAAAGAAAAGTCTTTTATATTAATTCTAATAAACAAACTTTAAAAATTTAAATTATAATAATAAATGTTTATATTATCCAAAAAAAAAATTATAAAATAAGATTAGGTATACTAATGACATACTTGAGATTACTTTTTCTGTACCAGTTGGTTGATTCTAGCCTTCTTGCACTTAGTGATATAAAAAATAATAATAAAAAGAAAATACAATTGTTATCCGTCCCCCTTGACATCTATCTATGTCCCCCTTGGGAGGCGTGCCCCCTTGGTTGGGAACTCCTGCTTCATACGATCACTTCATTGTCTCTCTCTTTCAAGACCCTTTTTCTCATGCCGGAGCCAGACATACCCTTATTTGAATGATAATTTCAATAATCATGTATGTGGCCTGGACTTTATGTAACTCCTCAGAGTTTTGTAGAACTTTGCAGACTTCAAGAACACAAATGTACTAACACTTTGATCTATGTTTGGGTATCAGGAACGCGTACACGTTGATATTAATACCAAATATTTAAGGTATGCGGTCCCTTGAAGCTCTGAAAAAATCAATCCTCTAAGTGTACGCAATCAAAGGACACGAGTGTTTAAACAAATACCAACATACCTAAATATTTCATACATTTACGAATAATATACGATGGAACCAGCTTAGTATATGGACAGTCGTAAAAGTTTATGCGTAGTAATTTTATAAAAAGCAAAACAATAGAGCAGTTAAACGACGCATATTTCACAGTTTTAGAACCAATAAAAGCTGCAGGTAATTAAAAATGTTTATTGGAGTATCAAATGCAGTTATGCACTTAACATAAGTTTCATATAATAAACAATATCGCACGCTTAGTTATAAACTGACCGATTAAGTTTAAGGTCTAAAGTTAGTTAATGATACACTTTCGTTTCAATGTCCTGTATCATCCAATCAAAGAATTATTTCAATATCACCATCCAAAACTGAGATACGGTTATTTTTGACTTTTTAACAAAAAACTTACTTTGGTTAAAAAGATAACCAAATAATGAAATAGAGGAGGAGGTCGGATATCAAATACAAACCAGGGCTATAATTGGTCATCCGTCTATCACCCAGCCGCAGCAAGAGCAGCTTAACCTAGCGATTGACTTAAATTCCGACCATTGATTAGGCCACGACCTCCTCAAGTGTTAACTAACAGTAATCGTTATAAATAAATAAACTTCAACAACCATTACAAGCAAACGCTTCGTTTAAAAAAAAAAATTGTACGAAAAATTCCACGTTCCAAAGTTAGGAGAAATCAGTTTGCAAACAAATAAAAGTGACGTTTATACGAGTAGGGAGCAGTGTTCGAGTGCACTCTCGCGAGTGGGAGTGCAGTCGTTAGCGCAAACCCTGGGGCACTGTCTGACAACACTCCACCGTATCTTAAGCTAGACTTATTTTGCTGCGGAAATGTGAGAAGGATCAGAAAAACACGTGAGCCGGCTTGCCGTGATGCTAAACATGGGCTGATTGTTACATATTTAAAGATTCCTTTTAAATATAACTTGCTGCTTCCCGTGTCATCGCCGACGTGAATTTGCGAGAGCCATTAGGTCTTCCTAATCTAATCAAATAACTTACCGGCCCAAGGCATATCAGTCAAGAAACTACTGTCATACATAAAAAGGGTTATTTAATACCTATAAATATGTGTTAATATATTAAGGATCTGTAACGTAACACCGAGCAGCTGCTACCAAGGACAGAGTTCGATTCTCGGTTAAACACCTTTTTCATCAGCTGCCACTAAATTCTACTAAATTGCGATGCCTAAACAGTGAATAATATTACCTGTGTAGAAATAAGTGATAAATATGATATCAGTTTTACTATATATATATCATTTAATAAATGTATATTGGTTTCAACTTTTATTTACTGAAAAATTCCGTTGTATTCATTTATGACTATTAAAATGATGAATATAATTTTTAAAGTAAAAAAAAATTAAGTTTTGTGTAAATGTACATGTACCCGGAAAATAATTTAATTTAACTTTTTTTCTTTTTTATAATTTCTTAACTGAAACTCTAGAAAATTTTAAGTTTTCAATATATTCCGTGGGAGGGGGAATACACAGTTTTAACATAATCTTTTTTTTTATGTTACAAGGGGGCAGACGAGCAGGCAGTAGGCACCGAAGTGCCTACCGGCGCCCATGGACATCTGAAGGGTAACTTGAGAAGTGCATATAAGAATGATTTATACGTAAAACACCTAAACTTGATGATAGATGAGAGAGAAAGGTAGAGAGGGGGAAAAATCGTATGAGGGTTGAGGAGTTTGCCCGAAAATGATGTTATTATTATGATTTTACATCAAATCTAACTCTATTCTCTATATACTTGCAATATTGTTAAAGTATACCTTTGCAGTAGACGAACATTCAGCCAATAAGAAATAATGAATGAATATGTTATAATACGAGATGAAGACCTTATCCCTAATACAATATTCATTCCAGTCCACAAAAACGGTAAACCACACGCAACTGTTACTCTTATATATAAATATACACGAATAAGACCGAAATGTTTGAACTTTCATTATTGATATGAGTGGGCGACATGAGGTACTGCCTACGGTCTCGTTTTCCAAGGGGTCTTGTACCTCAAAACAACGACGTCATAAAATTATTATTTAAACAGTAAAATATAATTTTTACATTAGATTTGTATTCGTGTGCCAAAAAGGGCCTTATATAATTTATCTTTAGGCCTAACTACTGAGATCTTGTCCGGATAACCGCCGCTGTCACGACTTTTAGGTCATATCAAACTGTTATGTAGGACATATGTCCTTCCAACTACATAACAGTTTTTAGAATTTTACTATATAGTACTATATAGTAAGATTCTAAAAGAAGTCGTTGAAAAACTGCATGATTCTCAACATAGTCACTGCAACTCTAGTTTCTCTGTGGCAAAATAAAAATAAACTCTCAGAATTTATTTATACCGTCAGTATCATTGAAGAAATGAATTCAATGCCAAACCTGGGATTATTTTCACCCAAACAAATCGTATTCTATAAAAATTCCCAATATTCTATAATTATTACTTATAATTCCCAAACTGATATCGAAGCTTGTAATCAAATATAATATTTGGCCAATGAAACAATACTACCAATTGACCGGTGAAATTATACAACATGAGTAAACGAACATGGAAGCCGAATACATAATGAAATGTAACTCAAAACCCTCCGGGAATCTCAAATAGTTGAACAATACGACCACCAAAATACGTAATTATACAACCTATTGGCGAATTTACACGATGAATGTTTGAATTTAAAATTAAGAAAACCTATATTCTTATATTTATAAATGATTACCTGTTATATTGGACGTCATACTTTTTCGGTCTTAGTTTTATAGGCTTATTCTTCACATCTCAGAGAAGTCAAATAGACAGAAAAAGTCATGAGCATTTAGTAGGTACTAAACTTAAATTTGATGCATTAACCTGAAAAGGAGATAACTGAGGCTTCACGCCAATCTGGCAGAAGTTATATAATTGGAAAAAGTCATGTTTGATCTTGTGTCCGGGTACCAGTACCTCTTTTTCACATAGGATCGGGGTGAAGTGGTGGCAATGCTGTCACGCAAAGTGATGGTATTGTTGTCGCGTTTCGTTCGGTTTGTGAGAGTTCCCGGTGGTCTAAACACCTCTTTAAAAGCCGGCAATGCATCCATGTATGTACCTTCTAGTGCAAAAACAAAAAAAAATTAATTCCTGAAAAAAATTAAATTCTTTTCGATACATAATAATTGTTTTACTAAAGACGTATATATTTACTAAATAAAAGACCTTGTAAAATTTTATTTGAAGGCAATATATTTCATATTTTCAAACACTCGTGAATATGAATCCGAAATTGTTACTGTAGATTATTTGAGAGTTGGTGAATTTATCGTTAAATTACCATTACTTCACTTCTACATAAGGGCACTAAACAACTCCCAACTAAACTATTATTAAATAGTTTCAGTTCTAACAACGGCAAAGCGATGACAAAGGTCAAGCAATCAATCTAAAATTCCACTTACCCCGAGGGAATACGCTTGTTTCTTGCTCGTGTGACCTTCATTGTTATGAAAAAATATTCTTTATCTAACTTTTTATTACTTTTTGTTCATTGCCTTGCGCATAGTATTTTGTATAGATCTATCAAGGGAGGGCCAGAGACTTCTGAATTCTTCTGCTTTCCTTAAATGATGGGTATTTGGTATGTTCTATACTTGCATTCAAGAAAAGAAGGACCGTTCCCTGGTCATGGCATCGTCTTAAAAAAACCGGGGGTGGCAGCTGTCTTACTTAGAGAATTTATAACTATTTCCAATTGCTTGAAATAAATAAATAAATATATACAGGACTATATGACACACGGACATCTGTTCCTAAGGTAGACAACTTAATGCCTGTGTAATCATTATTAATGGATCATATAATCATTTATTAATGTTTAATTTTTAAAAAAAGTTAATTAAATTTTTCTATCACCTGCCTGCTGTCTGCTCGTCTGCCCCCTTGTAACATAAAAAAAACCAAGCAGTGTTTATTTACAGCACTTCACCAAAATTCCAGATTCCACCTTGAGTCGCCGTTGCTTCACCTACTTAATTATTCATTGTGTTCATTTAACTAGGTTACATGTCAACATGTACATTATTAATACGTAATACGCACTTGTTTTGATTGCATGCACTTTTTTAGCGTTTATGTGATTTGAACGGTTAGGAAATAATTGTGTAAAAATGTATGTATATATGTATCTTTTTATTTCCGACTGTCTAGTTACTATTATTTTTATTATTTCTTGATGGATGGCATTAAACGCGCCAGAGTGCGCAAATCATTCCGCCAGTGTCAAATAACATGGAGGATGAATAAAAGAGACTAACAAAGCGGCAGTTTGGATTTAAAGCAAAAATAAAACTATTACATGACAAGTCTAGTTATTGGCTATTAACAAACCCACTGACATTCAAAGATCTTGTGAGAAAACAAAACAAATACAGATAAACTGAAAAGCAAAACGTTTTTATGTACTGATAACCTATAAAGCCAATATGAACCCTACATGGCAGATATTTTAAAATTATACGTTATTCTTTGATTGTTTTGATCACCTAGAAAATCTAAGCTAAAGTCCATTTCCGTAAAACGTATAAGAAATCCACTAAAGAAGAGAGACTATTCTATATCACGTTAAGTAAATAGTCCAGAATAACAAAATCTACTTTCATATTATAACTGATTTGAGGGAAGGGCAAGGTGGAAGAACCTACCGTAATCTTGATATCCAAAACAGTTTACAAATCGTATACCTTATTGCCAAGAGCGATCCTATCTTCCATAGAAATACATGTCGATACGAAATATAGGTTGGTAAAATATAAGACCTGGAGTCTATCACATAACATGTACTTGCTTAAGCTTTGTTCGCGCCTTTCATACATTTATACGTACTGTTTTCACAAATTGGAGAGAAACTTAGAAAAAAAAATGCCTAAACTGAATGTAAGTAGTTGTTAAAATAAGAATTGTTGCAATGTTTTAATAAAGAAACTCAACGAAACTGACGACTTTTATTTTTACTGTATTCCCCCTATAGCACGGTGCTCTTATAACCCATAAACATTATTATATAACGTATAAAACTATATTCTGCGCATTCGGGGACGTACAAGTGCGTTGTGCGAGAAAAAGTACACAACGCGTTTTCCTATTATGTGGAATAAACCTATAGCGTTATTTGGGAATTACAGCATACCATATCACCTTGTCGTAATAAAATTGAACTGTTATTTCGAATTTGGAGGTACAGAAATTTTGAATGAATGACACTCGCAAACTACGCGAGGTAGGTAAACTAACGTTGCGCACATCAACGTTAGTGTTTCGCTCCGCCACGGAACAACCAGTAAGTCTTTATGATGACAAATGAATGCTGCTTTTTCTTAAGGTCAGGAACATTTCAATGAACTCTGCCTCAAATGATGTGTAGTAATGAATAATAGGAAATCGTTATTTTCCTTGGATTACTTAATGGGTTGTGGTAGGCGCAGATTCAAAAATTCAATGGGGGATATACCAATAGAGAAACAACATAGCCGAGCAAAATTCAGTGTTTTATTACGCTGCATTGCTCCATAGGTGGAGTTTCAGCCTTACATCGAAACCAACATACGAATACACATATAGACAACAATACTAGTTTACAACCTTGATATACCTGAGTCGAACTGTCATATCACAAGAATTTTTAAGGGAAAACTTCTGTAGGCGCACCGTTGTTTTCAAAGGTAAAGTTTCATAACGTTATGCGACAGTATAATCTGTTAAACTTCCACTACACGATTCGAATCCAAGGTTAACTTAAGACTTAATAGCCATAGACAATCGTTAATCGCCTATGCAAAGCAGAACCCAAAAAAATCTTGAAAATAGAGAAGCAGGTAAAAATAACGTAACATTTTTAAGCAAAGATTAACAACTAAATTACATCAGGCAGAAGCAGCACCTACTTTGATGATTCGTCAAATAATTCCCTTGATGACAATTCTTAAAAAGATTTTTTGAATATACTGCATTATTTTTTGCCAATACTGCCGCTAGAACCTATCGTTTTTTTTTTGTATGGTTCTTGCTGTTGGCCCTATTGGCCTCGACAGCGTAACCGGGAGGGAGCTTGTGTTAATGTATGTTTAAGGGAAATTTGTATAAATATAAGCATAAGGCATTTTTTAGTTCAGTAATAATATTCAGAAAATAAAAGGAAAAAACAGTAACGTCTCATACAATTCATAATGAAAATAAAAGCTATAAGCAGTCTCTACTTTGAAATACAGGCACTTCTATTACCGAAAGCTTTGTGAAATGTGTACTTCATTTCTGAATATTGTGTCTTTCAATACAGGAAGCTCAAAGGTTACGCGTTGCTTTAATGACGCGTGACAACAAGACAGTCGGGTTCGTTACCATTAACGGCTGGAGCTTGGAGCCTTCGTACATAGGGACGAGTCCAAGTCACACTAATGATAGAAACTGTATAGATCTGCCCCAAAAAGTTATGTGCCATCGACGCTTACAGTCCCTGCCACCAAGACTCGGTTTGAAACTAAAATTTCCATCGTATGGGAATCTTCTGAAGCAGAACTTTGTCAACAGCCACCAAGTTACATACAGGTACCATTCAGGACTGGGAGGAGACATCACTGTACACGAAATAATGACTGAGCCGAAACTATGCTATCAAATACCGATGCAGTTATTGTAAGTATTACATTTTATTTGCATCGTATTATTATCCATGTTGACGGATTTTTGTTAGTAAAATGTATATTAATGTAATTGAAATATATAATAATATTAGATTATATAATAAATCTAAGTAGAAATAAAAGGATCCGTCTTAATACGAGTAGTATTTTGATACATTATATACTTAATAGGTGTCATTATATTCATTAATTAGTTATTCATAAATATCGAAAATACTTTATCAGGGGTCGCCCTGATATAGTATTATATTAAACCTCGTGCGACTGTTTGGATATGAAGCTGTGACTCTTGAGTTTCATACGAAAATATGTGATTATCTAATAATACCCTATATTTTTTTAAATGCTACTGTAATCCCCCCTATAACACGGTACTCTTATAACGCATTAATATTATTTCATAATGTATACATAATATTATATTATTATGCCCATTTAGGGCCGTACAAGTGCGTTGTCTGAAAATAATCTTATAACGCGTTTTTCTATAATGTGGAATAAACCTACCGTGTTTTAGGGACTTTCATATGGATAACTTGATATTTTTCTTATGAATAAATAGATTGTTTTTTTTTCATTAATAACTTTATTTATACATTAATTTAGTGTTGTCATGATAATTTTTTGTGGCTCTTTAAAGATTTAGAAATTTCGTAAAATGTAAGTTTCGGCTTTTTTGACTCAAACGGTTGTCGATCCCTGTACCATATCGATCTTTTCTTTTAGAGAAATATACATTCACCGAGAAAAAGAGTTGCTAGAAGAGCTGTTATCAGTTGGAGATATTTGTGGTCACTGGCAAATAAAGCAGGTAGATTTAGTGAGCACGCACGTTTCGCTTCTGAAGCATTATTGTCATTCAAAAAGGTGTTTGCAGCAAGCAGAACACGCCTATTTTAAAGCAAGTTGTAAGAAAGGTAGGTAAGAGATATATATATATTTCTCTGTTAAAAAAAAATGTTGTCGTATTGACTAAAGTATGTTTGCTTAAAATTTTAAAAAAAATATTCCATTTTTTATTTGTTTACAGCAACCTGCAGTATTTAAAGAATTAAAAGTACCTTGCGTAAAACTGTATGAACTTTGCAAATCCTCTTCATTCCAGTGTAAATCCACTCAAAGTCGGTTCGTTACTTACAAAAAAAAAAATGCTGGCATTGTTTCCCATATTATAAAGAAAATTTTATTTGATTGGCCCGTTGGCGCAGTGGGCAGTGACGCTGTCTTCCGCTCCGGGTGTCGTGGGTTCGATTCCCACCTCGAGTCTGGGTGTATATTTATATGTACGTATTTGTATATTTCAAAAAAAAATATATTTGTGTATAGGAGGCGGCTGTTACCTATAACACAGGCATTAAGTTGTCCTGCTTAGAAACGGACGTCCGTGTATCATATAGTCCTATATATATTTATTTTATTTATCTGTGTAGATTTATATTTAATGGATACACTTATCGCTCATGTTGATAGATGACTCGAGTTTAGAATTCGCACCAATAAATTTGCATTTACAAAGAATGTGGGTATACAACGATACGCTTAACAAAACGGGCTTCCACGACATCATCACGGCGGGCGCTTTCGCCGCACATTTAGCACAAATACCAGCTATAAATATAGTCAAACCAGATAATAATAAAAGAACTTTTAAAAATATTATATCAATTAAGATCTGATCTCATCCTATAATGATATCCTTCTATTAGTCTTCAGCTTTACAAAATTACATCCTCGTACATATATTTTGTTCTATAATCTTTAATCATCTATAGATATAGATAGAGATCCAGATTTAGTCCACTATTAAACATCAACAGTACATAGTTTACAGCTTACGACTACCCAAATGTGGTCGAATTTAATAATCTGCATTTATTATATCCATAATAATAGACTATCGTTATAAATCACCAATACAAAATATAATGAAAAGCAATGTGCCGATACACATGTTGCCTATCAGTAACCAAATAACACGTGAAATGTAAATGAATGCTTAATTAATTTGGAACAGTATAGAGTACGTTAAAGCAGAACTAGAACACTTGAACAAGCTCAGCATTTGTCGAAAATGTATTGAATTTATAATGATATGCATTCTCCACAACGCTTTGTGTGCGCCCTGATATTAATTTAATAGTGACAATTTGCCAGCTGTATCAGTTTGCGGTGATTTAATAATTGCCTGAAAAGTTGAGCAGGAAGCTTATACGGCGATAAAACCCAACCCAAAAGCATGCTACTTCTCTTGTGGAGTGTAATAAATAACAGATCTGACTGTATAAAATAAAAAAAAAGCTAGGAACTACAATCAGTTATAATAAAAAAATAAATGTTTTTTAAGAAATGTAATGAAAATAATAGCAAATATTAAATAACGGAAAATGCATTCAGTAAGTTTTTATATCAAGAGACTGGCTGGCATTAAGGCTAGTGGTTGGCATATGGCATAGGTTTATTCATGGGAAAATAAACACTGAATTGTATAAAATAATTGTGAAAAAATTAGATATTGAGGATGTTTAATTTTTTCACATTAAATTTATTTGGTAGAATTCAGTTTATATATAGAATTAAGTGTTAATTTTCTTTTTTTTTTTTAATTTTGAGGTGGAAATTTAGCCGAGTATAATTAAAAATTTTCAAAAGAGTTTATGAGTCTGTAATATTTGTTTGTTTCTTAAACAAATAGATAAACTTAACTAAGTCAGCAATTGTACCCTTAGTTAAATGTAGAAAATGTTCATGACTACTCGATTGTGGTCACCATGTTCATGTTAAAATTAACTGCAGCACAATATATAAGCCTTTGTTTTATATCTATACAAAATTTTAGAGAATAACTTATTCGCAAGTTAAATCACAGTTTTATAAACAACGAATAGGCACTATACCATATGTGGCTACAAATAACTTATAATAAAGAAAAAAAATACCATAAAAGTAGAATAAACGCACAAAATAAAAAGTCTTCTCCCCTACAATTGTGCTATAATGGAAAATCTATAAACAAAAGTTTCAGTTAAACGCGCCCCCACGCGATGGTACGTGACAATTATATTAAATTTCTGATCATTTGCATTCACTGCAACGTTTTGTGACCAGCCAATAATTTTATGGTGGCAATTTACCAATTAAACTCAGTTACGTTTGTGCAGTTGTCAATAGAATATTCTACAGCCGACATACGGTAATATAGAGCTATAAGCAAATGGACTAATTATTGTGTTATTATCGACCGTACAATTTACACAATTTTAGCTGTAACATCGAGGTAAATTTTAATACGTGACACAAAAAGAACTTGTTCACCGTGTTGATTACGATAGTGCCTCGCCTGTTATTCTGTTAATATACCGGCTACTTATTAAAGACTACTAGGAGTTGTTTTCTATTTCCCTCCCATGCATGAAGCCTATACTAAGAATGGCCTACAATAATCCAGCGTTTCAACACTTCGAACTTTCAAAATTTACGGTACTTCGAGAACTCTTAAAGCTACAAGTCACAATGCGCCTGCAAACTTACAATTGTTGTATGTAATCACACTTCGTAGCTAAAATATAATACATTTCTTGTTTAGGTACGTAAGAAACTTCATACCGCCTTCAGCTGAAGCCGTCCTTGCACACAAATTTGCATAAGAAAAGTTACAAACATTGCAACGGCACTATAATGCTTCACTCCTACCTTTGAAAGTTCGTACGCTGTTCCATGCAGAAACCCTGCATGTGATATTTTCTCACACATTGGTACAACCACGTTACAATATTATATATTTACTATATTTGTAGGGGCTTGGAACAAATTAGTAGTTAGCTAAGATATATAGTCATCTATTTTTTCCTTTTCAAATTAAAAAGTCGTTTTTTTTCTTAATAAGTGATAGAATCGGGTATTACCTATTTTGCGGAAATCCATGACATGTATGAAGCATACTCATTTCTCAAAGGCCGGCAACGCATCTGCGAGCCCTCTGGTGTTGCAGTTGTCCATTGGCGTCGGTAGTCTCTTAGGTGAACCGCTTGCTCGTTTCCTCCTTGTTATATATAAAAAAAAAAAATGGCGCCGTCATTTTCTGAATCAATTTCTTTGTAGGTAGATTAGTTATGTATCCTGTTCGAACTTTAAAAAAACGACAACAATGAAAAATTTATACGACTTTGCAGGCGCGTTTTTATTCTTATATTTAAATATCCGTAAAAAGTTAACGTCGCTTATTCTTTTTTCGAATAAAATGTCACTTTTTCCGCGCCTGTTGAGAAAAAGAATTTCCCAGCAACCAAAAAAAAAAGGGTAAGTACATATTATATTAGGTAGCAAATCATTTTTATTATTTATTTTACTATATTGAGATCACAGTTATAAAGGTTTGTGCAGAGAATGACGACTCTCAATTTTTGTAAAAACTAAACCGTCATAATTGAAATCAACAAATTGTGTCTAAAAAAATTATATTTATTGGAACACTACTGCTACATACTGAGATATATTTGTATATTTTTTAATGTATGTAGTATTCGTAAAGATTTAGGTTTTGTACTAATATCTGATTGTTGGCAAAAAAAGTGTAGATGCGCCACCTATCGAGTCAAATTGTAAAGCTAAGCCATCTCAAAAAAAAAAAATTACAATCCATTCAACCGTTTAGACGTAGTTTACAGACATAAACAAGGATGGACGGCTGATAAAACATATATGTAAAGAGATAACACTTACAACGGAATTAGTAGAGTTGAACATATTTTTAAATTACATATCATGACTCAAACGATATCAACTCAACCCAATAATATAATATTTAGTGAACGCATTATTTTGTAAAAATAAAATTACATTGTTATTTAAAAAAAAACGTCATTTAGACCTAATTATTATTTAATTTATTTCAATCTAATTGTTTATAGTAATTGTTATTAGGAGCATTTGTTATTAAAAGATTTTTCGTTAACTTTACAACTTCATGTTTTTGCTACTCGCTAATAGATGGCGCTTTACCACAGATAGTTAACGACGCAAAACGAGACGACTGCCTGTAAAGCACTCGTATCTATTTATAATGGAATAATAATAATAATTAGCTATAAAACAATTACTTTGAAATATAATTTTTAATTTGTTTTAAATGGTTCTCCATGTCCTAACTAGATGGCGCTGTTACCAAACTCTTGAAGCACTATTAAGTGGAAGCCAGCGTTTGTGCGCACGCTAACGAGATATCTAAAACCGCACACCTCAAGTTACCGGCACTGCTTTGGTTTTTTCCTCTGCAACGTCATGAATCCAGCGGACATCCGCGTGTAAAATCATTCATGGAAGTCCTATGATCTCACAATGACGTAAGCTTATTTTCCAAGCGAACACAAAGTCAAGTAGAACGTAATTTATACAATATATTTCTGGAAAGATGTGCTACAAAAATTACTTAACACCCACAATCAATACAGTGTATTTTTAACAATATTTATATGAAAAACATAGGCTACATAATAAATTATCCTCATAAGCCATCAGTAAGATATTTTAATTTTAAAATGTAATCCAATTATGAAACTCTTTGATATCCTCATTAATTAATTAACACTAACTGATTTGTATAACACTAATCTTTTATTACCTTTTACCTAAATCTGAAACTTTTTTCTTTGAAATCTGTTTCATTAGATTTATTAGAAAATCCTTGTCAAACAATTCTTATTGGAAAATCTCCATTGTATGTCATCTGACACTTATGTATGCCACAATTATTTATGGTTTTGTCGTTAAATATTTTTTTATATTTCCAATCTGTAATTTTACCTATATTCACAATTAAAAACAAAGAGGAAAGGGGACCGAGAAGCCTTTGCCTAGCTGTAGTATCCTACAGTAGGCTATAAAAATAAATATATACAAATAAATATGTTGTCATCTAATAATTTGACTTACTATAGGGTTAAGTTTACTACGAGATAGAACATAAGCGACTAATGAAACAATGTCACACATTTTAAAAATAATAATTAATTATTGTAAGGACTAACTGAACTGACTAACTCGTTCACTTAACTTTAAAAGTTTTATTAATATACAACTTTTATATTTAAAATAATTTTCGGTGCGGGTAAAAAGTAAACAAGCCCCAACAAGGACTTTTCGAACCGGTCGAGTCGAAGAGTTGATTTTGAAAATATTCGTGCTGGGCCCACAGCTGACCCGATTTGTATAATTAATAGTTAGAAAAATAATTTATTACAAAATATATTTAAAGAAATACTTATATAAGGACGTATTAAGAATAAGATGATAGATCGCTTCCTATGTATATGTAAAAGTAACTTAAAGACATTGCACGCTTAGTTATAAACAGATCTAACTAAAAAAAAATTGTTGATTTTAGGGAAATCACAAAAACGCTTTGACATTCACGACTTATTCCGAGATTCCCATGGCTACTTAGTCGGTGACGTCGCCATGACGTCTCGTTGAGGTAGGGCTCCTATTTTGAGGTAATTTCTCAAAGACACGTACTTAAACACACCTATCTCTGATACGTACATTTTCACAACAAAAGCACGCCCTGATTGGTCCTTTACAAATTTAAACTACATTAGGTTTGAAATTTATAATTTATGTTGCCAGTTAATAGACATTCTTCAGACAGATGAAACGTCTTCAGACGTGGGTGCGTCGATCGTACAACGACCCAAGCCTTCATTGTCCGTCGAGCATAAATATTAAATGATATTTCAACGAGAACCATCACAAAAGACGCTTGCTCTCAAAGTTAGATTACAAAAGAAATATTCGCAAACAAAAGTAGCCTCGACATCTTTTAGGATTGTAATTTGTTTATTGCTTCAGTATTATTGTAATGCCGGAGCCAGACTTAGCTCGAAGTGTGTGTACATTTTTGTCCTTGAAGACTACAAAGTACTGCAGAACTTTGTCAAGCTACACAAGTTCCGTCCCACACTACATGATCATTGAAGTGATCATTCAAATGAAGCTATGCTTGGCTCCAGCTTAACAAAAAGAAAATCGGAATAGATTTCATTTGAAGTATCGATAGCTCAACGGTACGTTGACGGTCTCAAATCCACAACATTCTTTGTTCAAATCTACTCATTGACTACTTTGCAGCTTTTAACACACCAAAAGTCAAAGTCAACGTCAAAGTCAAAATCTTTTATTCATATAGACTTGTTTATAAGCTCTTGTGAACGTCATATGTATAATATTATTATGATTTTTTTAATCATTTAATGATTTGCTGATAAAATCCTCGCGCCTCGCACCGAGAAGAGCCCGCAACAAACTCAGTCGGGCACCATTTGCACAAGCAAAAAAAAAAAACTATTTAATCCATTTACCCAAATGTGCTCCGTAACAAAAACATTTATTAAGACATGGAAGTTGGAAGAGCAACCTCATAAATGCAAAATTAAATCAATCGCTATTAGCTTAAACTAATACTAAGAATGCACACTCAGTTACCGTCTCCGAGAATCTAGCATCGCTCTCTATGCAAATGTTTTAAATACACCGACTTGCTTTTGCAATTTACATTTGTGGCGAATTGCTTCACTCTATATTAAATATATTCCGGTTATAGAACAATAAATATCCTATTCATTTAATAAAATGGCCAAAAGCGTGTCAAGACGCGCTCATATAGAAGGGTGTCGTATCTGATACTCTATAAACGTATTTGTTAAATAACTTCAAAAGTTGTTGTCCGATTTCGTTCAAAATAATTTTCCTAATGAGTTTTTAGCATGTTCTATCGACATGGAAAATTTCAAGTCTCTACGTCTAATAGTTTAGAAATGCTAGGGGGCCGCGCAAATCTTATGCACTACTTGTCCGATTTAAAATTATTTCAGTGTTAGATAACATTTATCGAATTAAAAAACTATCATCACGGTAAAATTGAATCTATTTTTACCTAATTTTACTGCCGTGGGCACAGCTGGTATATAATAATCGCATATACAATTAACTCATAGCTTTTATAGGCCTCCGTAACTTTCATAAATTCCAATGCCGGAGCCAGACATAGCTCAAAGTGTTTGTACATTTTTGTCCTTGAAGACTTCGAAGTACTACAAAACTTTGCGCAGCTACACAAAGTTCCCGGCCACACTATATGATCATTGAAATTATCATTCAAATGAAGCTATAACATATAAATCTGTGTCCGGCATTACGTCATGTTTATCTTGGTGGTAATAGACATCTAACACAGATTACATATTGAAGATAGCCAATACAAATTCTTTTGTAATTTTAATTATAATTATAACTAACTGTATATACTACTTTATTACTTATTGTTTTGTCAACTTTGTTATATAAATAGGGAAACTTAAGTTGAAGTAAATATCACACGGAAATTTTATTTAAGGCACAGTCTTTCGGTACAATGAAAAGGGGATGTAATGTGAGGTCATTACTTAAGCCAACCGTGCTTGTTATATGGTCATCTGGGAAATGGGAGGTTACAGATTTTGCCATCCTCGTCCCACTCTTGAGCGCGCAATGTATCGTGAACATTGGCCAACCAGACGGCTCGCAGATGCGTTGCACGCCTTTAAAGAAGAGGTTAGGCTGACGTGGCAGCATTGCCGCGATTTCACGCCGATCTTATTTGAGAAAGAGGTACTGGTACCCAGACGTGCCGGCAAAATACGGCTGGAAACCAAAAGGGCTGCCAGCATGGCGCTCCCTCTAATTAGAGAAATAGATAGTAGTAAAGGAAGGGATGGAGTGAAAGGATTCAAAGGTAGATGGAAAAGAGAAAAAGGATACGGATACTACTATCATGGACGGCATAGAAGGAGTAACAATAGCAGCTAGGGTAGTCCGGGGTCTCGTACTCGTAGTGGATCTAACCAGATCGATCAGATATGGATGCATGGATCGGACAGATAAAAAGGAACTTGACGTAACAACTTGGAAAGTAACAGAAACTGAACGCTACAGTCAAATAAATTGTGCTCCTACTGCTGACAAGGGAAGGGGCTATACGTCATTTCCAAAGCGTTCGTGGAAAACATATAGTACATTTATATTTTTACTAGCGATCGACCTCGGCTTTGCATGGGTTTAATGTAGAAATGCATGTACATATTATACATATAAACCTCCCTCTTGAAGCGCTCTGTTTATTGATGAAACCCCTATTCAAATCTGTTGCGTTGTTTGTAAAGACCGAAGCGTACAAGAAAGGGGAGCGAGTTTGCTATTTAATATGTAAAGATATAGAGTACATATGACAAAACAACTACACCTCGAAGCAAAAGATTCCGATATTAATGATATCTGTATAAAAATTCAGACCGGAAATAATTTAGGCCGAACAGAATACGCAAAATGAAATTAGTTTTGCGTTGCCTTGGTGTTGCGTTGTTTTACGCTAATTAGTCGCACTGTGGTTTAGAATTGACCTTTGTTACATGGTTGATCAACTGAGAACGACCCTCAAATCATAATTAGTTGCAGATCTTAACTAGTCTAACCGTTCATATCGGCTCTGACCTTTTTTTGCTAGAAAATACTAGTGAAAAGGTACAGTAAGTGGAAGGTGCTCGACGAGGGATGTTATAGGCGGAAGCGAAGGTCGGTATGCTCAACCACCACAAAGGAAGATCTTGAGTCTGGGCTAGTCGGAGCTGCCCGGGGCGACAGTGCCCCACCGACTATAGTTCGTCGGATGTAGAAACTTCGCTAGCGTGAGTTAGATTTTATATGGAACCATGTTTGTACCGCGTGCGTCGACCTTTCGGTACAACGGCATCTAGTTTGCTTTGATGTATCTTTATGTAGCGGCGGTTACATACTTTTTATTCGTGATCCTCATTAACGAAAGACATATCGTCTGTCATGGCATGCTTTGATGAGGACCTTTACAAGTTGTCTCCATGCTATCTGGTCTTCGTCACATTATAAGCTATGTCCAGTCCCTTTATGCTTCTCACTAAGGCGATTCTTTCCCCTTTAACCTTTCATATCTAATTTGGAATTGTAGATAACAAAAAAAACGCAACTTGAAACATTTGTGTCTGTCTGTTCCGGGAAGTCTCCGAAACGGCTGGACAAATTGGAACGGGACTTTCACTGGTTTTAAGCTAATTCTACAAAAAATAACATAGAATAAACTGCTTTACTTCTAGACAAATAATTAGGGTTACACCCAAAAAAATAAAAATCATCAAAATTTAACAAAAACACCAACTTCACGCAGGTGAAGTCGTGGGTTACAGCTAATTATAAATAATAGGTAACAAGAACGGGATATTTTTTATTAAATAATTATATATACTTACGTATAATGAAAATATACCGGAACGAACCATTTTATTTCCTTGTGACATTTTCCTTGACCACAGAACACTACTAGGTGCCGTGGTAATAAATGAAATAGTGTTAATCAATAATTATACATTCAAATGATACTAAATGAGATTAAAATCGGCCAAACGCTTGTAAATTAATACACAATAAACATATATACGCATCTGTGAACAATCTAGTGCAAAGACGAAACGAACATTTCGAACCGTTCTCGAAAATTCTTGATTTAAAAACTTTAGGCTCCCGAGAAAATGAAATCGCTTCCCAGCAGTGTATGCGCAGATCTTTCAAACTACCCAATGGATTTTAATTGAGGTGTCACCAATAAACAGAACAATTCAAGGAGAACGTTAATATCTATGATGCATTTATGTTATACAAGATAAAAGCCGAGAATTTCAATGATTTGTAACGAGAAATCGTAAAAAACGTATTTTTATGCGCTTAGGTCGCGTGCGCTGACTAAACCTTACGAGATATAACCAAATAATGTACTACGAAAACGTATACCTGAAAAAGTTCTATAATAAAGTCCGGGATGGCATGAGTCTGTCTCCTAAGTATAACCCATAGGAACAATTTTTATCCTTTACATGTTACAAAAAATAATGAACTATTTACGAAGCTATTTTAAAGAATACCGTAGTATTCCTTATTTTTTTAAATACGCTAGATACTTTGTACATTTTATGCAGATCAAAATTGCTCTTTATAGCGTATCATTAAAATTAATATCTCAAAAGATATGAGAGATTTAAAATACGGAGGCAGAGCGAACGGCGGCGAGCGCTCGGTGGCGTTAGCGACCAATAGATGGCGCTATAATTGGAAATTAAAAAATAAGCCAATGTTTGGGCAGGACAAGACTGATGGGTCGGCTAGTATAATTATATTATAGTATTTTACATAAATGATGGCTTTAAATAATAAAGATGAAGAGCCTTATTGTCTGGTAGAAGTTATACTACTTTTTAAACTTTATTTACTTAATTATCACTACTAATGTCATCACTATCATAAAATAGCATCACAAATTTATATCATTGCTTATAGAAATTGATGTTTAAAGTCAAAATCAAAAATGTTTTATTCATTTAAATTATAGACTATAGACTTTGACTTTGACTTCGTTGCTTATAGGTATTAATGTTTTGTATTCGCAGAATGCATCTTTGTTCAAAAGACAGTGGTAACAAGTGGTGAGGAACCGAGAGAGTACAATAATTGTTAGTTTATAACTTTCGAAAATTAGCAGGCACCAAAAAAGAAGTGAAAAATTATGCTTGCGAGTACACAGTTTTACATACTAAATAAATATATGAATCAGTTCCGGTTCTTTCCGTAAACCTGATGCTCGCTGACGCAGATTTGAACTGCAGTGACTTAGTCACAGGAAAACAACCTGAGACAACTTATTCTTAATTGGTCCCACATATTTTTTACAAACCTGCGTTTGAGAAACATTTTCCTGTTCACAGGATAAAATCCCGATGTCATTTTTTCGCCGAAGTATAAGACATAATAATTTAAGAGCCTCAAAGTGTTGTCAATCTTTTTAATAGTTTAGTCCGGAACATGAAATTTTCTTTACGCGCGTTAGGCACATTTTGTGATGGGGGAAAACCATTGAATTCGTATCATCGTCACCGAACGCTTTCCTTAAACTATATGTATGCTCTGTATATATGTGTACTTTTTAGGTGAACAAAAAGCGAGAAACTCGCGTCATCGTCACCGAACGCTTGTCTTTGACTTTGATTTCACCATTATCGACACTTCTGACGATTCGTTTTCTCTTATTTTGGGACTCTCGGAGTGCCAGTGTTTTTTATAGGTAAAATCAAACGTTATGTAAGGGGAGTGTGTCGAAGCTGTCACAAACACTGTTTTCTTCATTCGATTCGAAATACAATCTAGATTGAAAATAAAGATCAAAATCCTTTAGAAAAAAAAAAATGTTAAGAATTTACCGAATGAAAATGGTATTGTTTTTTTGCGAATACAATACCATTCATAGTCATATAACGAATATATGAATATACGAATACGATACGAATATAATATATTATGCCAATATATGTACGTATATGATACCCTCGAACTCCCTATGAATTATCAGTTTTGGAGCGAATCCTGACACGGATGGAAGACACGATAGAAAAATTGTGTTACGGTGAAATAACACAACTGTTGCGATAAAATAATGTGTAGGCTATGCTGGTGATATTCACAATCATGTTATACACATTGCGCAGATATTCCACATCGCTTTTATTTCTCGAATAATGCAAAGTAATTATTTATCCGCCTTGAAAAATAAAGCCTTATTCTGTCAACACGTTAAAGAAAAATTTCTTCGGGATACAAGACGAGGAACTCAATATATAAAAACCTCTCTCCAATAAGACCAAAGTACGTGTTGATCACAAGGTCATTGCAATAAACAGTCTGTGCAAGGCCTAAACGTAATGACAGCAATTTTCTAAGTAAAACACTAACAACTGGTTTCCAATGATTTTAATGAGAAAAACTCAGGTGTTTGTTTGGCTGTAAGTACTATGTCATTTTTTTAATGCGATTAGTGAAATGTGACCAAGACTAAGTGCACTTTCGAAAATGTGAAGGTCACTGAATGATTTGATAAAAAACACAGATTAGGAATAAAAATTATTAACGAGGACTCTGCCCCACCTACACTACCATAAAGCTCACAGATGCGTTGTGGGCCTTAAATAAATGAATATACTCTTTCGAGGACCCTTATTTGGATCAGTTCAACTCTGGGTATTATAGAATAACATTGGGTATGTTTTGATGGTCGATTCAAATTAAATGCTACTTCAATTGGCATTGAATTGGCTGATTCCTCAATCAAGTGCCCCTATTTAATCCCAACATTTATGTTATTACGACTATCTTTCATTAAACAAATTCATGGTCAAGGCCACTTTTTAAACTGCTTTTGTAATGTACAAATAGCAGTTTCGTTTTTTTTTCTATAACAAAGTTAATATGAAACCAGTGCAAGTACCTACATAATATATCCACCAGGATAGAATAAACGCATGATAGACTTTAAAAGAGAATTAATATAAACGTACAGGTAAGGAACCATTCATTAATTATGTAAGGTGATTCTGGCAATTTTTCAAGTAATTCATTACCATTCATTAATGGCCCGTAACAGGTAGAGGCTAGCGCTAATTTTGTAAAAAAATTACCAGTCTCAAACATACATATATATACATTTGCTTAAATGTTTTCGGAAATAGGAGTATTCGTCAATTTTATTAAAATAAAATTTAAATTTATACGAAAACAGATCGATACTCGATCCTTAATTGGTGTAAGATATTTTAAATTTGCATATTATCTCTCATTCTGTTTTATACGCAATGTAGGTACAAAAATATAGAAATGTATATTAGACTTTTACATTTTAACGATATTATTACGCGCATGATTTTAGTTCATTATTTGGTACAAATATTTGATTAGTTAGTATCTATAAAAGTAAATTAGTTATAACTGCTATTGCTGCCATCTGTTGAACGTCTACTTAATCTTAAATTCAAAACAGCGATGCTTGATAAATAATTTGCATCAATATACTTGTAATATAATTCTCTGAAACATTTGTGATATGGATCTTTTGTTAAAATAAATTATGTATTTACTAAGATTGGGAAAAGACAACTGTTGCTTGGTACTGATAACATGGCTTGTTTTTTCGTTTTGTCTAATGTCAGACTGTCAACATAACCATGCCGCATGTGTGTGACAATTGAGTTTGACGTTTTCGAAAACTTATGTTAAGTTTAATAGAAATAATATTTTTTAAGATTTACCGTTTTTATAATCGATATTAGGATTGAAATACAAGTTTTAAATAGGTATTCAAAATGTCCGACGGGCAATTTAGTGATTACGAGGAAGATATCTCCAAAAAGGTTAAGACGGTTCGGGTATGTTTTACTTTCATTTTATTTATACAATTCTTTATCATAGCAGGTAATCTTCAAATAAAATCTACATTAAATAAAAAGACTCTGATAATAAGGCCGAGAAATTAAAAAAGGATGTACTTTATTATCAATGTTATGGACAAAACAAACTTTACTGTAGTGTAGGAAGTGATCATATTGTTCATTACTGCATATAAATAAAATTGTAGTGTCTATTTGTAACATGATTTCAAAGGGAGTTTCACTGGCAGATAGCTGATGTTATAAAAATAACACAGGTAACTTTAGTTTTAGAAAAATAATTAGGTTCTAAAAAATAAATACTATCATAATTTAACAAGAACACTAAATTCATGATATGATTTCATATACTTTTCAGTTTGCTGAGACGCCTGAATACAAAAATTTAAGCAGTGAAGATGAGGAACTTGACTCAGATGACTATTTCTATGATTCTGATGATCAGAATTCGACAAAAAAAGAACATGCAAATGCGCAAAATCCTTCAACAAAAATAACTTCGTACCAGCCTACAGAAAAATTGTTCAAAAAATACATTAACAAAATCAATGTGGATAAATATGAACCTATAAACGACAGGACTCAAAAGTTTATGGACCTGAATGATCGTAAAATGGACAGTGGACGAATTAGGACAAAAGATAAGCATGACAGAGCGACTGCAGAACAGGTTATGGATCCACGGACAAAAATGATCCTATTTAAACTGTTGAACAGAGGAATTATTAATGAAATTAATGGGTGTATTTCTACGGGTAAAGAAGCTAACGTCTATCACGCTACGTCAAAAGATGGTAGAGACTATGCTGTTAAAATTTTCAAAACGTCCATCTTGGTGTTTAAAGACAGAGACAAGTATGTGTCAGGTGAGCCAACAAATATATACAGGTACTTATCAGCAAACAAGCCATTATTAATGTATTAATAGTTTATCAGAGAAATTACTAAACTCATTTATTGTAACTACTACCGGTGCCCGCGACTTCGTTCGCCTAAAATTAGGCAAAAAATATTTTAGCGTGATGATAATATAGTCTATAACCTTACTTGATAAATGGATTATCTGAAACTGTACAACTCATTCAAGTCGGACCAGTAGTTCTTAGGTTAGCGCGTTAAAGTAAATTAAAAGTGCTGTATCTATAAGCTTTGCATGAGCAGAACGACTCGATACAGGACACGCTCATTCCCAGCAGCACTGCAGTGCCTCCGCCATGTCAAAAACCAATAAACAGATTAGTGTCATCTTATTTACTCACGTTTAAGTTTCAACGATCCCGAAAATGCTTTAGTTTCGTCAATTACTACACATTGAGACAAGGATTAAGTACGCTAGTGTCTACTGAAATGTATGTCTACACTGATTTAAGAATCTATATATTAATACGAGAAGTGACAGGTTTCAGTGCCATTTTACAAAAAACGCGCTAGTCAAGGAATATGAAATTTGGCGCAATTGAACACACATGGGTACAATTAACTGGCCACTGAAATAAAACTCCAAATCGTTTGTGTATGTTAACTTACGCCTTGACCACAAGGTGTAACTTAAAAAGTGACTAAATTTGCAATAAATAATACAATCATTCCTGCATCTTGATAACTTCTGTGGTTTTTATTCAACAATAATTAATCTGTTTAGTTTAAATTTCACTTTCTCACCGCTCGTTTTCTATAAAGTTGAAGTAAGCCTTTGATAAAATTGACCATCTTTTTCTGATTTACAAGCTTCAACTAGCTGGCATCAAAGGTGACCTACTTCGTTTGTTTACTTCATATATAAATAATAGATCACAAGCTGTAGTATTAAGCAATTACACTTCTAGATCGCTTACGGTACCAAGTGGTGTACCTCACGGATCGTTATTGGGACCGCTTTTATTTATTATTTTCATCGCGGATATAAATAGCTGCTTTAAACATTCCAATATCCTTTGTTTTGCTGATGATATGAAAATGTTTAAAGAGATTACTTCCATACATGACGCTAAACTCCTACAGAGCAACTTAAAACGCTTTGAAGAGTACTGTTTCGTGAATAAGCTGGATCTTAACGTAGATAAATGCTCTTGTGTGACCTTTACGCGTAAGTCCAACAAAATAGTACTAAATTATTATTTAAAAAATTGTTTACTATCTCGATTAGATACAATGAAAGATTTGGGTGTGCATCATGACTGTAAATTATTATTTGATGAGCATATTGATTCAGTCATCAGAGCTGCATCTAAATCACTAGGTTTTATATTTAGATTCTCCAAAGACTAAGAAGGTAAAATCATTAAAAACTTTATATTGTTCATTTGTTCGTAGTCATTTGGAATACGCTTGTCAAATCGAAGATACGATACCTACATAAATCGTTTGGAGAGGGTGCAAAAAAGGATGTTGAAACTACTAAACTTTAAATCTCATGAACTTAGTTCTGATCATGTCGGTAATTGTAATAAATACCATACCATATGTTACCCACTCTACCTGAGACTGGAAATTGCGGACATAGTATTCCTAAAGAAAATAGTAATAACATTATTCGATTGCTCCGAATGACTCGAAAAAATTAAATTTTCTGTACCATCCAGATCGAAGCGGTTGTATTCGTTGTTTAGTATACATGCAGTCTCAACAAACTACCGTCAAAATTCTTATTTAATAGAGGATAGAGAAACGCTAATATTAACAAAAAATGCATTATTAATACATTAAATTATTAAAATAAAACCTCACGCAAACTAGTGCCAAAAGATTTACACACAAATGTATACATTAAAATATAACTATAATTTAGTTTCAAAGCGTCGTCCTGTCTATCTTTTGCATAAAATAGTCAAATAAATATAACAATTTTTTTTATATATAGTTGTCGTAATAAAGAATTAAAATTTCGTATGATTGATGGCCGCCTTTCGAACAGCCGGCGATCTCTAGTAATGAACATGCTGTCGAAGGAGATACTAGGTCTGTAAAACAACTTTAAAAAAAAATGACACCCTTCAAGTTCGGAGTAGTGTGTACTTATTTAATACTTGCATGCTGACGCATAGGCAGGTGAGAAAACAGATTAAAACTAAAAGCTACTGTAACTTATTTTTAAATGGCTGATTTTTATTATATATATTATATGTAGAATATTAGGTGCTGCTATAGCAGCAGGTAATCATGAACTAAAAGGAATTTGTGCACTTTTTGTTATCCCAGCTAAAATAATTATAACACCAACAAATTTTATCCACCTTATAATACGGGGACCATACAATGAATCCATGTTCAAGTACACTTCTTACCATGCTATTATAAAGTAAGACATGAGTGATGGGGTTTTTAAAATTCTTAGGTATTCGCAAAATAAACCCTGAGATGCTGTTAGCACGTAGTATAATTTTATTTATGTGTATAGTTATAAAGTGTTAGCGTAACTTTAAAGCTAGGATGATGTTTATCTAATTTTAAAATTGGTCCTGTAGGATTAAGTTTAATTGCAGTCCCAGGCAAATTCGAAAAAAACGGGTCTAGGTCTAGACTGTTTTCATTTCTTATATGATTGTATTGAGCTAGGTTACCAAGACTGGCTGTATCCAGGAGGCACTTAGATCTATAGTCAAGACTCTGAGCGAATGAATTGTTCAAGAAATTACTATCGGGATACCAATCTAATCGAGGAACATTAAAATCGCCTAAAATTATGATGTAATCTGAAGGTCCTAAGCTAAGTAAATTATCCTGCATCTTCTTAAAACAACAATCCATTAAATCAGCTTTTAAGTCAGGAGGGAGATGTACAAGACATATGTGTAAGATTAAACTGTTGAAACTTAGTGAAGTCCATAAATCTTCCGCAGTGCTTTGTCTTTTTTTACATGAACGAACACTATGTGTCTCTTGATGGCGAATTCCTCCTCCTGACTTTTTATGGCTGGAAAACTGATCCCTATCACGTCTTATTACAGTATAGCGCGTATCAAATAACTCTTCATTAAAGAAGGAATCATCTAAATTAGTTTCTGTAAGACATATTAAATCGTAATCAGAATTTAAGACGGAAAGGTATAGATCTGAGCATTTACTCTTAATTCTATTAACATTTTGGTAATATAAGTAAAACATTATGACTTAAATTAAATTAGTTACTAAAACTAATATAGCATGCTTTAAGTGTTTATAATAAGTTAATTAAGATTAGACACCGAATCAAGATCCTTGAGTAATATGGCAGGTGACATTTCGTTTTTCCGTACATAAACTTTTCCAAATTTAACCCACACAAATTTGTATCCTTTTTCTTTAGAAGCTTTCCGAGCAGCAGCGTGAATGCTTTTGCACGATGCTGATAAGTGTTCCATGATATACACAGGCGCTGAGTTTTTTCGCCAATTTCGGTGATACCTAGATGCGATGTGTTTAGTTTATTGTTCAGGTTTTTCTTGTTGTAGCTAGATATTGATGACAACAGCTTGTCCCGAAGGCGAGGTGAATTTAATGCGACTATGATATTCCTAGGTCGACGGGAATCAGGATTATTTTTAGCTACCCTTTTACAAGACGTAACAAGGTTCTCCTCATAAGCTTCAGAAACCGACTCGAAGAGACATTTTACCATGCAAAGTAGATTCTCCCCTTTTTTCTCTAGAACTGACTGAATTTCGATGTTGCTGCTGCGAGATATCGAATCCAGAACAAGTAATTGATGTTTCATGGTATTCAAATCATTGTTAAGACGAATATTTTCTTTTTTGAGGTCTGAGATAACACGGTTTTGAGAATCAAAATCTTTTTTAATTCTATCAAATTCGGACGACATAAATTGCACGGAGTGTTTCAATTCAACAAACTCACTGCTTAAAGCGCTTAATTGCATGTTAATATCAGACTGCAACGCCTTTATTCCATCTGAGACAACAGCTGTTATATGGATACGGAGGCTATCAATTAGTTGGGAACGCAAAGAATCGAATTTTGAGTCTAGATCCAAAGAAGACGTTGGTTGCTGTTTGTCACGTGTAGAGGTGCAGTAGGATATGTCAGCCTTTTTTTTTACCCTGCATTTTACATTTTCGACATTACCATTTTGTTTTAAAATCAGTGGAATATTTGCTAAATGTTGACTTTCCTATATCTAGACACATATAGTGAAATGTGGTATCGCATTCACTACATTTCATTGTTTCTTTAGGACTCAAGTGTTGAAGCACACGCCAGAGTAGTTGGCAGATGGCAGAATTTTCTCGTACTTACTTGACATTTATCTTATATATTATATATTTTGGACCAATCACACAATATCTTTATAATTTATAGCCTATGTGTTATTGTAATGTATGAACTATATTATTGTAGCGTTTATTAAAATCCATTCAGTATCTTTTTCCGTGAAATTGCGTCAAACATACATCCATACATAGTATTTCGTACCACATTCTACAAAGAATATTCTGTTTCCTATACCAATTCTAATTTAAAAGATGTTTTATTCAAATGGACTTTTACAAGCACTTTTGAATCGTCAAATACTTTAAAAGCTACCACTGATTCGGAAATGTTCAGCCACCGAGAAAAAGCAGCTAGAAACTCTTTGGCTACTGTTTTAAAAATAGTTCATAGAAAAAAGACCTTCAGTAGATCTTCAGCTATATCAATATTATAAAGATGAGAGATGTTTTAATTGTTTGTTTATAAAAAGTCCTACATTCTCCCTGATGAAAAAAAAAAGCTAGGGATCCATATGAAAATTTAGACAATGTAAACACCCGTGCGAAGCTGAAGCGGGCCACTAGTCTAATATACAAAAATTCTCGTGTCACGGGCTGCGATGCCAAACTTCTCCGAAACGGCTCCACCGATTTTCATGAAATTTTTCGTGTATATTGGCTAGGGTTGAGAATCCGTCAACATCTATTTTTCATCCCCCTTTATGTTAAGGGTGGCCCACGCGAACGGAGTCGCGGGGCGCAGCTAGTTTATACTATAAAATACAAAGCTTCATTACATCTATTCCATATTAAACATAAATCATTAAAATTTTAAGCGCACATTTTCAACACTGAAAACAAACTTAGCACGCATTCACACGAGCAATTACGAACTTATACGTCCGTAGTCCTTTCATATTCCTACATTATTTTAAACGGTGAAAAGTTCCTAGCGGGCTGTTCACACTGGAGCTGTAAACTGTAAGGGCGCATTCATACGTCACACCTGGAGGGGCGCCGAGGGGCTATTATCCGGCCATTATGAGTAGAACAGCATAATAGAGCGTCTGCGTCGTAATGTGTGAAATTACAGTTTTGCACGTTAACGATTCACGTGTTGGTGAAAACAATCTGCTTACAGAAAGCTTTGGTTAGTATTATTTCACGCAGCTTTTAGTAGACTTATTCTCAATGATATCATGGTATACTCTTCATTTTTCAATCATTAATTAGTTTAAAAAAATAATGCGGTTTATAATGTCAGTAAGAACAAGGCATTAGTAGTATTTTCTCTTAGGTGATGACCGAATGTTATATGCGTATAGATTATTTTTACGTGTAAAGGTGCATTCATACGTCACAACTGGATAGACTTCAAGGGGCTATAATCCGGCCACTATGAGTAGAACAGTATATTAGAGCATCTGCGTTGTAACGTATGAAATTACAGTTTTGCATGGTAACGATTCACTTGTTGGAAACTATCTGGTTACTTAACTGTAGCTTGTTTCAAGTATTTGATGTTTAAATAGCCTTACTGATACTGACTGGCCCGTTGGAGCAGCGGGTAGTGACCCTGCTTTCCGCTCCGGGGTCGTGGGTTCGAATCCCTTCTCGAATCTAGGGGTATTATCTATATGTATGTATTTATATACGTCTAAAAAAAATATTTGTGTATAACAGGCGTCTGTTACCTATAACACAGGCATTAAGTTGTCTTCCTTAGGAACGGACGTCCGTGTTTCAAATAGTCCAGTATATATTTATTTTATACTAATGTTATTAATCGGATTGGGGTTAAAGACCTTTATTAATTATCACAAGAATACAATAATTCACATAGGAGAAATTACACTAAACAATTACAATGATTTTGATTTAGACGAAACCACTTGGCGTAGAGTAGTTTACAAAGCAAGTATTAAGTACGACTATAATGTTATGGTGCAAACCCTGGAAGTGTTTTGTCAATTACGATTTTTCACCATTTAAGATATGATATCGAAGGATCAAAAAGTCTTTTAAAAAATTGTTGTTAGTTGCATCTTTGATATGTATAGCTAGTTTGTTTATAAGAGCACCTTGGTACATTATGCACTTTTTACCATAATGAGTAATATTAATTTTAATTAATGTACTCTGTCTATTTAAATCTTTCCACACTTATAAAACATCGCGCAGTTTAAATTATCATAGAGATAACAGTAGTATGGAATGATGCATATTTTTCTTAGTTTATGACCGAACAATATATGTATATATCATTCGGTCATAAACCGACTGATCCACAGAATAATCTATTATTTATTTTAACGTATAAGGGTGCATTCATACATCACACCTGGAAGGGCGCCGCTACCGTATATATCAAATGTTTTCACATTAGTTCATTTCGTTTTTAGGGTTCCGTAGTGTTACAAGAAACCTTTATAGTTTGGCTCCATCCGTCCTTCCATCTGTCCGCCCGCAAGGTGCCAAATATAATGATTCATATAACTATTTGAAAGATCTCTTTTGTTTGATTCTTTAGGCCAATGAAAAAATATATTTTTAAGGAAAAACATTCTTTTTTACTGACCGATTGTTACACAAGTTAAAACCGTGATCGTAGGTAGTATTATAAATACAATATCATCATCAAGGAATTTATTGATTTAATGTCATAAAATATTTTTACTCTATACCAAAAATAGCATGTGGGGAGGTTCTGGTGATTTTTTGGAATTTGGAGAGTGAACTTCTAATTCAAAAGGATTTAGTACCCTTAATTTATATTGAGAGTTTGTTTTACAGATTGCTGATAGAATATCTAATCATAATTAAGTTAAATATCAGGTAGTTATTAGCACGCAAAGATACAGACCCTTGCTTTAACTTTTTATATCCCATTGCTTGTATGGATAGTTATAAAATTATGTCGTATAGAAACTGTTTACACTAGAATATACGTAAGAGTTGTTCAGTCACTAAAACTACGTATGTAATTAGGAATATAAATATAATAAAATTGGAGTGGACTTTTATTTAACACGTTAAAGAAAATAATACTTTTCGGTTTGCATAGTAACACGGTTACTCGTGCAGACCATAACGATACGATAACAGCGGACGACTATTTTATTATACCAGAAGGTTAGTAGACGCTTTGTCAGTCTTTGAAAGGTTCCCTTCAAGAAAAGAGCGTAGGTCGTATCGCTTTAAAGACATTGGAGGTGGTTGCACAGAGATAATTAGTGTTGGAAATACTAACAATTATGACAGGCCTCCCTTGTAACTTAAAAAAAAAATTGAGCTTGCCCGAAAACTTGCCTAACTTTGTTAACAAAAAAACGTCTATCCATTCTAGTGATAAAGTTTGTGCGGTGCAACTCAAACAATGTGCCATCTTTTATCGTGCCCTGCGTGCCCTAACACCTGCAAGCAAAAGGACTTGATGGCTGCCACTGATAACGCAGTTTATGTGACTAAGTTCTGGGCCAACACAATTTAGTGCTTGCCAACGAAATACTAAGAAGAAGAAGAAGTGATAAAGTCTATTTTATTGAGGGTCATTATAACAGGCAATAACTGGTTCCTTTCAGTGTCAAAGGTCGTGAGTGAAAGCCTACGATGTGCTTTCGAACTGCGCTACAAGCCAAGTGTTTCGCGTCAGTGTTATAAGGTCAAAATGACATCTAGGACTATCGAAAATATGTATTTATTTATACACTTTATTGTACACCACAAAATAAATTAATACATAATATGGTACAAGCAAGAAAAGAGATAGAAAAGGCGGTGTTATCGCTGAAGAGCAATTTCTTCCACACATCCTTTAGGACAAGGAAATATACGAAGTGGTAATGCAGTAGGTGGTGCGTAAGAATACATTAAAAAACATAATATTTTTATTTTATTTTATTGCTACTTACAATATATATTATATATGCTACATAATATGGAGTTTAGTAAAGTAACACAACAATAAAATGTGATCTTAACCTGCATACATATGTATTATCCAAAAGCACTCAAAACGTGATACAAAACATTTAAAAAAGAAAACAAATGAAAACAAAATTTATCAAGATGAAGCATTTAACTAATTGAATCTTAAAGCAATACATACATACAGACAAATAAACACAAATAACATTCAATAGTTACAGTAGACTACATATATTTTTTCATACAATCAAATTATAAATATGTTCTGCACTGTTATCGTCTAGGTAAATAAACGCTACGCCCGATACCAGGGAAAAAACATTCAAAAAATCTGATAAAACATCTATTAGGTACGAGAACGTTATCAACCGTGATAACGAATTCGAATCACGCAATGAACACTCCTCATATAATAAATAAATATATACAGGACTATATGACACATAGACGTCTGTTCCTAAGGTAGACAACTTAATGCCTGTATTATAAGTAACAGACGCCTGTTATACACAAATATTTCTTTTTAGAAATATGTAAATACATACATATAGATAATACACCCAGACTCGAGGCGGGAACCCGCGGCCCCCGGAGCGGAAGGCAGGGTCACTGCCCACTGCGCCAACGGGCCAGTCAATATGTGTACATAATACAATTGAAAGTGTCTATATTTTATATATATATTTATTTACTAGAACCATAATACAGAGTTTGTATCGAGTTACAGAAGTTATTAACTATGATTGACGGTAAAACTCGAATGACTTTATGTTTGAGTCATTCAATGTATAAATAAATATTATTTTAATAAAAACTAAAATAGGAGAAAGTCCAGCTGAATGTAGAGAGAAAATTGCTAAATCAACAGAAGATATGGGCTCGGGTACCTTTGGTACACGTGTGTAAGACTTCGGAGGAATAGTCACTCACGCACACACTCACATCATTGGCTAACAGATTTTTTTTGCAAAATGAGACTTTTGAGGGTTATTATTTTTAAATGCGGATTGCTGTGGCTTTGGGGTCCGATTTTTCCTCGTATTCATTTGCTGATTTGAACAAAATAGTATAGTTTATGTCTTGGATTTCACAAAAGTAAACCCAGATTCAATTTGTGGGAGATAGGGTTTAATTTTGATTACAGGTAACTTTAAAAATGAAACGAGCGAGTTCTTTTGATAGATTCAAGTTTGAGACTAATTTTATTGTCTTTAAATACCATTATTAGATGACAGAGTGTAAGCCTATTTTTGTGAAGAGTTTGTATGTTTTTACACATATATATTAAATTGTATGTGAGGCAGAGTGTGTTTTCGGATGTAGTATGGATGTCTGTTTGAGTGTATACATTTTACATTACATTGATATGAACAATTTGACCACAATTCATTCGTTCAATCAAATCTTTGTTAAATGACGAGCTACGAGACGGTTACATCATTATAAGAATAAGAAATAATCAACAATTTTTACTGATGTTGCTGATAAATTTTAAAGTCTAAACTGGACCGGACGCCCTTTGAAGACAACAACAGAACAATTGATGGAAATGCAAACGGAAAAAGATTATAAGCTAGATAAATTAAACAAACGGAATGGTACTTTACCAAAGGGTTGGAGATGACTACGAAACAGAAGAGTTGGAAGATTCTCGAAGAAGCTGTTAAAAAGAACATTATAACGTACCGGATGGCACATCACTTGATCCAGTACATTAAATGAACTTCTACGTTATTTGATCCAGTACTTTGTTTGACACAGGCGAGCGATCGCACGTAAGTGTCGGGAAAATTGTCTAAAAGTGGAGAGAAGTGGAGATGATTTGGGGGTCGCAGTTCGTACGTTTCCATTTCGTTTGCCCATCGACCAAATGTATTGATTGATGAAATGATATATGTTCAGTGAAGCGGAAACTGGAGCGACACGTGATAGATGATTGTTCATTTATGGGAATATTCGGTTGGTAATAATTGAAAATTTTGTGAAAGGGTTGATGGGATGAATATACGTTTTATTTATTTACTAGCAGATCCGACACGTATTGCCAGAATCTCCTTTATGTCTTATCCATAAAACGTGACACTGGCCGAATGTTTTATGAAATAATCATTTTACATGGCACGTCAGTCGAAAGGCGTAGTACAAAATTTATCTATTTGAAGCATTCTGAAGCATTTGCATTATTTAATATTATAGTCTTTTGACTTTTTCTTTCTTTCCTTTTAAAACTTCTCAAAAAAAAGCGGAATAAAACAAAACAAACAGAATTCAAGATTCAAGTTTCAGCCGTTTCTGAGTTTTTGCGAAACTAATGAACAACGATTGATATTTATGTATATTTTTTTAAATACATATTATTATATCACTTTTACAGAAAACATATATTTCATTTATTTAATTTGTTGAGTACAGTTTTATTTCGTTGTTTTTTCGTTACAAAATTAATAAGTCACCAACCTCTGTACTAGTCCAAACTGTATTACGGTAGGCTGGTCTGTTTCGTACTAAATTACTCAATAATTAATTTTAATCATATTATAATATCATATAATAACATGATCTAAATTGTGTATCAATCGTAATTAATCTATAATTAAAAGTACCAGTATATTGGTAAATTATAACATAAAGAGCTTGTTACATTGTCATTCAAAGTTTACATGTGATGTATAGATTTTAAACTAATGCTAGATACAGTATACAAATGTGTACAAGTGTGCCAGTTGGACACGCTAGATAGCTAAAGATTCAGAGTGCTTTACGTTGAAATCGGTCAAATGGAAGCTGGTACTGGGGAGTCCCTGACCAATTTAGTATAATAAATTTACTTTCCACTCATAACAGTTCAAAGTAAACGAAGAGCATAACTAAATATTAAAACATCTCAACTGAAATAATAATAAAAATCAAACAATCCAAGTCTCCCTTTTATTTGTATTTTTTTTATTTCTTTATTGATATTATAAATGTGAAAGTAACTATTTCTGTTGCGAATTCGCGCCCCTGAACCAATTTTCATAGTTTTCAGTATAAAAATACATTGAATCTTGGAGAAGGACAGAGGCTACTTTTTATGGTGTAAATCGAAACAGCCCACCGGTAGAAGGATACAAACTTTTAAAAAATATTAAGCGGATAGCGTAATAGTTTTTTTTTTAATGATTAAAGCGGAAAGATGACCTAATTCCTACCTACATACTACACGCACGTAAGCAAGCACACATACACACACGCACACAGGCGCATACACGCACGCGGACGCACGCACACGCACGCATAACATTTTTTGAAATACTATGTAGTAATAAGTTTACTAAGAAGCGAAATATCTACTACAATTTAGTAAGTGAGTACGTATAAAATGTCTCAGCCAATTTAATTCTCTATGCCAGTAACGAACATGGAATCGGGCGATAGACATGAATTAAACATCGGCTCAGGGAATCCGCAGAAACAATTGCGGGAATGATCTCATTCAATTGGAGCCGATTTCGGACGATTTTCTTCACGTGACGTGTACTTTTTAAGATAATTAACAATATGGTAATTTTTTATATTTATTGTACGTTTATAATTATTAACAGCTTATTATATAATACACGCATAACACACACACTAAACCAAAACATGTCTTAAAAATTCATATTGTCTTGTAGTGCTCAAAATATTTACGAGTGGGGTTTTGACTTATTTTAACAAGCAAAAAGACACTATAAAGCCTTGTCAGACAGAAATATTTAAAACGCGCATTGAATGTAATGGTATCTCCACACTTCAATACTAATGTTATAGCTGTAAAAAAGTATACTTAAATGTGTTTACTTTTTTCAGCCTTGATTACCTAATTGTAGATGAGCTTACTGCAATAAGGTCCTTCGTTTTAGCCTCAACCTCGCTAGACTATCGTTTTGCTCTTTCAAAACTGGTATATTAGGCGTACCTTGTAGTATACCTACTATATTTTAAACAAAAACTCAACTCCCGCCTAGAAACAGAATAGATCTCCCGCCTAGAAGCCGAAATCGGAGGTAAAAGTAAGAATAATTACTGTACAGTGCCTCAACGGGCGAGTAAAATCAACCGTGTAACCAAAAAAACTATTACATTATTACATTACAATATATAGTATATTGTTAGCAGTGACCTCCAAACGTTGAGGTCACTGTTAACTAACTTTACGGACCAGTCAAAACTTTGACAAAAATGTATCACTGATGCGGTAAATAAAACGTTGGTAGTCTGAAAGTTGCTTTAAACTCTATAGCAGGCACTTACACGCTTTAAGGTGTACCGCTCTTATCCTGTGGTAACAAGCCCATAAAAACAATAAAGGATTAGCCAAAAAGTAAATATTGCTTGCGAACAACCCTCATTTCACGTTATTTGTTTTACGGGGAAGATGAAATCGCGCGTCGGGCAATATTTTGATTAAATTAACCTTTTTTTCCCCACCCTTAATACTGTTGATATTAAAGTAAATTTGGATTTTTTAACCTTATTTAGTTGATAAATATGGTACATTGTGGTAAACTTTAAAAGCTTCGTCCGTTTTATAAAATATTTTGTATTATATTGCACTACCATCTACGCTTTGCGGTTTGACCCGCATTGGAGTATTTTATCTTTTATTTTTAATACAAGATTGTTTTAAAAACAAAAAAAGGTCGGTTAGTTGTAAACCTATACCTTTTTATCATGTCATGGTGTGATTAAAAAATCATATAAAAAAAATGTCTTGTCTACAGATAATACGTTCACGGTTGTGGTAGAAAAGGATGGACGAGGACTCGGCATGTCCGTTTGTGGCGGTGGCGGTCTCGTCAGGATACGGAGGTTGTACCCACCGCAACCAGCGTGGCGGACGGGGCGATTGGCTCCAAAGGATCTTTTACTATCAGCCAACGGGGTCCCTCTGGCTGGACTTAGCACTTATGTAAGTAAAAATGTCCTAAAGTTAGATTTTCTTACTTTCATTGTCGTCACACGGTTAAAAGTTTTCATTACTTTTCACTTATACAGTAGTTCATTACTTTTCACTTATACATTTACAGAACACGCCATGCCACATATTTTGACTAAGATGTAGAGTCCGTGAAGTTAGAATGTATAGCGTTAGCGCGTGTAGAGTTAGAAGCGTAGCTCTATAAGGGACTTTGATTATTTTTAACAATGCGAGCCATATGGTCTCGTGGTGGCAACATTCGACCAAAAAACGACAAAGCGTTTCCAGAAAAGATATTGCTCTCGCGCTTCACTTGCCTCGTTACCCTGCAGGGAAGAACCGCTCCTCTCCTTCAGCTCCTTGATGGCGCTGTTTACCATCTCGGACGTCTTAGGGTGAGTCTACCATCTTAGTAGGGGTCATTTATTAATTAGGTTACACGTTAAGGGCGGGGGTTTGGTTAACAAAATGTGGTATCGTGTGACTACACGCAGAAGGTCAAAACTTTTGCGACGTCACATGACATTATGTTGAATTTATTAAATGTTATTTAATAGAAAAATAAATAATTTGAAATTGCTCTTACAATTAATTTTAATACATAAATAAATTTTAAGAATATGTGACGTCCCACCAACGGTTTGGAAAATGTGGAAGTCCTCTTATGTCGGAGCCAGACATAGCTTCATTTGAATGATCATTTCAATGATCATGTAGAGTGGCGGGGAGCTTTGTATACTCTGCGCAAAGTTTTGTAGTACTTTGTAGTCTTCAAGGACAAAAATGTACAAATACTTTGAGCTATGTCTGGTTCTGTTATTATAGATTCATATTTACATTGGTAAAGAGTACTTAGAAGATGTATTTAAATAGAAACCTTTCCGCTGATGTGCACATACTGTAATTCCCTCTATAACATGTCCCCTCTATAACACACTAGCTGTGCCCGCGACTTCGTCTGTGTAAAATTAGGTAAAAGATTCAATTTTAGCATGATGTTATATACCCTATAGCCTTCCTCGATAAATGGGCTATCTAACAGTGAAAGAATCTCTCAAATCAGACCAGTAATTCTTGAGATTATCGCGGTCAAGGAAATAAACAAATTTCAGCTTTATATATATATAAGTATAAGTAATATATATGTGTACAAGATTAATATTAGTCGTACAATCGCGTTATACGAGAATAATCCTATAACGCGGAATAAACCTACTGTGTTATAGGAGGGATTACATTACTTTGTTATATAGCTTATAAATGTGGGCTTGTAAAAAACACTTTAAATATTTGTATCATACAATGTTTTAAAAGTAAACTAAATAAATACTTTCTTAAAGGGAATAAATATTGAGATAACAAACCCGATATAATTATATAAAAAATATATACAAATAAATTCATTTATTAGTAACAGATAAGCATGTCATTTGAAAAATCATCAATAACACATTAATAGGACGGAATGAACAATCACAGAGAAATTACGACTAATTGCTTTTTAACGGTTTTCGAATTTCTTCTGTTATAATGAAAGTTGCTCTGATAAACTTTATCGGTAATATCACATTAACCTTTGTATGTATATTTTTAGAATTAAATTCCTCATAACTTCAACCATGTTTTGTTATATAAAACTACATTCGAGTGCGATGAAATCGCGCAGGAGACCATTTTTTTGTAAAAAGTTTTTCTTTTTATTTCCGTAAAAAAAAATACATTTTTTTAAAATATAAGATTAAATATCACTTCATGGATAAGTATCAAAATGACCTTTGATCCCATATAAAGAAATACATGTATTTTTTTTAATAAAAAAAATGTTACTTATGCCTGATTCTACGGCACCCGAGTCAATGTTTGGGAGCAACTTTGTCAACATCAAAATAAAGCAAAATATTGTTAAAATTTTATAGCATATTATAACTTAAGTATAAAAAAATTAAGCACTCCAACAATTGTTAAAGATAGCAGAACAGGCGCTTTAGACAATTTATACGCAGAATTGCACAGATCTCCATTACAAAAACACATGTAAACCTTTCTGTGATTCCACATTGTGTACGCACATCTCTCTTCATCATCACTTGGTGATCTCTGCAGACACATCCTTTGTGTTGCTGCGCCATAATCTGCAAATAAATACATTTTTTTTACGTTACAAAGTGAAAACGAGCAGGCGATTCATCATCTAAGTGACTACCGACGCCCATACACATATGCACCACTAGAACTCGCTGACGCGTTGCCGACCTCTAAATAGGAATATAGGACCCCGGGAACTCTCACAAACTAAACGAAACGCGACAACACTACCAGTACTTGGAGTTCATGCCTGTCTTATAAGAGTAACAGGTATTGGTACCCAGAGGGGCCAATCCAAGTCGGCTGCAGACCAAAAGAACTGCAAACGATACCTTATGTGATGTAATATAACATGTGACATAATTTAGGGAAGCTTCAAAACTTTTGTAAAGTACGAATGTGACTATGTTGTAACAAATAACTTTAACTATAAAACATAAGAGAAGTTTTACATAAAAGGAAAAATAAGCCTATAGGCTGACCATCCTAGATAGGTTAAGGTTTGACCTGTGTTAAGGATGACCAGCCATCCTCCCCCAAGTGCAAGTATAAAGAATACAGTTAACATTGTTATTACCATTATGTTATTTTCTTAATTTAATGCTGTGGATGTTTCTGTAATCTGTGTTTAATCTTGAACACAGTTGATAAGCATCAATTGGAACAAATATTTACGCCGCGACCGAAATCGCCTTACGTGAAAACACCGCATACGACGATCTAACAATCAAGGACTTAGCAGGCAGTCTTTATTGGGATATTTAGTTAATAAAATAATCGTTTAAAGTTATTTTTAAGTATACAAACCTTGTCCTAACAATAACAAACACAACAAAATAATAATTATCAGTTTTAGTGTATTCGATGTGCGCGTACACACATTTTGGAAACTCATTTTTATTCATATGGATATTTTCGACCGAATCAGCTGTTTTAAACGATATTCAGTTTTAAGATCCGCTTCAACGATATTTGTAACGCGCATTTTGTCACTGTCATTTCAAACGCCATAAGATTTCATTAAAAAAGTTAAAATTGTCCAAAGCAAAGTTAAAATTGTCAAAAAAGTAAGGTTACATTGTAAATTATTTAACATGGTGGTTAAGTATTTATAAATTTTAAAATTTTCCGCGCTATGTTTTTATTTTTTTCTTTCATAAGAACCTTCCCCAAGTCATCGCGCCGCTGACCTTTGCGGGAAAGGAGTGGATTGAGATGATTCAAGATAGTGCAGAGTGGTTTAGGAGGGTTGAGGGTTTACCCAGCAGTGGATTTGACATTATTGGATAATTTAAAAGAAAAGAACTTTCTCCTGACAGTAACAACCAAAAAAAAAAAAAAGAATTAGCGAATCCGCATAGCTGTTCCCGCGTAATCCCATAACGGAAATAGGGATTCATTTTTATATACATAGATAGTGCATTAGTACTTACCGGTTTGGTACATTCTTCGTCAAATCGTCCTTCTGATTGGAATTTGAATCCAGGTCCATATCGAGTACATCCTCTTTATCAGGGTCGAGAGAATCATTAAATCCATCAGCAGACTCCTCTTTAACGTTGCTGAAGATAACAAATGATTTCCTCTCCTCACTATCTGCCCAATTTATTACGGCCGCTATGTTGGGTAGAAGGTATTTGGAGTTAGACAACCTAATTTGAGTACCTGAAAATATTTTTACATTTTAATCAAAAAATAATACTATGGTAGCCTTAAAAATAAATAACTTGGAAATTGATAAACCCCACCAACTTAGACCTGTCTATGTGTGGCAATCGGCCTCGGAAGATTACGCCTAGATCAGACAAGAGTTTAACTAACAGAAAGATAAAAAACTTTTATTTGCCACAAAATACTCTGTCCATAGGCATAAAATACTGAATAATAATAAAACAAAAGAAATAAAAAACAATTGGTTGTCCGTTAAGTAGGTCTACATACGATTATTTTACATAAACGAAGTCGAACTCTTACATCGAGCCCTGCGTTCTCGCTTGCAAGCGCGACTCAAGTGGAACGTGACAATGAGTCATGCTTTTTCGTGCATGCAGCCGGCATTCATCGACATATAACACGTAAAAAACCCTTGAATGGAAATGTATATGCCCAGTAACAAGCCCAAAAGGGAAATACCTCGCAGCTTAGTTTTTAAAGTAAGGGAATTCCCACTTCCTACGCTGATTTTCAGAAGCCACCTAGTCGTTTCCACGCATGGCATCGCCATAAAAGGCTTCTTTTATGTTTTTGTCTGCTGTCGTGCCGCAACACGTTATCACCTGTTTCAGTCAAAGTCATCTGTGTTTGATAAAGCGATCAAACAAACTCACTGGAGACGCAGGTGACGAGCAGCAGCTCGAGGCACTGCTTGATCCAGAAGTGCTGGCCGATGTGCTCCCAGTTCTGCGAGCACACGACGTACAGCAGGCGGTCGAAGACGCGGCGCCGCACGCTGCCATCGTACACCTCGAAGAACTTGGCGCGGATGTGCGGCTGCGGGCAGCGCAGTCCCGCCAGGAACGCCGGCTCCAGCTTCATCGACAGCTCCGTCATCTTCAGGTGCTCGTCCCTGGTCACACAAAACATACATCTCATCGCTTTACAATTTTATGTATCATAATTAAAACTCCTTTTTGTATGTAAATATCATGTGACCGCCATGTGCCATTCTATGATTAGCTAAACGAGCGGCCGACTGCTCGACGATGGTATTAACGTTTATATGAATTAATCGATTCCCCATACAGTTATTTGAAAAGCATGATTATTCATAACACAAACTATTCCTTATGCCGGAGCCAATCATAGCTCTATTTGGATGATCATTTCAATGATCATGTAGTATGGTCGTTATAATAATATTATAACTCCCTTTGTGTGGTCCTGTCGCAAGATCGATAAATCTTGCTCTAGAGAATAACACCATAGTCTGTGATCCCACAGGTAATGGCGGAAATTAAGATTGAGCACTGATTGCTTTGAGAACACATACTTTGTTTCTGGGAATCCCATATTGTACTCCTATTATTTTTAAACTATCCCATTAGATGTGGATGATCATCTTATTCCGTTAAATATATTTGTAGGATTTAAAAAAAAAGAAATAATACTGACGTTTATTTAGAGGTTAGAGTTTGCGTTTGCATATTTATATTTTTTAACATGCGAGTATTTTATGCCTACAAAAAACCACAGCTATTCGTGTAGTATTCCTGGTGGTGAGTTGGGTTACCAGAGCCCTTTGGAGAGTCGGTTCGATACCAAAGGTTATTGTAAATTTATGTAATACCCTCCCAGGGTGGTTCAAAAATATTGAATAAATAAATAAATAAATCGTCTACAGGCTCTGTTTGCTGCTTTTTACTATTCCCATCGTTCTTACATTAATAAGTCCTTATTAATATTTATTAAAACAATTTAGAGTTCTTTGGAAATAGTAAGGTTTTATTCCCAAAGAGCGTATAATCGTATCAACTCTGGTTGGTACGAGTATATCGTACCAACCAGAGTTGCTTATCATCAGGTGATCTATAGGGATGTTTCACGCCTATATTAGGTAAAAAAAGGAAAACATTAGATTCAGAGGAGCGGGTGACCCAAAAAGTGTGTTATGTCCATATTAAATGTAGGAATAGCTGGCCAGATAGAATATAATTTTAAAGGCTATAAATATGTATATGGAATGTTTAAAGAAAATGATTTAGTTCAAAATCGGGAGGAGTATGTCGTGATGTAAAATTTAATTAATTAAAAGGAGTGCAGTAAAAAAACACTTTTATTTACCCTCCATTTCCACAAATTATTTGAGTTATACTAAACAAAATCTATATTACTTTTATGTCAGAGCCAGATAAAGCTTGATTTGAATAATCATTTCAATGATTGTGTAGTGTGGCTAGAGATATTGAGTAACTTCACAAGTTTTGTAGTGTTCAAGGACAAAAATGTACATACACTTTGAGTTATCTCTGGCTCCGGTATATAACTAAACAAAATCTAAATTACTTTATACCGGAGCCAGACATAGCTTCATTGGCTCTCTCGTGGAGTAAAAGGCTTAAAATGCTCTCCCGGCGTTTGTGTTCCCAGACCACTACAACATGGGTATATTTAAGGCAAGAGTAAATGGGTTCCTTCTAGGCAAGTGCGTTCGACTGTAGGCCGCATCTATACTTAACGTCAAGTGTGACTGCGATCAAGCACATGCTTATCTCCAATTAAAAAAAATGCTCGATGGTTGAAGGGCGGACTAAAATCGGTAAGGAGACGAACGCTTCCACTCCCACCACAACCTTTTAAACTCAAGAGGAGGAGGAGGAGAGATGTCTGCCGAAATAGTTAATAGTATACTTTTGAAGGCCAGGTTTTGCAGACATCCAAATAAATTGAAATGGCCTGCAGTAAAGTAATAATTGACGACAGGTAATTTGATGGATTACCGATTAAAATATCGTAGAGGTTGACTCTACATTTTAAATAACTTTTTTCAATTCCTTTAATACTAGGGCAGATTGTAGTTACATACACGTTGCCGCAGTAGTTATTTAAATTTTCCTATTAGCTTATTCAGTAGGTACAAAAACCTGGTTGCATTTCCATTTTCAAACGCAGACTGTTCATTGGACTTATATGATAATTGTAGGAGTTATGTGTGATAAATTTACAAGTTATTTTGTTATATGTAAATATATCTATATGCATTAAAATTAATCCCTATTTCTCTTGATTGGACCATACTTTGGGAACGAGTGGACCAAACTAATTAGCTTTAAAAATAGTCCTAGAAGTTTTAGAAGTGTTTTTATGAATAAAAATAGCGTTTTTGCTTTACGATAAAACTAAAGGCATCAAATTTGGACAAAATTAATAAATTTAACGCGAACAAAGTCGCTAATTGTAGCTTGTAATATATGTTTATACGTTATTACATACTACTCCTAGAAAAAGAGGTGCGATAGTCAAATGTTAGAAAGAGTTAATCCGCTTGGTTACGGTACAGTGGCTTTCTAGAGCATGGTCTCTGTCATTCATTCTTATGTGACATTATATCATATTATATGACAGGTAGATTCTATTTAACCAAAGATAAACGTCTACTATGTATCTCTAAACTTCTTTGAGATCGTGTGTCACGGTGAAATCTCTCACTTTACCTCACTGTAATACTATCTTTGTCGCAAAATCTTTTTCTGTTACTGCATTTCGACTTTGGAACTCTATTCCAGACACTATTACAAAAGATAACCCTTCTCTTTACTTTTCAATCTAGACTAAAACAATGCTTTCATCAATTTAGTATGTTTATCGTTTATATTTTCTTTCTATATGTGTATAATATTGTTTATATAAATTTTATAACTAAGCTTTTATTGTCATTCTTTTTTCCCCATTGGTACCTGCACCGCATTATATATAAAACTATTTATCCTACAATCCAGGAAAGCTAAAAGAGATCTCTTTTAGAGATAAGTTTTTCCATTGTTGCACTTCCTTTACATATAGTGTATTTTTCTGTAAATAATTTTAGGTACATAAATGAAATAAATGGATGGTAGTCATTTAGGTAAACCATCTGCTCATTTACCCCTTGTTTGTAAAATGCAAATTATTTAAAAAAAATAAATTTAGGAATAAATAGATTTTTTTTCTAGGTATGTCTATTATCCCCTTTTCCCCTCCTACTAAGCTTAAATTAAAAGCTTGTATTAGGTTTGGGAGCGACAATATCCCAACGGCGGTGGGGTTTGAACCGGATATCTTGCGGATTTTAGTCCATACCTTATACCGTTGAGCTATGGAGGCTCGGGCTCTGTAGAGCCACAATTTATATGAATTGATTTATTCATGTCATTTTATATGGGTACCCATATTTATAGTTTAATGTGGGTGTTTTTACCTGAAATAAATGAATTTATTGTATTATTTATTTTATACTAGTTGTTTCCCGCGTCTTCGTCTGCGTAAAATTCCTAGACCTCCTTAATCTAGCTCACAGTTTTACGTGCATTCCGAAACACGGAGGTGGTCAGATATTAGAAAATCAGTATCAGAGTGGGACACCCATCTATCATCCGGTCGCGGTAAGAACTGCTTAACGTAACGATTAACTCAAATGCCGACAACTGATTAGGCTGCGATCTCTTCAATATATTCTTTTTTGAGGGTTGTCATTATTCCCGCATCAATTACAGAACCCTAATTTCGTTAATCTGTTACTCTCCGAATTTGTTTGAAATTTATGCCAATAAAAATACAATAGCAATGGATTTTTAATTCTACACAATGGCGTTAAGGATTAATTTCGATTGATAACATTCGAGAGCTAAAATAAACAACGCATATATACAGAGTGCTACTTCGCAAAACAAACACTTCCATTAAAACATAACACATTAAATCGCGATCACCTGTCGCGTAGGGCTGTCACATTTATAAAAAAAATGCCAATACTTTATCAGGTAAGAAATATTAAATTAAAGCAAAGGTCCTCTAGGAAATTTTCATACTTTTTATTCTAGTCGAACGCTGGGTTAAGTATCCCTTACCGCGGCCGGGTTATAGATGAGTGACCAATTCTTATATTGGTTTTCAAATATCCCACCAGATGCGTGTGGAAGGCTCCTAAAAGTGGGTGCCGATAAATGTCGATGAATGATGTTAATCGTGAGATATTGTGAGGATTTGGGGAATTAAGACAGACGGCAGTCGGTTGTCTTAACTCGACTCACAGCTACATCCTCTGCAATCTCAATGGGCCCTAGTTTACGACTGGGATAACGCTAGGTTGTTGCGTAGAAAAGAATTAGTCATATGGTAAACAACCACCATAATCTACAGACGCAAACCTTGCCAATTCTTCCATTTCCCCTAACGTTTCGGCAATATAGAGCTCTGTTTTCCATCAGGAAAGAAATGCGAAGATTTTGGCTGTCTTTATATAGTGGAGGTACTTCCCCAGTACGAACGCGAGCTCTTGTTGCGCCTCACCTATCTTAAACCTTACTTGTTAAGTTTTTTTAAACTATATAAGAAGCCAACGCGATATATAATGGTAATTTAAATGACAAATTTAACATTTCTTATTAAATACCATGATATACCACTCGTGCATAAATTGGCTTGAGAAATCGCTTGCACCACAAAACTAAAGTTTTTTTGTAAGAAAAGGAAAACAAAAAAATATGACATATGTAAGAAAAATGTGTCACGAAATAACTAGATTCTTTTAGTATTTTTTTTATTATTAAATAAAAAAATGTTTTATTAGAATTTTTTAGTTTATTTTTTGTATATATCTTTTTGTCAACCCTACACGGTTCTCATAGTGAGGATCTCTGGACAATGTTATACCGTTTATTTTAAATGTTTGTTTTCAATAATGCGGCACTAGTAGGATCATACCAGATTTGGATAGGCAGGGGAGGGAACACTGGCAGTGAAGGCGAGTGGTGAGTGTTCATTTAAACCTAGCCCTAATGGGCATCGGCTTTTATGACTCTTTATTTAATAAAGATTTTTTAACTTAATACTTCGATAAAATGCATCTTTTATCATGCCAGCGCCCCACATAGTTTCATTTGAATGATTTAGTAGTCTTCAAGGACAAAAATGTACTAGTACTTTGAGCTATGTCAGGCGCTGACATTAGACATGGAAACAGAAAAAGTGACTTTCTGTGGTAACATATATTGTACTCTGTGGATTACATACATATATATATATACTAGCAACACTGCTTTAAATATTTTGCTAAAAAGTTATCTAGCTATATTCCTCCACGTAACGCAAGCGTGTGTTTCGAGGATTGTATCTAATTTTTGTTGACATATCACCGCGCTACAGTGATGTCCTGCTAAAAAAGCCTGTCCATAATCATCTTAAAATATTCTATAAGAGTATTGCTCCATCGAAAACTGCTAAATCTACTTGCGGCCAGGTTCGATTTTACTGTCACGTTACACGGTTACACTTTACCGGTCTTTGTGATTAGATGAAGTAAACTCTCTTTGTTTTTTGTAATTAAAGTTGTGTGTATTTTTTTAGGATGAAGACCCTTAGTCTTCTTCTGATCGTCGCATTAACCTTCAGTGGCAGTTTCGGTGTTGATAGAAATAACTTTAAAAGTTGCGATCAGTCCGGGTTTTGTAAGCGACTACGATCCTTTAAACCCGATAAATCTCAGTATGTCCTGAACGTAGACAGTGTTGTCGTTCATGGCAATGCACTTACAGCAGAAGTAGTCACTATAGACACTGAAACTGACAAAAGGAATGTTCTGGTAAGATTTATTCCCAGTTATAGATGAATACACTAAAATTTTTTTATATCTTTTATACGGTAATTTTTATATCCTTATAAAGTTATTATTTTGCTAAATAATATTGTTTGTAGACTTCTTTAGAAGCAGTGTAATTAAATTTGTATACATTATAATGATTATATTGTTTGATAAGGGTACTTACTCATATTATGTTTTGTAATCTACCAACTGCTACTGTTACATTTATGTAAGTTGACAAATTTAGTTTTTAATTCTTAAATAGTTTTATTTATTAAAATCAAATTTGTATGTACATCAAAAAGTGTTACAATTCCAGCAATATAAATAATGAGGTAATTATGTGGTTTTGTTACTTTTCTCTAAAAAGTATATGTTTTTCTAAGTTGTTGTTTGCATTCTAATGGGGTAGGCTGACATTTTTGATGAAATATTTTAGAGTTATGAATGCTACAATAGCGCATTTTGAGCATTGCAATGTTAATGTTAACATTATACACACACATATTTATGTAATTCTATGTTATAAAAAAATAACTGCAAAGCGGTCAGTTAGAAGTGATTGGGCGTTTGTGCACCAATTGCCTGACCACTTCAAGCCTATCCTCAATAGAGCTACATTTCACACAGACTATCTGCCTCCCCTGACGGATTATCACTCATTAGAGAGCAGACAACAACTTTGACAAAAAGAAAAAAGCATTTATGGAAAAGTGACCAAACTGCATAATGACCATAATCGATGAATGTTAAAATTTTAGCAGAAATTTTTACATAACATGTACTGGCATTAATATTTATAAATTTTGTTATGACTTTGTAATGTTACAAGTCTGTCTTATTGTTGAATAAACCTTTTTCACTATAAAGAAGTTTAAACAATTCATACTTAGAGCTTCTAATGATTTTATATATCTCTGATGACATTACATTTTAATTACCCTAATTTTTGTACTAAATATATTTTATTATCAAGCGATGCATTATATTCTTTAAAAACGATTAACACTACTTAACCTAAACAACATTTAGGCATGTACTTGTCCAGTCTAAAAATGCACGCCCCTCCAAAGTATTCAACGCTACATGCAAATTAGTGTGTAAACACGCAAGTTCGGCAAATATCATTGGTTTACAGTGATTTTATTATAAAAATGCTGCACAAACAAGCAAGTGTAGCAATTAATCACAGGAGGGGCATGCATTTTTAGACTGAAACATCTATACTTGACTTACCCATAATAAAGTTGCTCTGTTTGTTAACAGCATCAGTATGCCTTGAAGCTGTCTGCACTTGTGGATGGAACTTTTAGAGTGGAAATAGATGAGGCTGAACCTTTATATCCTCGCTACAGAACTCAAATTGCACTTGATGGCGAGCCTAAGGAAGATGGGTAAGCTTTGTTGGGTCTACTACATTACATCTAAAAGTATAGAAATTATTTTTTTATTTCAAAATCCATTAAAGAAATGATATGCGGTAAGGAGAATTGCTAGTAAAATACTGGGCTAGTATTAGAAAGTAGAAAGTAATGAGGCAAGAATTAATGAGTTAAACTGTTAAAATGACTGAATCTCTTTCATCATCAGTTAGAACATATCATACCATACCATACATGTAATAATATGAGGTGTACAGATGATTTGTTATGTTTTCTTTTTTTATTTTATTTTGGTTACAAAGATACACCATGTGGAAAATACACTTAAAAACTTAATTAATTATGAATTCCATTCCATTTCCTACGCTATTATAGGTGCATACAGCATTCAGGAAAGATACAGTTGGTAGTCTGTTATTGCACAGAGATTGAATGAAGTCAGGCTCTTAAATTCTTAAGGATGTCCAATAAAATTGACTTTTTGATCCCCTGTGGTACAGCAATATAGGGCAAAGGATTACGAAGGACTCAAGGTCTTCTTCCAAGGCCCCGCATTAGCTCTTAATTCTCTGTATGAAGGCTTAATGGGAGGCTCTTATAATAGAGCGCCTGCTAATTGAATGTTTAATTTTATATTTTTTTAGTTTAAAACTTGTCTCCAACGAAGGTGGCAAGTTGACAGTCGCCAACAATCAGGGTCACAAAGTAGTGATCATAGCAGAGCCCTTGAAGTTGGAGTTCCTCGATCGCAACGGCGATGTGGCCGTGGTGTTGAACGAGAACGCGCAGCTGCAAGTGGAACCTCTCAAGGTACGGAGGGAGAAGATTGGCGATGACGATGACGCGGCCAATGTTGTGGAAGTCGTAAGTGTTGCTTTTGTTTGTCCCGCTGTTTTTATGTTTGTTGTTGCGAAATTCATCACTAAACTTTGATACTATTTCAATTACGTAACTTTGATTTTTAATTACGTAATTTTGATTGACCTGATTATTCCTTCCACTAACGCGTAAACTGTGGAATAATCTTCTCGCAACGGCTTTTCTTACGAGCTACGATTTTCCGTGTACAGGTTTCTACAAGACATGCAATGCATAACTTCCTTCAGTTGCTCCAGTCCTCTTATATTACTGATGTACATTAGTGACGGTGCCCGCTTAATATCAGGTGGCTCGTTTGCCCCCTAACTTCGTATAAAAATAATGGGTTAGCGATGACCATATCATACAATATTATCGGAGAGGTGCCAACGCGTAATGAATGCGGCCGCATGTTCATTAACAAAATCGGTTATACGTAAGCCGCAGGAGAGCATCCGATCGACGCTCCCTAGTTAGCCAGTCAGCGCTGTGGTCAAACATTGACGTCCTTGTCTGTCGGTAAGTTAATATCTGGCTTACTCTGGGAAGAATCGCAATTGAGTTTGATTTCGACTCTTGCCAATTCGTAAAAATCGGCTTTTTAGTAATGTAATGTGATCAAGATATGCAAAGGAATTGGTTCTGTAGTTACACCTACGTTATTTGAAATGAAAACTTCCTTAAGCGCGTTGAGCATTTTATGAGATGAGAATAAACCATTGAGTTCGCGTCACCGTCGTCGAACGCTTTCTATGAGCTATATCTATACTGTGTATATATGTGTAATTTAAAAAACAATTAACAAATAGAAGAAAAAATCAATTGTCAAAGATGTTGGTAACTGTGACGCCAGTCAAGCGTTCGGGGACGCGGTTTCACGTTTTTTATTCTTTGGTTCGTTGTCATATTTGTTGGGATTAATGGGAGTTCGGGAGAAGGTCCTTAAAACCGAAATTGTGGGACTCGGTGGCTAGCGGTTACAGTACCCATTAAAACCTTTGCTTTTACCTTTATTGATGTCCGAATGTTCTTCTCTGAATCAGGAGCAAAACCTTGAAAGGTCGAATTAAAAGTAAAATCCAATCGTAAATAGTTTTCAGGATAAAAACTAATAAGGTTTTGTTTGGATAGTAAGTTGTCTACTTTCGCAATTACAATGCAAGGGTTATCTCTTACTCTGCCAATGTCGTCTATGATTTATCTCTACGTGACGGATAGCGACTCGCGATATCTTAGCTGTTTTATACTATTTGCGGAAATATATTGGTTCCGTCCGGTTTGCGGTTGGTGTGGGATTGAACGATGGGACCACTCAACTACTTCATAGAGTTGGCGTTACATCGCTGATGTGGAAAAAAATTCAATTGCATAAACCTGTGAAAATGTACAAGCTAACTTTAAGAATAACAAAATAATTATAACAGCCGCACATTCGCCTTTTTAAATCCCTAAAATAAATATGTTCAATTTTTTTATTATAAAACGCATCTAAACAGACGTAAACGTACGTGCGGTAATTATTATCGCATCGCAATGGTCATTAGCTAATACGCTTCAATTACATTTATAGCCAGCGCTTAGCGATAACTCTACGTCAAATGTGGCGACCCGGTAACCTCACGTACGAGATTAAATAATAATATAATTAATATTAAGAATAGAACGATGTTAACAACCGCTTGACCTCGATAGTTCAAAGGTTTGCGATGGCAATGAAGTTAGCGATCTTGGTTCGATCCTCGTTTGGCTCCTACAATTTTTTCTTTTATTTTGTCGCCCTGCTTTCGTAATAAGTCACAAAAAGAGAAAGCGTATTACAGCAAAAAATATTTTGATCCGTCGGTTTCCCTCTAAATCGTCGAAAGTATAGAATAGTCGAAATCCTAAAATTATAAATGTGAAAGTAATATCTAAGATATAGTATAAGAATCCAGTGGATAGATCTTCCTTTTTGTATGTCCTATAACTGGTCCGATCCAACTTGATGGGTACGCGTACCAGTAATCCGGGGTTGCTATCCCGGATTGTCACTCCCTCTGTATCGTTAGTGACAGTAGCATCCGTATCCTTTCTTTATATCCTTTTACTCCATCCTTTTCTTTTATCCTTATCTATCTCATAAGTCTTTTTGGTCTGCAGCCGAATTGGGCCGGCGCGTCCGAGTACCAAGTACCCTTTTCTCATATTAGATCGGCGTGAAATGGCAAGTGATTGTATCGTTGCGTCGCGTTTCGTATGGTTTGCGGACTTCTTGGTGGCCTTATCACGTCAATAAAGGCCGGCAACGTATTTGCTAGCCTTCTGGTGGGCATCGGTATTCACTTACGTGAACCGCCGACTCGTTAGCCCCTTGTAACATAAAAAAGAAACTGTTACGATTTACTTTTAAACCGATTCTGATAAATTTCGGTATAGAGAGAGATTGGCCTCGGAGAAGGACATAAGCTACTTTTTATCGTAAAAATTAAATATAGAAAGGGGTGAAATATGGATTAAAAGTTTGTATGAAAGTTAAAAAACATAACGCGAACGAAGTCGCGGGTTGAACAGATAAATATTTAAATAAATTCGCTCCCAAAAATCACACTCGCTGTTAGGTTTGTTAATCTTGATTAATCCAAAGTTCATTTTCAGGACGAGGAAGGTACGTGGAGCGAAAACTTCAAGGGCCACCACGACAGCAAGCCGCGCGGCAACGAGGGCGTCTCTCTCGACGTCTCCTTCCCCGACGCCTACCATATCTACGGTGAGCTGCCGTCGAACTTAAGAACTTACTATTAGTCTGTCGCCTCTTGCAGGCTGAGACTTTATTGGGCCAGCTCCATACTGCGTACGAAGTATGAGGCGATAAAAAAGAACAACGAAAGTTAGAACGCGATTATAAATTTGGGCAGGTATCCCGCAGCACACGGACAACCTGTACCTGCGCACCACGACGGCGGGCGAGCCCTACCGCCTGCACAACATGGACGTGTTCGAGTACGAGCTCAACAGCCGCATGGCCATCTACGGCTCCGTGCCCGTGCTCTACTCCCACGGGTGAGCGCGCGCCGTCCTCGAGGTCCATGGGTCTTGTGACGGCAAAGAAGTATTAAAATATAGATTATGCTACAATCAAAATCGATCACTAAAAACCTCAACTTTTTAAGTCCAATTCGAAAATTAATAAATGAAAATATATTAGGATTCTAGTGAAATTTAATCCTTTGAATAGTATGCTAAAACACAATTCATATATAACATGTAATATATAATGAATGAATAAAACATATTTTGAAAATCACTATTTAAAAAATATTAGTAAAATGGCTTTACACTCTTTAATTTATCACCGAAATAAAGGTTTTTTCTTATATAGGAAATGTCTAACTGCATTACGGAAGAGGATTTCAAAATTGAAATCGAAATCGGTAAACCTAGAATATAATTTTTGACAACTCTCCGACAGGACCTCTCTTGTACCTGTTATTTAATTTTTTACTAATAATTATTGTACACTATCTTTCAGGCCGAAGCGCACGGCGGGCGTGTTCTGGCACAACCCAGCGGAGACATGGGTGGACATCGTCAACTACAACGAAGGCAACGTGGTCTGTGTTCCTAAGAGCTAATATATACTAATATTAGCTCTTATTCTGCAACAAGACATATGTAGCTGGAGATTCCACCAACGTCACCTCAATTTCCGAAAACATCAAATTTCTTGAAATCGTCAATTTCCAAAAGTATCAAAGAAATTTCCTGCCTAATTATGTTTGAATGATTACTCATTTAAGTAACGTCGTCAACTTTGAACAGAATGACAAATTACTTCGAAGTTTAACACGCTACGAAATCGAGCTTTTAATGAAAATTGACATTATGATATTTACCTCATGGGTACTTTAAGCCAAATAAGCTAGATTAATAGATGCGTTATTAGTAAACGTCACAGTGAAATTTAAAGGATTTGATTGAAATATGTGTGTGTGTGTTGATTAAATTTCGATTAATGAATCTGTGTGTGTTTGATTTATATTCCGAATTAAAAATTTATCTTTAAATAAAATAAATAATTATGTGCTGGACTATATAACACACGGACGTCTGTTCCTAAGGCAGACAACTTAATGCCTGTATTATAGATAGCAGACGCCTGTTGTACACAAGTATTTTTTTTAGAAATATATAAATACATACATACAGATAATGCACCCAATTTCGAGGCGGTAATCGAACCCACAGCCCCGGAGCAGAAGGCAAGGTCACTGCGCCAACGGGCCAGTCAATCTTTTCCCCCAGCCTTATCCCGGTCTACTAGAAGAGTCCGCTTAGATTACACAAAATGTGACTGAGGGGCGAGTTAAGATGACCGACTGCCGTCTCAGGACATCATCCCCGGAATCCCCACAATCTCTACAATCGCACGAGTAATACGACTCAGTAACATTAATGGGGATCCACTGTTTGAAAACGTGAGACACGGAGTTTTGAAAACCATTGCATTGGTCACCCATCTAAATTAGGTGACAACCTCCTTTTCCTTCTCGAATTGAAAATGGATCAGTTTCTAAAAACAAATTTCATTTTAGATGATGTGTTTCGTTTTCTTAGAGATTATGTTAGTTTGCTCTATAATAGGATATCCGTTGAATCTGTATATATAAAAATGAATCTCTATTTCCCTTGGTTACGGCATCACGCGTGAATGGCTGAACGGATTTAGCGAATTCTTCTTTGTTGTGTTTATTATTGTCAGAAGAAGGTCTTCATGAAAGATAAAATTAAGAAAAATTGCGCGGAAAGTTACAAAATTGAAATTTAAATTGAAGAATTAAATCAATTAATAAATACTTAAAATAAGAAAAGTTAGGGAACGGGAAAGGGAAAGGGGCCGGAACGGGAACGGGAAGGAACGGGAACGGGAATAATACTAGAAGAAGAATAGGACTAGAAGAGGTGGCGCGACGACTTGTACGCCTTTGCGGAAAAGGAGCGAATTAAGGTAGCTCTGGATAGAGGTGAGTGGTCTAAGAAAGACCTATGCCTAGCAGTGGGATATTACAGGCTAATATTAAAAAAAATAGTAAGTAACCCAACGTGCAGGACAGCGTCTGTCGGGTCCGCTAGTTACTTATAAATTTAAATGCTTTTATGTAATACGTGAATGCTGAATATATGTTTTTTATATTTCTTATTTAAGAACTTAAATCCTAGCAACACTTTCTAAAGAAAATCGCATCGCCACAGACTTATAGCATTTTGCGCACGACACTAATTGGCGCCAACGAGACAAATAAATATGGCGGCAAGACTGTGTTGCTATTTTAAAATATGGACACCTCTGCATAATGCTATATACGGTTGAGACTTTCTTTTTTATAAGTTTGTTAATTTTTAGGAAAATTTTATTGCTTTAGAGAAATAAAATTGAATATTTAAATGTTCAATGAATATTATTCATTATTACACATCTCTTAGGACCATAGTGTTAAAAACAAACAATTACTTTGACCTTACAAATCAGGTTACCAAAAATTGTTATATAAATAGTTTATACGCAGTAGAAGTGGGAGCGACGGGTTTATCTTCTAGAATCTTCTAAGCTACCTTGGCTTGTCAAGAACTAAGCACTATATTTTATCTATTAGAAAGGATATCTGAAGTCGCAAGTAGGATCATGGCAAATTTGGCAAGACACCAGAAGAAGCATCAAGCGTAGATCCAGCCTTCAAAAAAGATGGTGGGCACAGCCACTCAATTTTTGTGGGCGTATGAACTTTTTAATTATGCATATAGGCCTCTATAAATGGGCTATCAAATACTGAAGGGATTTTTCAAATCAGACCAGTATTTCCTGAGATTAGCGTTTTCAAAAATCTCTTTATAACGAATCTGGAAAAATCAAGCATATTCATTCGTTATAAAGAGTTTTTGATATATGGAGGGAGTAGGGAAAAATAACCAAATCTTTTATCGCAAGTATCAAACAAACTTTTTCGTTGACACATAACACTTTTTCTTTTACTAGCCATCTTGACAGTTTCAAAGTTGGTTTAAGACAATGAAAAAAATTAGTAAAATTTTAGTCAAAAGACAATGTAATGTATGAGTAATGGCAATTCGAGGCAATTAATAATAACAAAACCAAGGCATTTGTTTAAGACCTCAAAGTGTCTTTCTTACGAATTTCGGCACCTCAAAGATTTAGTAGGAACTTCTTGTAAGCTTATTATAAACACAAGTGCACTAATAAATCCATTGTAAATATTTTCTGACCTCTAAATATAGACGTAATTCTTTATAATAGAGAATGGCTGATGCGCCATAAGTAGAGTAGTAATGTATGGGTTTTGACGTAAACCAACGACGACGATAACAAACGACTTTATAAAGAGTTTATATTATATTTTAATTCAATACATTTTCCTAAGTTGTGTGAGGATCTCACTCACAACTGCTCTTTTTCCTAAGAGACATTTTAACTCAGAAAATCCACAATCGTGCCATTTGCAAGTAATTTCCTAATTTGCACAATATAGCTATCTATTACACCAGTTACACATTCAATATTTAAGCAGCTAGCTGTACGACCTAGGAACATTTAAAGACAAGCCTACATTCATTTCTTAAATGCATACTCGTCTGGCAGCCTTCTAGTAGTAATCTGTACTAATATAAAAAGCTGAAGAGTTCGTTTTGCTAGTTCCCTTGAACGCGCTAATGTCAGGAACTACAGAATAAGGAATATTTATTTATTTATTTATATATAATAACTGTAACCTATAGCAATCGGTCCGATTTGAAAAATTCTCCTCAATGTCAGAGAGCCATTTATCGAGGTAGGCTATAGGCTATATATCATCACGTTAAAATGGAATATTTTATTTTATCTAATTTTATGCCGACGAAGTCGCAGGCACGGCTATTAGGCGGAACACCACACGCAAATTCTGTAGAAAATTATTCAATAAAAAGCAAAGCGAAAGCGCTACAAGCTACGCTTGGATTAGAACCAAGATTGGCCGACAATCTGTGACAAAGAATGACAAAGGAGCTATAAATATCTTAGGATATCCATATTAACAGCTCCTAAACATTCGTTAGTTCGAATAAAGATATGGTTATGAATATAACACTTTCTGTTATTTAATTTTAAATCTTTTATTAGCTACTGTATTTCACCACAGGATATCTCGTCAGTACTTGAATTTCACCCTCATCACTTCGATATCCTAAAGAAGCTTCAGTCTTTCCGAACCGAAAAGTCGTATGACTTAGGGTCGTTCAAGATAAGAACATATTCATTCCTCAAAGTCCGGCAACGCATGTGTGGCCTTCTGGTGTTACCGTTGTCCATGGGCGTCGGTAGTCACTGAAGTGAATGCCGTTTGCTAGTTTGCTCCTTGTTATATATTTTTAAAAAGGCTACTTAAATCTTCTGTATTCGATTATGTTATTTTTATAGCCAAGCTAAGATGGTTAGCTTCGGAAAGACAGTTAGCTCAGGGTCCAAATGGAATCTCAATATGACTTAAAAGCAATATATTAAAATAAAATAAAAACTTAAATACTTATCCTAGTGACTGTCCAATGTTAGGACAAAGAGTGATTCCACAAAGTACGAATTAATTCGGTCCGTTTTCAAAAGATAGCTCTAAAATATGATGTTTATAATAATAATAGCGCAGTGTCGTGGCTTTAGACAGATTGGACATCTCTCGAGAACATCCTGTTTGTATAAATTTAAGTTTCAAACAAATTGCTTATTTGCTACATTTTTTCAAAATGTCAAATTTTTGGTATGGAAACTGCATTTGCGGGAAGTTATTTTTTGGTCTGAATTGGAACAAAAGTACGGCTGAAGCCCGTCGTGATATGCTGACAAGTACTTAGAGCAGAGGTCGGCAATGTTTTTGCACCCAAGGGCCCCATCGTTAAAGAATGAGATGCAGGCGGGCCACATCGTTAAGAAATTAGATGTTAGCGGGCCACACATGTTGAATAATTATTTGGAAATACCTGTCTAGGTTAATTGTTTACATAGTAGACATTAAAAGCAAAATTTTTGTACAAAACAAAACGTTGCGCATAATTATTATCTATTTATTATAATTCGTTTGCAAAGAGAGGAATCACGGGCGATGCAGTTGACGCGGGTTTTAAATCTGAAAACGGGGTCACAGTCGAGCCTGCCGGTTCACTGAACACGCAAATACACGGCCTATTAATAATATCAGTTCAGTAAACCTATATTCATGGATTTTATAAAAGAGCCATTTGTTTGAAATATTGTCTGCAGTCACGTGCCTGATTCAGAGGCTTTTTTGAAACAGCGAAACAAAAAGGCAATTTTTCATACATATTCGTATATCTTGCCTTCTATTTCCAAACCTTGTGTAGGTTTATACTTAAAGATATTTAAATACTCAAAAATTTTTTATATCTGCTCATTAAAGCATCGACAACACACCTGCATGCTTTCTGACGTCAGATCTCAGTAAAATAAATCCTTATCGTAAAATGTCTAGCCTGTCTATCTAAGACATAGATACAGAAATGCCTTCAAATAAGAGGACGGGGGTCAATGACCTGCTTACATGGCAATCTGCATACAATCGCAAACGACCCCTTGTTAGGGGGTAGATATACCGCGAGATATGGCGCACCTTATTACTGTAACATTATGCCGACAATTTACAGCAAATCTGACAGAAATTTCCGCTTTATTTAAATAAGGCATTATACGATTGTAATCATACTGTAGGGTGTAACATGCATTAATTAAGATTTTATGCCTTAGGAAGAATGATTAAATTTAATTTCAGATTTTTTGTTATGAACTATAGCCGCTACACACGTATCAATAAATCGATACCTCCCAAGTAAATTGTTGTAACCCCAAATCCTAACTTCACAGCAGAGCATTGCAAACGTGTAAATTAAAAATAGACCTCATTATATAATACAATTGTGTATACAATCATATATTCAATAATGACAATTAAATTATTGTATAAAATAACATATTAAAAAGTCTCTGTTATTACAATTTAGTTGTTTGTAACACTCCACTGTAAAGTTAGGAATTTGGGGTTACATCAACTTACGTGGTAGGTATCGTATCGAAGATACTGTGCAGTAAAATTGCAACAAGCTAGCTGCGTGGCGAACTGTCGAAATAAGTGATCGCCAGCCAAACCCAGCAATAAGACGGTGCCGTTTATTCGACAACGATTTTTCATACACACGTATCGATGAAACGTGCGGCGTTTAATCTGCACATTTAAATCGCAACGATTTATCGATACGCGTGTAGCCACTACTACTGTATATATGTCGCCGCGAGATGTTTCTTGTTATCTTGCAAATATAAAGTGCGATAAAATATAAAGGATCTCATTCTCAAATCCTTGGATATGTTGTAGTACTATCGCATTGTTATGGTAACAATATAACAGAGAATTGATGTAGGTAGATGACGCATATTAATAAATAATTAATATAACCAGCATATCTTTTCATATGAAGGCCTGCCATGGCAAGGATTTGTTTTATACATATTATTCACAATTATATATACAGCTAGTAAATAATAAATTTCAACAGCCATGACACAATTCACTTTGGTTTACAAGGTAGTTCGAAGGAAAATAAGGTTTCGTATATTTATGGGAAAATTGAAAACAGATATTTTATTTCAATGAATACAACAATAGTTCGTGTCATGTATTCTCTTGAGATACAAAGTGTAAGGAGCTGATATACAATTTATGGACCTCGGAAACAAGCGATCTTGTTAAGATGACAAGGTATTTTTGAAGTGAAAACCTCTTCTAGGCGCGTTGGGCATTTTTTGAGATGGTAAAAAACCTTTGAACTGGCGACACTGTTACCGTAACCGACACTTCTATTAAGTAGCAATATACGGCCCGCATGATGTCAAGCAGCAACCGTAAGGTATCGATACTTATAAATAGCCTACGGCATTTTTTAGGCATGAAATAGTGCAACTCTTTAAAGTATTTAACAGGGAAAACAAACCATTAAAAGAGATTATCCATAGGTATTTCATCTTAAAACAACCTATACATAAAAAGCTAAAGAGTTTGTTTGTTTGTTTACTTGAACGCGCTTATCTCAGGAATTACAGGTCTGATTGGAAAAATTATTTCAGTGTTCGATATCCCGTTTATAGGGGCTATAGGCTATATATCATCACGCTAAAATTAAATCAATTTTTTCCTTAATTTTTATTAAAGACTATGAACCCTAAGAAGGGGATAATATTTTTAAAACAACTCAGGTGTGTCTACTATAACAAGCGGTAATTACATAAGCGTAGCACACGTAATATTGCAGCTGCATATTATATTAATCAGCGCGTTAACTATGCCGCTAAATCATCCAAATATCACAACTTATATCACTCAGTGATTAATTGGAACCTACTGTTTTACTCGCCTTCCAAAACATAAAGGAGGTTGGATATTTGAAAAAGCAGTTTTAGAATAGAACACCTATCTATCACTCGGCTGCTCTAAGAGCTGCTTAACCTACCAATCGACTCGAATGCCCTCCACTGACGCTAAAACAACCTCACTTATGTATGCCACACACACAAAAAATGTAAAATTGGTCGTACCCGTTCAGTGAAATACATATGTATGTATAATCGACCAAGAAAGTGCTTTATTATTTTAGATGAAAATTTTAATAAGGGTTATTGTTAGAAATTAACGTATTGTATGACAAGCAAAAATGAGCCTTTTAATTAATTGACGTGCAAACGACATTCGACTTTAGCGTGGCAAACCAATTTCTTGGTCGCTTATACATCGAGGTGATGAGGTTGAAATTTCAAATTTTGAATTAGTATGTACTAAAAAAGTAGATGACATGAGGTTGTTTTAAATTTAAGATCCATTAAACGCTATGTATCATCACTAAAGAGTTTACCGAAACCGGATCTTTCTCTCGGTTTTAGTCAAAACAAAATCAGAATGGTCTTTGTTGGCAATCCACTCTGGTATCATGTTTAAGCGAGGGCCGTGGAGCGTTCGCAGAAAACATCTCCAATTTTTGGCAAACAAATATTTTGTAATGGAGATAAAATGGGTAAATATTTACGAATTCATATGGCTTTTTAAATTATTTCGCGAGTGGGTGTTATATTTCGGCCCGTATTATTTTACATCATAATTTAATAGAACACGTATTTATCTTTGTGTTTGCGTTTTACTGTTAAATGTAAGAACCACGGCTTTTACAATGACATTGGTCGCGTTTGAGCATCTAATATTAAAAACATAGACCTTATTTTGACTTGAGTGGTCCGTTTGCGCTGGGGGTAGTGACTCTGCCTTCGGCTCTGCGGGTTGTGGGTTCTATTCCCGCCTCGAGTATAGGTGACTACACCTAAACCGCTAAACTGTTTTACTGCACATATAGATACTAATCTATATGTGCAGTAAAATAGTGCAGTAATGAAGTTTAATACAACATTACAGCAGTGTTTTGAGTTTTAAGCAGAAAATACGTCCTTAATGATTAGTTATGTTGTGATTAATGATTATATTACTGCATAGTTGGAAGATAAATTTATAAATCTAGTCGCTAGCAAGCAAGGCGGTCTTATACCTATTTTGGGAAGATTAATTATTTATCACGTATTTTCTGACCATCGTTAGCTTATGATGTCGCCATCTAGTTGGTAGCTTTGGGGATTGCTGGAAACTTAAACATTTCAATTTTAGACCGATGCTATTTTTCTTTTTTATTTTGTTGCACTTGGGTTGAAAAAAAAACATGAAATAAGTTTTTTCGTCATCCCGTCTGCAAGTTTTTTTTTGTTATTTTACTTAAAAAAAAAAACTTTAAGCACTTCACTGTTAACGGTACAGGGTTCGCGAAAAGAGGACAAAGGATAGTGTTGCCCCATTGGTAAATAAACAGCGTGATACGACGGCATCGAGTTACATGTGTCGACTCACCCTTATGGGTCTTTTACTACAAGACCCCTTTATAGTCACAATGGAAACCGGTATAAGACCAAAAAATAACAGGGGATATGACATAAGAATTCTTTTGAGCAATATCTCGTATGAATGGGGCTTTATTTTCAGTCGCCTGATAGTTTTCTTTGAGCTATTCATACTGTGAAACGCTTTGCATTTCTCTGTTTGTAGACGTCTTTTTATCCTGTTGTCCTGTCTCGTGCGTTATGCAAATTATTCCGCATAATGGCTAGTGTTTTATCAATAATCCATACTGATATAATAAACTTTAAAAAACTGGAGCAAGTGGAGTTTCTCCCAGGGGGTGGATCTTGTTTTATCTGTCCGATAATTGATCAGATCCACTAGGGGTATGCGACCCCGGAGCACCCTAGCTGCTATTGTCACTCTCCCTTTACCATCCGTGACAGTAATATCCACATCCTTTCTCTCCTCCCCATCGACCTTGACATCCTTTTACTCCATCCCTTTTCCTTACTCCTGTCTTTCTAATTAGAGATAGCGCCATGCTTGTAACTGAATTGGACCGGCGCGTCTGGGTCCCAGTACCTCTTTCTTATATAAGATCGGCGTGAAGTGGCGGCTATGATGTAACGTAAAGTGATGGTATTGTTGTCGCGTTTCGTTCGGTTCGTGAGACTTCCCGGTGGCCTAATCACAGTTGACGTCTTACCGACCACCCATACAAAGAACAATATAAATTAGTTATTTCATATAATTCAAACTTATTCTGTCAGCTGTAGAAGCTATGACGACGTCAGTCTACGTGCCAAGTTTTTTTTTCAAACCTTGGTAAAGACCTCTAAAGCCCGACGGTATGCAATAGACAATAATATTAGAAATCATTTGGGACAGATAACGATGCATGCAGCCGTCAATTATAATTTGGTCTTTATGTATTCATAAATTATTAAACTGTCATACGTAGACCTTATTATTTACGATACTTGCATGTTAATGAGTATACTGTACCGTCTGAATAATATGAAAAAAATGCAATCAACGCTAGTGAAAAACAGGGATTGGAAAGAAAAGAAAATCAGTTGGTAATGAGAAAAAGGATACTGAACGGACAGGTCTATGCGTATAATTATGCAGATAATACGTATTATACATAATCTTTGTTTTGCTTTTATTATAATTAAATTTTGGCTTAGTCATTAAATAGTATAAAAATATGAAGTGGCTGTCCGCCCTAGTATGCCTTGATCTTTAAACTAGCCAACGGATTTTAATTCGGTTTTCACCAAGAACCAGAGTTATTCAAAGAGAAGTTTATACCTCTGTAATAAATATGTGTTAAAGAAGTCATATAACCCATATCAATTATACGTTTTACGCACAATTAAACTAACAAATTTATTTCGTAAATCGATTTGTTATTTTCCATTTATTATTTCAATAGACATAAAGTACCGATACTACGCATAAAAAGTTTTCCGTTACAAAAATCCCAATTGCATTTACAATCGTGATTTCTTTTATTATAAAAATAATATAAAATATATGTTTTTTATTAAGGATCTTTAGGAATTTGGAAGAAGGGCAATAAATGTATATAATGTGTGTAATACCTAAAGAAAATCTACAGACAGTAAAAAAATGTTTGATATAGCTAATTCAGAAAACTATAATATATCCACTATAATAATAATTAATTATGCCATTGAATTGTGTATTAACTACTATTTATTGTGACTTTGATGGATGTATCCTACAAAGCTGCAAGATACAAATTCCATTCTATTCTTATCTAATTTATTCCTAAATTGAATTGCGTACAGCAATACTAAATATTGCCAAACATTCGTTTAGCACCTATATGCCAAATTAAAATTATTCGTGTCAATGATTAATGAACTATTTATATACGAATATAATACGAATCATCAATCGGCAATGAAACGACGCAATTGTAAACTTTACCTTGACACCTATGATCTTAGCTATGAATAGTGTTATTAGAGAAACCAAAAGTACATCTCGTATGTTATATCTGACCAACTTTTCATTTCGTTTGTTCCGTTAATCAAAACGTTCTTTGAGTTACATTTTAGTAGAGTAAGACAATTAAGGTATTAAGAATAAGTACCTTACTTATCGCTCCCAGATACGAGAATAAGGAGTGAGTATTTCGCTTGAGGTTTCTTGATTCAACCTGCTTTATTGGTTCCATAATATAAAACCTCCTGAGAATGTTTCAGCTAATCGAAATAACATTTAAGCGTGCCAAAGAATTTGTAGTTTATCGACATAACCTCCATATCGTGCAATAATTTAAAGACATCGCTTAAGTCGTTAGTGCTATTTATTATTGTACATTGAGAAGCAATTAACGATATTTTGTGATTATTGCTACAAAGGCGGAAATTTTTAACCTTAATGATAGGCGTAGACGAAGGTTGACATGTTTTTTACTGTTTTTTTTTTTAAATATAAAATGAACTGAAGGTAGCAATCTCGTTTTGTCATCTGAAAATCTAATTAGGAAAAAAGAGCAATCATATATATAGCAGTTAGAACGCTTGAAAAATATATTTGCGGCCTGACGGCAGTCACGAACTCCACAAATGAAGAGACATCATAAATGATTAGACCATAGTGATCCAGAAAAAGATGAAAGTTCCATAAACTTCTAAGCTGTTTGTTTAAACCTTAAAGTTTGCGCAGTAGTCCAAAACAAGTCTCGTAGTATGGCTTTTAAAATTAGAAAATTTTAAATATTCCAATTCCAAGCCGTGGTGGGACTGGAAAATATTTAGGTGGAACCTGTTGACGAAGGAAAGTAAACATCGCCGCACAGCTGGAAGTCTGTTTGGGCTTCCGTTTTTCGAATTAGGGTTAGGCGTTACTTTGCGGAAATCCATCACATGCGTGAAAAACTAAACTACTTTGCTTTAGTCCGCGAATGAATACGAGGACATTGGGATAACGTTAGATAGAAGATTTTTTTCCAATATTTATTTGTTTAATACAAGATAATACAACGTTACTAGGACATATTGTAGCACCAAATAGCATATAGGACAAAGACAAAGTCAAAATCGTTTATTCATATAGACTCTTTTATAAGCACTTATGAACGTTATATGTATAATGTTTATATATATATTCTTTAATCATTTAACAATTTGTTGATAAAATTCACGACTTAAAAGCTAGGGTTACAAGGGTTCCTCCCATCCTGCACTGAGAAGAGAAGAGGACATATAGGACTCTGATGGATGATGACAGCTAGGATGGCCTTTACCATAGGCATCAGCGGCCGTCTTGTCACTGACAGGATTGCCTGCTTGTCATGGAGTTCTGTAAAATAACGCCCGATTCTGTAAACTAGATCTCAGACTGTTTGTGTAACAGAATAAGCTATTAAAGTAATACAGTCTAATGCGACTGTAAACGCCGTAATGCGAGTACCCTTAGGCTCAGTGGTTAGGACGATGTGGAATTCCTTGTTAACCCGTTTAATTTATAGCCGTTGAAATGTTCCTGTTAAATTGTTATATTGATGGCCCTGCGGTTAAATTTCTAGGGTTGTCGCTATTGTTTATTTATTTTTTTAATAAATATTAATTCTTCTTCTTTCTAGCATTATCCTGGTCTAGTACCAGGGTCCGCTTAGATTGCAGAAGATGTGGCTGTGGGTTGAATTAAGGTGACTGATGTATGACGTCATCCCCGAAACACCCCATAATCTCATGACTAATATCACTCAGTGACATTAAACGGGACCCATTGTTTTATGTGATTTCCGGAACACGGAGGAGGTCGAATATTTGAAAAACCAATGTTAAACTGGGTCACCCATCCAACACCCGGTCGCGGTAAAGACTGCTTAACCAAGCGATCGACTAAAATGCCGACCACTGATTTAGCTACCACTTCCTCGAGTTTGCTCTTTCGATTTCCTTAGTTCCATTTCTATATTCGAATTGACAGCCCTAGACAATAGCCACGCCTATTAGCTCCAAGCTCGGAGGCGAAGTAGAAGCCAATTTGTACACAAGCACACACACAATTAATATTCTTAAGTCATTTTTAACTTTAATACGTACGCACAAAGTTTAATTTTAATTACTGCGGTTAGAGTAATTTTGATCTCAAAACATACATTAAGACTGTCGTATTAATAGAATACAAATTTGAATTTTATCGCGTTGCAATAAGGTTAAATTTTAAATGGGTTGCGGTATATTTTTCTTATTGGACCTATTTTCAAAACAGTAAGTTTGAAGGGTTCGAAAAATGTTTATTATATTTTTGATATAAACTTTTACGGGAGCCTTAGAATTGTCAAATATTGACAATGCTATCGCTGATTAGAAAAAAATTTAGAAAAGCATCGACCCCACTTTTGAAAATTATATAAAAAGTTTGCCTTGTCTATGACTGATAAATCTGTTATTGTCTATTAATAAATATAGTGCATATTGGTAATGCTTAAAAATATAGTCCTATAAAACAATACATCTATAACTTGTGGTGTTCTAAAAAGTTTTTTTGGAATCGAACCTTCAGTAACGCACCAATTCACTTTCACTTTATCACACGCCTGACGGAGCCAGACATAGCTTTATTTCAATGACCATGTAGTGTGGCCGGGAACTTTGTGTAGCTGCGCAAAGTTTTGTAGAACTTTGTAGTTTTCAAGGACAAAAATGTACAAACACTTTGAGCTATGTCTGGCTCCGGAATAACACTAATATTATCATAAGTGTCAAAAGAACACAGATGAATTCCGTAAGTCGTTTGAAGTGGTCAAATATTTTTTAAAATAACACCACTTGCCGCGCACAAAGGACAGGAAGCCGAAAGGAATGGTCAAATACCAACCTATTTACGTCATCCATTCATAAACTAGCTGGGAAAGGAGATCGTAGTCTAATCCGAGGTCAGCATTTGAGTCCATCGCTAGGTTAAGCAGTTCTTAATATTTCTATAATTGGGTGAACCATTCTGTCGATATTTTTTATATGGGCAACACATTTTGACGATATTTCTTTATATATGTGTCCCATTCTGATGATATTTCTATAGATGAGTTGTGATTCGGAAGACACTTAAAACAGTGGGTCCCGATTAATGTCACTGAGTGATTAGTCGTGAGATTGTAGAGATTGTGGAGGTTCCGGGGATGACGTCAGTCTGTGGTCATCAAATTAAAATTTCACCTAATAATTTAATAGGCGCAGTGGGCAGTGACCCTGCCTTCCGCTCCGGGGGTCGTGGGTTCGATTCCCACCTCGAGTCTGGATGTATTATTGATATATGTATTTATATATTTCTAAAAAATGTATTTGTGTATAACAGACGTCTGTTACCTAAAACACAGGCATTAAGTTGTCTACCTTAGGAATAGACGTCCGTGTGTCATATAGTCCTGTATATATTTATTCATTTATATTTATTTATGTGTTCGGTATTTATACATTAAAACGTGAAGCAAAAACTTTCGCTACCATTTGACGAAAATTGCCCATAACGGAGCAGCAGATTAGCTCAAATATAGTGTTCGTAGAGGATGGTGGGAGAATCCTAAAATTTTTTATAAAAATGCACTATTAAAACATTACATTGTTGAAATAAAGTCTCACGCACACCAGTGCCAAACGATTTATACACACATGTATACTTTTTACTGTAAGATTGTCACAAAACGCAGTCATAATGACTGTACGGATATTGTTAAGCAACAATGTCGTTGTACAGTCGACCAAGAAATTGGTTTGCCACTCTAAATTGCGTCGAATTTCGTTTGCACGTCAATTAGTTTTAAGGCTTATTTTTGCTTGTTATGCATTACGTTAATGTCAAGCAAAATTTTCCTTAACTAGCAATTGTCATCCAAAAGGGTAAAGCACTTTCTTGGTTGACTGTACAAAGAATTAAAATTTCGTATATAGCTCTAAATAAGCGTACAGTACGCAAATCTAAAGATTTATGGCCGCGTTTCGGACAGCCAGCGATCTTCTAGTAATATATATTAATTAATAAGACGTTATCAGATAGGGCACGTAGCGACCGGCGCGGTGAATTCGCCCCAATCGGGTTAATTACCAGATAACGACATTGTATCGACTTATTATCAGGATTATAAGAGAAAGTACGACATTGGTTTGTCGTGTGTTGTGACGTGGATTGCTAAATGTACAGACAGCGGAAAAAGTGTTAAAAACTATTTAAAAAATCGACTGTCTTCCGGGAGTGGCTACGGGAGTGAAAACAAAATTTTTGCCTACAACGGTGTCAGGAAAGGATTACCTTTCCTCCCAGTAGTAAGGGGAGTTTAGCGGTGGTTTCTCATGTCAAGAATGTCCTAGAGAAGCTCGCCTAGAGAAGCTTTCAAATTAAAAACGCTAATACAAAAGTTTTTCACAACCCCCTCTGGTTTCGAAAATGTGACAAACGGTGACGAAGACGGGGGTAAAAAATTGTAAAATTCGTGTGACGTTATTTATGGTTCAGATTTCGAAAATGTGTCGAAGATATTAAAATTACACCGTCACATTCATTTTAATAAATATTGAAACTTACTTAGTTTAAATGTAATCTGTTGTGCAAATACGAAACAATAGAGTCACGTTCCGTGGGTTCAAGCAACGACCTAACCTAGTTTGGGAGGGATGGATTAGACGCTTAAATGAATCTAGAACAGGCAGATAATACAGTAAACTTAAGGCCGAGTCTTCTTACAGTAAATATCTAGAACATTGGTTTGCTAACCTCTTATGTATACTCTGTGTAAATAACAAAGAATATTCACTGCTGTTACATTGAATTTGTCTTGGCAGGGGCGATTATATTGGCCGTGGAGACAAGCGTTCGAGGACACGTTAAAGAGATCCCTCAAACCTTGTAAATCCCAAATATTGCTATGGTTCCTTCCTCTGCAACGGGAAGGATCCGTCTCCTGCACGGTGAATCCATGGATTGCCAAGAAATTCGTCTCTCAAGGTAGTCAAGTAACAAGATAGGCTCAATTTACTTGCATATATTACCAAGATCTCTCTCTCTCTCTCTCTCTCTCACTCAATTAATAATCGAAATGACACATACTCTTAAAAAAAGTGTGTGTGTCATTCCCATGCGCGATTGAAGTTTCTACTCTTTAGGTAAGGCGTAACGTTTGACATTATTCACCATAGATTTCCATATCTCGGTTTTAAATATGAAAGTTCATTCTTAAGGTGTAAATTTAATTTAAAAAAAAATAACTTCACGTGCCGACTGTACGTGAGATCAACCGATAAAAATGTAATAAATAATAAAGTATTGAAATAATTTTCGTAATTTAATAATATCCTTTTATGACTCTGTAAATACGCTGTGGCATGTCGGTGTTGTGTAAAAGTTGTGCGGCTATGTGAACTTTTTTTTTAATTTATGCCAGGCAAAGGCGGTGATTGTACTTTTCATATTCGTCCTGAACGCAAAGGCGTGTCGCGTTTAAAGACTCCTGCTCCACACTCAGTGATCAAACAAGTGTACAAATATTTGAAGCCATAGTGTGGCGCCCGTATTACTAACCAAGAAGAAGAAGATTCAGGTTCCCTACTTATATTCGTTAAAAAAATAACGATTGACTGTAATGTCGATAGAAAAGAAATATCTGTCCAATGAATTGAGCCTAATCTTCGAGACGACCCAAACTTTTGTATACTCGACTAGGTGGCCGTGGCGATACAGGCGTGTATATATATTTTTTTGAAAATTTCCATTCAAATGCCAGATTAATCTTTGCTCGCGTAATAAAACACAGATAGAGGTAGTAACAGTTGTTTAATTACTCACCACTTATTTTAATAGTTTAGGAAAATACATAACTTATTTTAATGTACCAGATCGACACGTGTCAACCAACCACCAAAAGCGCGCCAACACATGTCAACTGTCATCTTGACAAACTCCATAGACATAGATCTTATGCTATTTTCATAGATGAAATTTAACATGACATATTAATAAAATTTACTTTTTATAAAAAAAATTTATATAATAAAAACCAATTAATTTGACTGAAAGTTATTAAACCTAACACTTGCAATTGATATTGTGCATTTAAAGTCTGAGCTCTCCACCTTTTGAAGAGTTATAAGTATTTTAGTTGTTTATAATGTTGGGGTAACCCCCAATATTACAGGACTAACGTCCTAGACTACCGTTGTTACAGTATAATAAGCGAGCATATGCGTTGAAATTGCGTTATTTGCGTTTAGTAAAAGTGTTAAATATTCTAACGGGGTAATTTTGTTTGGGGGCTAATAACGTAACATAAATTTAACTGGCATGAATACAATTTGCGACCTAGTTGTGACGCGGGTATTGACACCTTTACGCAAAGGAGTTCGTCAAACTATGTATGTACATATGTCATTCAGTCTGTACCTCGTAAACACGCTCAAAACTAGTTCATACCTAATCAATACTACCGCGTTCTCCATTCCTAATACAATATGTTAATTGTACATATGACTATGGGGATTTATGCTATATACTACTGTATATTCAGAACTAACATTGTTCAATGCAATGAACTTATAACTTACTATAAAATAAAACCTATAAGTTTAGAATTTTCTTGAAGAAATCTATATCTTTACTTTTATACTATATATAAAGCTGAAGAGTTTGTTTGTTTGAACGCGCTAATCTCAGGAAGTACATGTCCGATTGGAAAAATTCTTTCAGTGTTAGATAGGTCATTTATCGAGGAAGGTTATAGGCTATATATAATCAGGCTTAGTCCAATAGGAGCGGAGCACCAATGAAGAATGTTTCAAAATCGGGGGTTCTTTTTCCCATTTGAGTGCTTCCGCTGCGTGCGATGCGTAAGCGGTTAAAGTTTCACAAAAATCATGTATGACGGAATTGTTCCACTTTATAAGTTCCAAATAAAAGTCCGCGACAGCATATGTCTATCTCTTAAGGTTGCCTGCCTATAATTCTTTGTATGCTAACCAAATTTGTTCTAAAATAATGCACTATTTGCGAAGGTGTTTTTATAAACATGATTTTGATCTTTATACAAAATCTATTTTTTAAACTCCTAAACGATAAAAGTGACTCTCGTGGACGAAATCGCGGGGAACATCTTGTATAAAATATAATTGAATACCTATTTTCCTTGCTCACGCCGTAACTTGGCCTCACCGATTTAATTATTATTTTTTAATATTCTTCGAAGTCCAAGGAAGGTTCTAATGCAGACAGCATTGAAACAAGAATAAGGACTCCGCGGAAAATATTAAAAACCTTTGAAATTCGACAAAATCATTTCATTCAACGGGAACAGAGTAAAGCAAGTTGAAATGGCAATGAGCAGGACAAAAAGATTTGACGATCGTTGGTGACTGAAGGTCATTCAGTGACGACCATGCTTGGGAAAAAAGAAAGGCAACACGGCCTCGAACCCGGTGGACTGATGATTTGTTGCGGGTCGGCGGAAGCTGTTGCATACAAGCGGCGCGACACTGCCATTCTGCAGAAACTTGATGGGGCATAAACGTAAGCTGTTTAGCAGCGGACGTACCCAGTCTGAAATGATGTTGATGATGAACGAAGTCAAAACTTTTTCATACAATCAAGATTTTTAAAGTAATAGTAAAACGTAAAAACTCCAACTTTTGCCCATATTTTATTTTATTTTATTTAAAAAAGGTTCACCAGCAGTTGTTACAATGATACATAGGTTATTTTAAAATACATAAAAGGGGTAGAATTCCTTCTTGTTTTTGATATCCCGATAATAGCCGTTATTGTGGGGATTCTGGGGATGATTTCATACTTCAGTCCGTCATCTTAACTCGCCCCACATCCACATCCTCTGCTACCTAAGCAGACCCTAGTACTACGACCGAGATAACGCTTTGATGAAAACAAAGTTATATATTTTATTATAAAATGGACAAATGGGCAGGCGGTTAACCTGATTGACTATGCCCATAGACGATTTCTCCACCAGAAGGCTCGCAGATGCGTTGCCGGCATTTAAGAAATTAATATTATAAAATAAGTAAGTATTCACTTTTCATGATAATAATTAGAGGTAGCCCCACGCTTGCAGTCTTTTCGGTCAGCAGCCGAATTCATCCGGGTACCAGTACCTTTTTCTCACATAAGATCGTCGTGAAATGGCGGCAATGCTGTCACGCCAAGTGATTCGTACAGTTTGTGAGACTTCCCGGTGGCCTAATCTCGTTTTTGAAGGCCAGCAACGAATCTGCGAGCCTTCTCATTGTGCTGATGTCCATGGGGGTCGTTAGTCACTTATGTAAACCGCATACTACCTTACCCCAAAAAAGATATTAATATCTTAAGTGTACGTGGTATATAGAAGTTCTAAGGTGTATATGATATGTTTAAACCTTTTACAATGTATAAATTCGAATCTCACACATAATGCCATTATAATAGAAATGTCAGGGGTATTAGAGATGCGCGATTAAACACACATAATAATTAACTTAATCCCATCTTCCTTTGTTAAGGGCTGAGCATTGTTGTTAAACCTTAAATCACTGCGCACGATGTTGTGACGTCATATAATATTGTTATATACAAAACAGCCCCTTAGTGTCCAATAGAAGGAAAGATAATTCATCATAAAGTTTTCTTTTACTATACCGGACATATTTCCTTTACTCGAAGACACTAAAGCGAGTAGTACTTGTAGATCTTACAGTTCTATGAAAGACCAACATCCCTAAAGACCACCTGATAAAAACAAACAAGTACTGTTACCTAACCAATGAGCTCACTAAAAACGGTTATAAAACCAGCCTATACGCGGTAGAGGTAGGAGCAAGGGGTATACCAGCATAATCACTAAACGACCCACTAAAAGACCTCGGCTTGTCAGGAACTATCATAAGTTCATTACTAGAAAGGACATCTATAGCCGCACATACCAGATTTGGCTAGGCAGGGGAGGAACACTGGCAGTGAAGATGAGTGTTAGTGATCACTATAAAGAGCGCGCTCTTAAACTTAAACCTGGGTCACAAGTCCCGGGCACTGCTATGGTTCCTTCCTCTGCAAGGTGTTGGACTCGGCACCAGCACGGTGAATCCATGGAATGCTAAGAAATTCGTCTCAGTCACAATAACATTTACTTTTTGTTAAGTCCCTCTATATTAGTTAATATTAAGTTTTACTTATTATTAAGGCGTCTGTACACATTGAGCCAAGGTATTGGGCTAAGGTGTAGAAACCTTCTTGGTGGTATGTTGGTAGTTGGCGCCTTCATTGGCTGGCCAACTGAATTTTGTCGGTTTTTCGTGAACACAGCAAATGATCTTGACACGCTCTGCGAACGGCGCGGCGTTCACACGTTGGCGTCTTATTCAGTTCGGTGTCATTCGTCAGTACAGTTACGCGATTAAATTTTTGTTTACTCGTACTTTCTTTTACGTCTTTTCCTCTTTGGTGCACTTATAATAATTAAACGAAGTGCACAAACAAATTGCCACGGCCGTAATAGATTCTACGTCCATTTTTATTAAGGGCCTATTCATAACGATAGATACTTGGTGTACAAACAGCGAAATTGGCAATTCACTATGTTGGCACAACTTGCTGGACCAGTACTTGGCCGTTGTATACAGCTGCCTCTCTATATATAATAATAAATAATAAAATTTTATTTTCTAACCACTTTGTAATTCATGTTAAAATACACAGTTTTGGTGGCCAATAAATTAAAAATACTAACTAACAAAACATCCCTTAAAAAATTATATTCATTTTAGACGCCTGTATCAACAATAACGGTATACATAAACTCCTTTATTGTCAGAGTTAGGTTTATAAACCCACAGATTGGTTTTCCCTTACTTGCCAAAAAAAAGGCTCTATACAAATTTCCATACTTTTGACTTCAAAAAGGAAACCAAAGCCAATTTGCACGTCGAACTCAAAACTTGTGGAAACCTCCACAAACTTTTATCCCGAATTTGAACTCTTTAGAGACCGAATTTCCATAACTTTTATTTTTCTTCATCTTTTCTTTAAAGAGAAATTGGTTGTCTGTGAAGTTGGTTTACGGACGATAATTTTACGAGATAACGCCGAACGCTTGCTGGTCGTGCCTCTCTATGACTTGTTCCGCGCTCTCGCTTGCACGTTCCGCTCAAACGAAACGTGACCCTTTTTCGTGCGTGCAGCCGGCGTTCATCGGTTTACAAGACATCAAAAATATAGCAAAGAGTTAATAAACACCTGATTGAACTGACTGATCTCATATGGCGTGGTCGAGAATATTTGTCCATCTTTCTGCCGTTAAATTACCTGAGCATCTCAAGGTTCCTATATGGTAGGACACAAATCGGCAGGAAAGTTCCGTGTTGATATTGACCTTGATTTTATTAAGAGCAATAAGTTTTCTGACCTTTGTGATGTAGCTATCATTTTTTATTATTATTAAAACGGGAATTATTATGATGATGTTGTTTAATTATGTAGAAAGCTGTCCTTCCTTCTGACTAACTATCTAAGCGCTTGTTAGGATTGGTTACGACAGTTGGTTTTAAAGTTTAAAACGGACTTTTTGAAATCTGACTAGAAACGTTTATTTGCGTGCATGCTTAGTACGACATAATATCTATTTGGCAATTAACACAACATACGGTTGTCATGATTACGCTTTGACATCATCCAATAATAAAATGTATACATGTGTGTGTAAATCGTTTGGCATTGGTGTGCGTAAGGTTTTATTTTAAATAATGTAGTGCATTCATAATGCATACTTTATCAAAGTTTTTAACATTTATACTCCCTACTGTAGGTATATAAACGTATTGTGCCAAATTTCACAATCCTCCGTCTGCGCAATTTTCGTAAAATGGTTCCGAAAGTTTTTGCTTCACCTATTATATATTTTTTCCCGTTGATATATCAAGGCTCTAATCTATAAATCCACAACGGGGTGCTTTGAAAGCAATTTTCTGTCTGTATTAAATTAGCTGTGGACAATGTAAGAAAGAAATATTTAATTGCCTATTTTTTAGGCGATCACGAATATTTAAGTATATTTCATCTAACTTTATTTATTTGTTGCAGGTATCGCATGGTGACGTAAAATGAAGCTACAACGGACTTTAGTGACATATTTAGAATGATGCTCTAAGTGATAACGGATTGGTACCTATGGACAGTGACCATGTGTTCTAGAGTGTTGGTTGCGTTCGTCTGTGCCTTTTTGGGCTCCACATTCTGTAAGTGTTTTATGTCAGATTAGCTGTTCACTTCGCTGTGTACTTCGTCCGCGTAAAATTGGGTGAAAACATTTAGCTTAGTGATATAATAGCCTATAATAGCCTTCCTTGATGAATGGGCTATCTAGCACTAAAATATTTTTTCATATTGGACCGGTATTTGTTTAGATTAGCGCATTCAAGTAAACAAACAAACTCTTCTACTTTATATATTAGTATAGAAGGCCGTATGATTGTTAGCTTTGTTTGTTTATAATACATAAAAAGTCACGTTCCATTATATATTATATGAAATATGTTGACGTTAAATAATTAGTACTTTCTTACGATTGCTTAGTGGACACCAAGTGATATGTAGGGGTCGGTACCAAGCCAGAAAGATTCCCCACGCAACACACGAGTAGGTGTCTCTGACCGTAAGAAAGTACTAATTATTTTTTGCTTTTTAGTTTCTTGGTGTCATTGAAGGCGGTTTTCTTTTTATTTAAAAGACATTATTTTTCAATTTTTAGTTGAAAGTAGATTTGTTTTGTCTATATACTATATGGGTAGGCCAACTAAACTCATTGCTCTAAGGACAGGTGAGGTTCCGGAATAAATGAAAGCATTATCCACGTATAACAATGTATATGTACATAATATTTTAGAATTTCATTGATTTCTCAAAAATCGCTTCTACGATCTTGATAAAATTTATACACGACCACCTCTGAAGTATAGTCTACCAAACAAAACAAGAATCATCAAAATCGGCTCATAAATGGCGATGTAATTGAGTTACCTACATGCAAAGAAAAAAAACGTACACTCGAATTGAGAATATCCTCCTTTTTTTGAAGTCGGTATAGAATGATCATTAACACGCCTTGAAAATAATCAGTGTACTTTAAACTGTTGCAATTAACAAACTCTTGATGACCAGAGCACAGGTTCACAATGACTTTCCAACTTTCACCTGCGGAACTTATGTTCGTAATTTGTGGAAAATGAATAATTTGCATGGCGATAATCAATGCTTTGTTCGTTAGATATGGAGACCGCGTATCGGCAGACGTAGCGTGGGACGCCCCCCAGCCAGATGGAGCGACGATCTGCGCAAGATGGCTGGCAAAAACTGGATGCGTGTAGCCAAAGATCGGGCTAAATGGCGCGCCATGGGAGAGGCCTATGTCCAGCAGTGGACTGCCGCAGGCTGCTGATGATATAGCATACTTCAAAGAAATTCGGTTCTATATTATACTAATCCCGTTTGTTTTAAATCACTACTAGAACGTTAATGACACAAAGGAAGATAATAAAAGTGAACGAATATCAAAAAGACATATTTACAAACGTGATTTATAAGATAGCTTCTGTAGGATTGTACAAAGAATAAAAATTGGTAGAAAAAAATATTTTACTTACACGTTTATATCTTTATACCCAAATAGAATCGATCTATATTTTATTTGCGTAGAATATTTTTCGTTAACTATTATAATCCATATAGACTTATGACTTACATGTCTTTTTAAAATGAACAGATATTTGTTTAGTTTTGTGCTGTGTTTAGTTTTTCTGTAAATAAAATGATAATATCTGCAACTTTTTTATAAAAACAATGGGACAAAAACCTTGCATATTTGTGATATACTAATATAATGTTTAGTTTTAAATGCTGTCTGAGCTCTGTTAGCAAAATTTTACATTTTGCCTCTCTTTTCTAAGGAAATAACTCTTCAGTCAATAATTACAACGCAGTATTCACGCAGCCTGCTCACTAATAATAGAACTTAAAGCTTCTGATACCAATCGCAGTACGGCAGTCACGCGTCTTTTGCAAGCACTTCTAAAAGTAATTTTTTAGCACAATTATGTATATTTCTTTTTAAAACATTCGTTATATTTTCGTGATAATAGGTCGACTTACAGCTAACTATACAAGGGTTTCGACGCGCCTTAAACTGAGAAGAGCCCGCAATAACTTCAGTCGGGTACTTATCAATAAAGTCGAACTTGGTAGTGAATCGTCTAATATCATTCGCAGCGCGGTGGTCGCTCGGCCTTGCTAATTACGGACGGGCGTGCGTGAGCGTTCGCGTGAACGGTCCCAACGAACGTTAGTTGTAAACGCTAGCAGTTTAGATATTTACTAACATGTGTACACAATTAATTTTTACGACATATCAGATAACCGGCCGGGCGCGCCGGAGCGATACGCTGCTGTCTTAGCGTGCTGTGTGAGCCTAGGTTAATTGTTGGTAGCCTAGGTTATTCAAAACGGTGGTCGTTTGTCAATAGATATATGTATGTTCATGGCAGAAAACCGCCGAGGCGTCAAGACAAATATATAAGAATATTGATCCTATGACGCCACTGATGATTTTTTGAAGGTATTCCGGCAATCATGTAAGAAGTCCCACACTCTCAGATGAGGTTGAACTTGTATATGGGGTTCAGACTCAATTGGGGTGCGGAAAGGCATCTTCGATCCGTTTTTCCACTGGAAAATGTAATGAAAAAATGTTATTTTCAAAAAAAATTAATATTACATACTTAAATTACGTATAAATGGTAAATTAAATTCTTTATTATACCTCTTTGTAAGTGTGTATCTACCCAATCTTTCTATCTGTATAAATAAATGCGATTTATCAAAATACGCTTAAACTTCTCAACGACTGCACCAAAATTGATAATTCTTTTTCAGTTGTGTTCATTTTTGTCAGGGAAGGGTTTGTATACTTAAAATATGTTGTCTGTCTGTGTGTTTGTTACGACTAATTTCCCTAACACCTTACTAATAAATAAATATAGACTTTATGACATATGGACTTCTGCTCCTAAGGTAGACAACTTAATGCCTGTGTTATATGTAACAGACGCCGTTTTAGACAAATATTATTTTTTTAGATATATATAAATACATACATAGAGATAATACACCCAGAGTTGAGGCGGTAATCGAACCCACGATCCTGGAGCGGAAGGCAGTGTCACTGCCCATTGCGCCAACGGGCCAATCATAACTGGCCTAAACATAAAACAGCAAAGTAATTAGGTCTTCGCACAAAGAAAATAAAACCCCTCAAAACATAAGAGAAACACTGAATTCAAGCGGTACCTATACGCGGTAATCAGCTAGTAATCAAAGAATAGTTCCAAAATATGTTACGTTATGAATAATGTGAAAATGTATATTGTATTATAACGTAAACAATATTCAGTCCGTTCAGAGTAATCTGTCAAAGAACCGGTCCAATATAAAGTCAATATCAGCCTCCACAAAGCACGGGCCCGGCCGGGGAAGACACAAGCGCACAATTCAGCCCGCGCCTATTCTACAGGCGAATTCAATTAACAGTACAAGGCACGAGGGCAATAAATTCTCTAAACAATCAGAATTCGAGGCCGGTAATATGTCCGTCCGTGCATACGCATTGCGGCCGAGTTTAATCAACGAATAAACAACGTGTACCACGCCTCCCACAGGACATGTGTATTCTATGCGAAAAAGCTTTTCAGCTCGCCGCCAAATCCAAGTGTATGCACGAAAAAGTACCGACTGTTTGATTTAAAACACTTTATTTGTATAGCCGTAAGAACAATGTACAAATAGCTATAGTCTTTGAAACACTTGTCCAGAAGGTATATCAAAGAAATCTTTATATAGTACGTAAAGAAACTCAAAATCGAAGTACCTATCCTAATATATAAAGTTGAAGAGTTTGTTTGTTTGATGAACGCGCTAATGTCAGGAACTAATTCAGATTTAAAAAATTCTTTTAGTGTTAGATAGTCCATTTATCGAGGAAGGCTATGAGCTATATATCATCCAAAATTAAATAATTTTTTTTACCTAATTTTACGCGGACGGACTCGCGGACACAGCTAGTAATTGTATGGTAGAAAACCGCTTATCACCATTTCGTTTACACATTTAACTATTTGAAAAAAAAATATGGAAAACTTTTTGATGGTATTAATGACATATAAGTCAAATACTTTAACTATAATTGGCTCAGACCATATCTGACCCAAGCTTTTTGTAAAACCCTGAAAAGTGCACTAAATAATATTACTATTTACTGGACTTCATAAACTAATGTACTTAGATAATACACTAGAATAATACACTATCCATTGCTTAATTTTGATATTGACTTACTGAAATACATTAGTATTTTAATTACATGAACTAATGACCAATCGATCATAATTTGTCACAGACTATCTGATCAGAGAGAATGTTTAGTTTGAAAACATTGAATCTCACTTATATACGAAAGAATGAGGATGTTAATAAATTCTGACTTTGGATTGTGCCCTCAAATAATATGGTGGCATCAGAAACATTGTCCATCTTTTTGATTGATACATTTACTGTGGGTTTTGAATTTAGCAAAAAAGACTTCTGGTCTAAAAAAATTGATGACCGCAGAAGTCTAATGACTTTAAGCAATGGTTTCTTGTGATCAATAATTCATTAAAGTATAAGAGTAGAAAGTCTTGGAAAGTTTATTTTTCTCAGTATCTATTCCAACTCTTGATACACTTCAACCTCTGTACATTCTCCTTCAGTACTTTCCAGCTCTGATCCTTATAGATTACTACCATATAACTATTGTCAAGACAAAATAAAAATTTTGATATCTAGATTTAGATTTAAAAGATTGCTTTGCTATGCTCGCCTTACAGAACATCTATCTGCTGAACAGTGTTATAATAACAGCATTATGTGAATGTATTATTATTGATGCCTTTTTAGGGTTCCGTAGTCATACGAGTAACGTTTATAGTTTCGTTCTGTCGCTCCGTCCGTCCGCTCGTCTACTCTGTCCGCCCTAACTAACTTCTACAATTGTGAAATGCATAAAATTTGGTACAATTGACCACTGAGAGTAGGTTCCAATTTTGGTATATGAAAATAATTATACTTTTACAGAGTGGTTCCCATACAGGTGAAGTAGGGATGAAGTTTTGTTTTCATTCAAAGTATTTTGCATGGTGGTGTCTGCAGAATTTCCAAAGTATTCGATGTGGAGACTTGACGTTTTCCATGTTGATAATAAATACTAAAAACACATTAGAAAAATATTTTCAGCAAAATCAGACAATTGCTATTGAAGTTATTTAATAAATACTTTTATCGGGTATCAGTTACCCGCAAAGGTGGGCCAATATTGCGACTTCCTGGATACCCTCCAATGGCCGCCGAGGACCCGGCAGGCCGAGGAAGAGGTGGCGCGACGATTTGGATAGCTTTGCGGGAAAGTCATGGATGAGATTGGAAAGAGGATGTCCAGGAAAGAGGAAGGTGGATCAAGAAGGGGGAGGCCTTTTCCCAGCAGTGGGACACAACAGGCTAATAAAAAAAAAGATACCGCACCCTTTTTATATAGTCGTGTCCTAACGCACTGTTAGCCACTTTATTTGTTTTTTTGCCATACTAAAATAAAATGCATATCTAAATGACGGTTGTCTCTTGTCAACTTGTCTTTCCACAGTATTCTGTCGTTTACATGAAATGTCCTATTGTAATTGCAGTCTAAAACCGGGTCTATCAGAAGAAAAGGCTGCTTTACAATCATGTACGTTCTTCAAGGCCCTCAAATTCTTGCTAGGTGAGTATCGAGTTCGTTATTTAATTAACAGAAGTACCCATTAGTATATATAAATACTAAGTTATTTATTAATACCGATGGATTCAGACTGAATACGAGAGGTATGTATCTATAATACCGGAGCCAGACTCATCATCACAGCCATAATCATTTCAATGATCATTCAAATGAAAATACACGAAAATTTTTCAACAGTTTAAATCTCTATAGGTAGGGCGCCTATGTTATTAACCACCATTCTTATGGAATAAAAAAAAATGTTTGGAAAAATCAAACATATTTTTATAGATATGTTTTTTTACAACATAAAATCACTTTACTATCGATTTGCTTTTGTTAGTGCTCTCAAAAAAATAAGTTTAAAAAAATCAGTATGTATAACATACACACTCGCATATATTATATACTATATACATACTCGCATGATATTAGTCTAGTTGCTATCATTCTTATCTCTTTTTATCGCCACAAGAATGATAGAGATAGTATAGACATACAATGAAGTTAGGGTTGCCTCTATGAAAATTATATAATTTGGATTTTTATATTAAATTTGTGTTCAGTGTTCGTTACTAGAAAATGTAAAACATGAGTGTCCCTTTCCATGTGGACTTATATAATATGTGATACACAAACTTGCAGTTATTTTAGTATATATAAACAATACTAGTGAGTATTAAATAATGGCTTGTCTCAGGATTTGTTGATCTTCGATGTAATCGGAGAAATTTAGGTCGCAAAATTAGACGTTAAAAGAAAATACCAATGTCCTCTGAAATATGAAAAGTCCCCTTGGTAAGGGGCAACCCTAACCTAATAGAGATAGGTCCAATTTTACCGTTGGAGCCTTATGCTAATAACAATTATCAATACAAAACTTATCTCCACATCTGATCCATTAATTATATTTGGAGCGAGCGCTCATTATTTTAAAACAAAACACGTCGAACCATGTTAAACATGTCAATCATATATCATACAACGCTCGCGGTAATTTATTACCAACGGCAACCGCCTGAAATGTTGCCTTTCAGCTAATTAACTATGTAAAAATTATCAATTAACTGCCCGTGAAATTGCGACGTATATTGTCTTTTACATTCTTTTAAATAATTTCTGAATGTCATTTCAGCTCTAATTAAGATCTCGTTTGGTGAAGTAAATAAATTTTTAATGTTAGTGAAGTAAGTAAATGTTACTTGTTGGTGAACTAAATAAATAAATAGAACCATGCATTTCTTTGCATTTTTCGGGGATATAAGCAAAGTAGGTCTTTTTCATGATTGTTTTATATCTTTTTTTACTTAATTTGTATAATTAATTAATCACACTGCTGAGTAAAGAACTCTTTTTCTTCCTCATTTATGTCTACCTGGTTCTTTTAATCTTTTCTGAATTATTTTTAATTATTTAAGTGATGTATTGCTGTTTTTTTTTGTCTTCTTCTCATTTCAATGGTAAACTGTAAATTTTGACAGTAAGGGCCTATAATTTCAAACCCCAAAAAGTAACAACATCAATTGTTCGAATTGAGGCGGCCATCAAGTTCTCGCGCGTGCAGAGGTATTGGAGCACGCAGGGCACGATAAAAGGTGACTCATTTTTTGAACTTTTCTTTAATAGTATTATGAACTTGTTAAAGTGTTAATTAAGTAGAATCAATTAGCCGACGAATCGTAGATACGTTATCGTTCCCGTGTATGTACAATAGTGATTTCCAAAGAAAGTGGCGTAGCTGTGATTCACTCAACTCTTAGCATACAATGAAAGGAAGCAGTAACAATTTGACCCGACTTCCGCTTGTTTACAAGATGGCGCTCAAGAGTCTTGGCTCACCAGAGAATTTACTGCGCTATTGCCTTAATCTCTTCATCCTATCTTTTATATACTTCACTCTCAAGATGGTTCAACGGAGAAAGCACTGATGAGGTATCCAGTTCGAACTTGAACTCGACCTTCGTTCACCTAAAATTTTTCCAGGGATATTTTTTTTTATAAAACAAGGGGCAAACGAGATTCCGGCACTCACCTAAGTGAATACCGACGCCCATGGACAACTGCATAACCTGGGGGATCGCATTGTGATGCCCTTAGATGTCCTGGGCCGCACGCGCGCTACACTGAAGGAATCAGCATGTTCTCCCTGGCCTAGAGGCCACTTTAGTTGCATTAAGTATTAATTTAATATAATACGCTCGGTGGATTCTATGACAACAATGGGTTGGGTGAAGTAAACATGGAGTAGGGAAGTCAGAGTGATATCTATTGAAACGGATTACTTTAAGTTGAATTTACACTGTATTGTTACTTTAAGTAGAACAAGTTTAGATTTTATATGACTTGTGCGATCCTTTCTTTCTCCTTTATTGTTTAGCCATAGCGCCCTTAAGGTACTCTTCGAAGTTAGTTTTTGTTAAGCAACGATTAATAAACGTTGTATTTGTAAGTAACAACGAATAAACAGGTATTTGTTGTTACTTCGCTATGTATCATTTTTCACGTTTCAATATATGCTAACAATATGTAGCAAAAAATTGTTACTCTTGTCGTTTTAGAAAAAAATAAATAAATAGGCAAGGCTTGTAGGGTTCAAATTTTTTAATTACTGTCCCACTGCTGGGGAAATACCTCCCCCTTCTCCAACCACACCTTCCTTTCCTGAAAGGGTAAAATATTGAGATAAAAAATAGGGATTGAGTGCTTAAGTATTATTGAATAACTTAGTTGAGGTTAATTTAAATACATAGTTGTTAATATCCTATTTCTTTGTTACAGACGACAGCAGCAGAAAGAAAGTCAAATCTGAGCAAGAGGTAAGTCTTTATTTGGCATTACTTTTGTTTGAAGAGGATCACCATATATGGCGCTCGCTTATGTTGGGTTGACGAGAAAAAAAATTCGGGCTTGCCTTTCATGTTTGCGCGAATATGACAAATGCTCGTATATATCTCGGCAATATATTAAATAGTGCTGTGAAGTTCGAGGTTTCGTAACATTTCGTTTCTCTAAATTCGATGTCTCATTACGAATACAAACAAAAAAAGACCACGACCGCTACTCCTAGAATGATTAATCTATTACTCCTTCCTTCCTTTAATTATACATACTGATTATTTATTACTATCTATTTTATTTCTAAACTGTAGGATACTAATTCCAAACCATTATTTAACAGGGTTTTTTTATGTAATGCAAATATACATACTGCCTGCCTAATTTCAAACAGTTTCTAGATGTTTGCATATACATACCATTAAATTATACCACTGGGTATATATTTTTTATTTTTTGTGGGTATATTGTATATGTATGTTTTATTTGTAGCTTGCATAGCTGCTACTCGCAACTTTAACTTCGCAACCCGCGTGTATTCAGTAATTTGTTAAACTAAAGTAAAACAAATTAAACATTCATAAATGCTAACTTTCACGAATATCGGTTGACTTGGTGAGTGACACTGGGAACATACATAGTGAGACTGGATTTTTATATATTAAAATCGATATTTAAATCGATTTAAAGTGTTTTCCTCGGCCGTGAATCGAGAGATCTATCACTATAGAATCGTGACAACATAATATTCGCAAAATGGTCTGCCAATGCGGAACTGTTACACCAATAACGTTTAAGGACTCATGTGGGTTTACTAGTGTTGTCTTTTAATCTTTGTTTGCTTTCACAGATTAGATAATTGCGATTCTTTAGGGCGTAACGCTGATCAACGCGACCCAATTATTTTATCTTGCCCGTTTTTCCCTTGTTTGTTTTTGAACGTCTAACTGATAAATAATGTTTCTGTTCAATTTGCAGTCTAAAGTTTTCGAAACCCAAAAAATATAGTTCGTAACGTGCTTTTATTCATAAAAATTAGTATATTCCTAATATTTGACGATTCAAAAGAGTTTGTAAAAGTCTACTTAAATAACATATAATTTGAATTTAAAGACGCGGAAGGCTAGGACTTTCTACAATTGCTTGTTGACATTAGTTCGTATCTTTGATGATTTGCCATCTAGAACTGTAATATTCTATGACAACACTAGTTAATTTTAGTTATATTGTGTTTTTTTTAGGTTATTGTGTGGGATTAGCCTTGCCTTCCTAATTTAGTGCGCTCAAATAGGTTTTTAGTTCGAGCTGAGATCGTAGAGATATCATGTAAACAAACCCTGAAATGTCAAATAAAACGATAGACCTTGTCGTATCTCCAAAATGGACTTGACGTTAAACTACAAATTTGTTTACATGAAACTGCAATAAATATTTTTTTTTATATAACAAGGGTCAAACGAGCAGGCAGCAGGGCAGCTAAGTGCTTACCCACGTCCATGGACATCTGCACGACCAGGAGGCTAATAGATGCGGTGCCGGCCTTTAATGACGAGTTTAGGCCACAGGGAAGTCTTACAAACCAAACGAAACAAATTTTATAACATTTACTAAGTCATTTACATATGTTATAAAGTGTAAAGGTCCTAAGACGGATCCTTGAGGCCCGGAAGGAAGACAGGGTCGCTGCCGACTGCGCCAACGGGCCAGTCAGTCAGTCAGTCAGTATTATAAATGTGAAAGTTTCGTTACTTTTTCACGCCTAAGCCGCTGAACTATTTTTGATGAAACTTGGTATAGATATAGTTAAGACGTTGGAGACGAATATAGGCTACTTTATGACACGAAAATTAAACGTGGAAGGGGTTAAAATTGATTTGTATGAAATACGAAAAAAACAACGCGGGCAAAGACGGGGGTTGAACCTAGTGCTGATATATATCGTTCGTTGATTCGAGTTTAGATTAAAATATTTGTTACACTTCTCAACTATTTGGGGATAGATTGATTTATCGGCACATAGAAAGCCTGTAACAAAGTGACGTATGGGCCTTTTGAGAGTTACACAGAGTAGATTTGCTTAGATGCAGCTTAAATAAGATCTTAACAAATAAAAACAACTTCAACTCGTCAAAACTGAACTAAATTGAAATGGAACCATACAGGAAACACCAGCTTTCAAATAGAAAAAGAATCATCAAAATCGGTTCATCCACTCGAAATAATACAATCGAATTGAGAACCTCTCCTTTGTCAAGTCGGTTCAAAAAGTAAGCCGGGCAATTTGTTCGGATTTTACAATGTAATTCAATCTGTGCAAAATTGTATGTTTCCAGTTTGTTGAATTAGAAAATTAAACCCGGAATTAACTTTGCAGAAAAGTATTTTATTTATGCCGATAAATGTATTTTGGTCCTCTTTGTCCCCTATATCGTTATGTCCGCCTTAAAATATCTCAGTTTAAGTCACCTCTGTGTCCAAATTGCTCTGTACAACACGTGCACAGTACCAAAGGTACGATTTGTAAAAGCCAAAGCCCCACAAATTCGATGCACCCGGGAACACGGCGAACGGACATGAATTTTGACTAATACGCGCTCACAGCACATTTTATGATAAAAGCCGTTCCGCAGAGCCGGATGCGAGGATTTAAAAGCTTCTACACTTTTTATTTTTTAACAGATAGGGCTTCACAAATGTAGCGATAATAAAAAAGCTCAACGGTACAAGGTATGGACTGAAATCCGCAAGGTACCCGGTTTAAACTCCACCGCCGTTGAGGTATTGTCGCATCCACTCCTAATACAAGCTTTTAATTTAAGCTTAGTAGGAGTAGTAGTAAGTATTCCTAACATTCTCTAAAAAAAAAATAATAAAATGTATTTAGGAATTATATGATACGGAATTGTTAAAAAGTATGTAGACTCGTTCGCTACCCAAAATTCACGGCTAATCTGAAGAGTCCTAAGAAATTAAATAAAAATCATGGTCAAATCTTATTCAAAAATTTGTTCACCAAAAGCAGCTTATGCGATGTGTCCAATACCACAGAAGTTGTGGATGGAAGTAAAATAGAGATAAATAAAAATTTTAACAAAAAAAAACCTATTTCAAACTGTCAGAACTCGACCAAATTGCAATTGAACTACACGACTAGCACCAGCTTTCAAATAAAAAAGCATTATCATAATCGGTTTTCACCCAGTCGAAAGTTCTGTGGTAACAAACATAAAAAAATACAGTCGGATTGAGGACAGCCTCTTTTCTTGAACTCGGTTGAGAAAGGAAATGGATAGAAAAGGAGAAGACCTTTGCCCAGCAGTGGGACAGATCAAGCTAATTATTACAACACATGCTTATCCCGAAAGTCTAAAAAAATTTTAAGTATGAACAAGAGTTGGTCCACTAGAGGCAGACTATTAGATGTGCTGCGGAGCGTGAAGCATATCTTATAAATACCGTCTCCGAGCCATCCCTCCTCCATTAATGCGTACTCAGCGAGTCGCATCGGATCATACGTGGGTTCGACGTCCGCTATATATAAAACCAACCTTCCGGAAGACGCCCCGATAACGCAAGTTTTACTCAATCCTCTCTGTTCATAGATTCGTGTAAAATTTAAACGTACTTGTTTGTCTCATTTTTATTTACTGTTTCTCTCAATTTGTTAACCTCTAAATGTTTTCCTTAAACGTCGTTTTCATAGCCTAGTAAATAAGGATGAACGGACTATATCCCAGCACACAGGATAATCCTTTATCCACACACTTTTGAGTTTGAATCGCAAACTCAAAAAACTAATAAAGAAACCTAATTAGCTCAAGTGTACAAATATGGGTTGAATTTAGTATGATAACTTGTACGTGTGTGTATTATTTAGATAAATCTAAATGGAAAATTTTTAATCCAACGAAATATGACGTAACCTCATACCAGATTCAGCATCTCTTAAAAAGTTTTCAGTAAGCGAGTTCCGAGTTTCCTAAATATGCAATCTAACTTGATAGGGGTCGAAAAGCTTGACATTCTGGAGTTTGCCTAAAAGCTGAGTCAACCTGGCCGTCCGAAGGGATAGACTCTGCCAAATTGGCAGTACTCTTTCTGAAAATTTTCTTAAATTAATTATGATACGAAAGAGTTTTTTGTAGACTAAAGATTTTTTTTTTGTTTTAGTAAAAGTGTGCACGTTATTTAAATAATAATTAATAATTAAAAAATAAGCGTACCCGGCAGATGTTGTTCTACTCGACTTATTTACTACGAATATACCCGATTATTGTATTAAATATTTAGTCTGCAATACATAATATTGTGTTAAAAAGTAGAGGTGAAACTATCCTATGTTTCAAGTTAAAATTAATTACAGATAGTTACTAGATTCAGTGTTTATCGCGAAGATGCTCCCACGTGATTTTTATATATAACTAGCAGACACTGTCTTGCCCGAATTTTGGCCCGTCAGCTATTAGCCAATTAACCTTCCCTCATATCTTTTCAACAAACGTAACACGGGCCGTATGTTTTAACAAATATTAATTTTAAATAACACTTCTATAGCCGTCTCTCGAACGAGCAATCTCGCGAAGTTACCTCGGACGGTGGCAGCGCAATTTGTTTGTTTGGAGAACGTGCATTTTCTTGGCACGTGCTAACTGATGGATGGATTTGCCTCCCGAGGCTGCCTCGCAAAGCTACTCATTCAGTCAGGACAGGGGTATTGAAAAGGTCTAGTACGAATATCATCTATCTAAAGTATTCTGAGGTAGCGAACAAATCTGCATTTTTTAGTATTTTTAAATAATCTTTAGACTTTTGTTTTAAACCTTCTCAGAAAGAGGGATAAAACAAACACAATTTAAAATGGTTCAGCCATTACTGAGTTTTGGTGAGACTAACAAACAACTATAAATATAATTTCACAAACTAACAGATGATTGACAAGCGCTTCAATTTTATCTATATGTAGGATTTTATCTCTATGTAACGCACGAATAGCCACCAAGCACAGTAGTGAATCTAATCGCATAAAGTAGTAAAGGAATTTCATCTTTATGGCAGCTCAAATGTTCCGTTTGACATTGCCTGGTAGCACCCGACACGCTCAGTGCACTCAGAGTCGAAGATTCCGTGCCGTAACGATCGGTCCATCTGTAAGCCAGATGTCTCGAACCTTTTCAAATCCAGGGGCCGAGAATATTTGTATTTTGGTCCAGTCTACCGAGAGGTTTTTAATGATATTAAATTGGATAAATATTTAAATTTTATATATGCAATATCTCAAAAGCCATCTTTGTGGAGTTCAAATATTCCGTTTGACATTGCCTGGTACCTCGCCTGACACGCTCAGTGCACTCAGAGTCGAGATTCCTTACCGTTCTGATTGGTCTTGTACTATTACTGTAAGCCAGATGTCTACAACCTTTTCAGAGTCAGGGGCCGAGAATATGGATTTTGGTTCAGTCTACCAAAATGATTTTTATGATATTAAACTTCATAAATATTCTTATTTTATAAGTAAATGGAATATTTGCTGTACACCTTATTTTCCTCAAAAATTCTTAGAACCTGATGACATCCGATTTTTAGCAGCCAAAGAATTACTTAAATATATTACAAAAATATTTTTGAATTCGTATAAAAATAAAAATGCTTGGATATGAGCTGACACGAACAGTTCATCAAAGATATGGAGTTCACGAACTTGTCATTTACTTCCCTACTGTTAGACAATGTCTCTCTTAACTAGAATATACCATATGTAATACGTGACTAGAATCCGCCATGCGTGAATTCATTTTAAAATAAGAAGTAGTAGAACTGTTGATAAATAATAGTTGTAAGAGATTTGTTGTAGAATATGGATGAACTTTGTTAATAAAGATACTTGCAATACCCATATTCCGAATTTAAAGACAATCTTCCAATATTTGTCTCTAGTATAAGTATAGGTTTTTTTTTCTTTTTTTTTTTAACAGCAATTTGCACCACAGGCTAATGCCCGTGCCATTTTAAAGTACTGTGTTTTAATTTATTGAGTTGTTGTTTTCACTCTTCATTTCTGTCGTTCTTCAAGTCCCTTATACAAAATCCGGGTTCGTCTTTGGGGCAGCCATTTCCGCAATGCCTAATTAGAATTGCACGACTGAACGCGATTGTTAATCATTAACCAAACAATATGTTCTATGTATCGTGAGGAAGGAAATATAAAAGAGAAAGGTCATCTACCAAGAAATCTCGAAAACCGTTTGCCGTACAAATATGAAATCAGGCAAGGAGTTAGTTTATAATTAGTAGACACGCTAAAAATGGTTTTGTCGATAGGGCCAGTTTAAGAAGATCTCGCAAGTTTAATTTTAAGCGGACGAAGTTGCAGGGAACAGCTAGTTCAGAATAAATCTTTGTTCATATAACGAGTGACCCATAGCTATTTGAAAATTGCTTAGTCGTCTTATATGATATCAACGGAAGGACATGTGTGGTATTCTTAAACGGACACCACAAGGTAGAACGTGAGCTATCAAGAATAGCGTCTTTATTTTTGTACAGTTTAGTGACGATATTTGGTCAAACAGTACCGTCTTTGAATGCCACATGAAGACGCTCTAATGAATGTTAATAGCTTAAAAGTGTTTGATTTAGTTAACTATCGCGCCTAAACACATAACGGCTCCATAAGAGACATTCGTCTGAGGTTAACGTCCCGAATATAAAGTGATCTCACTCTTTCAGATCATTAAATCCTTCAGTTCATTAAGGATGCATAAAAATGTCATGATGCCGGTTACGCGTGAAACCGGCTTATTAGCACATTCAATATATCTCTAAGTAACTGAGTTTTTCAACTGATTAAAAAAAAATCAGAGCAGGTTCTGAATTCGGGAGAATTTTATCTCGCATTTGTACATTAACATATATGATTACGTAATCGCTGGATGGGTTGATAGTACGTGACTGTATAAAAGCATAATTGTTACATATCTTTATATATATAATTCTAGTATGCGTGTAAGTACGTGTGTATGTCTCTGAACACCTTATAAACGGCTCTACTGATTTATATGAGTTTGGGTGGCGTCCTGGATGGTTTAACAAATCAGCCTGGTAGATGGCACTACAGTCGGTATCTAGGTTATTCATCTTAACTAATATACGGAACAGGAACGGGAACGGAAACAGGAACGGGAACGTGAAAGGGAACGGGAATGGGAACGGGTATAATAAATAATATTATAGGATAATAGAATGTAGTAAATAGTAAGTATCACAACCTTCGGGCAGAACAACGTCTGCCGGTTCCGCTTGTATTTGTATACATATCAATCAATTGCAGGCGTCTCTGTAACCGCAGAATCTCTGTATCGGGCAAGAACTAAAAGACAATCGTCAAGAAAGGCTCTCGTCTTGTACCGCATTTACTTACTTTTTCGAATTGCATTATATAACATTTGTGGCATTTAATTAATATAGATCAGTGAAAGTTCACGAGTGCAGTGAATTTTAATGAGCAAGCGGTTTCGGATACTTTCAAATTGTACACCAAAGTTTTGATGAGTTAGCCAAGACTTTGAACAACTTTTCTCTATATATAATTATATCTATTATTATATAATTGTGTAAGTCTTCTGTAGACCTTAGCTCGACTCGAAGTCAGTTCACCTAATTGTCCCGCCCCAGGACCCTCAGGAAAAAGGACATTCAGGTTTTCCTACTCCTTTACCCCCAAGACATATTGACGATGCGATTTTATTATCTGTTATTATATCATATCATATTAGATAGAAGAATGAGGGCTGGGAGGGGCTGAGTGGTTCCGGTGTAAGAAGAATTTCTTCATCTTTTCACCGGACTTCGTTGTCGCCCCAGGATGGACTATACAAAAGTGGCCATGACTGTCAGACAGACGAAATCCATTAAATCTCTATTAAAATAATAGCAACAATAGAATTAATTAAGAAATTATCTATTTTTCATATTAGTTTCATTACATCGTAAACTTTAAATTGGCTATTGTTCTGAATTCTTATTGGGCTAAGAGTTATTTTACGGCTTAAAAATGAAGGCTATGTTTATAAGCCAGACGTCTATTAGGCATAGTGTTGATTCTTACCTATATTAGCGGACTCGGCAGATAGTCCTAGGTAGAAATCTAGCGCTATCCCAGTCTAGTACCAGGGTCCGTCAAAATTGCAGAGGATGTGGCTGTGGGGTGAGTTATGTCCAACTGTCGTCTAACGTCATTCCCGGAACTATCACAATGTCTACAATCTCACGACTAATATGTGACATTAATCAGGGCCCACTGTTTTACGTACCTTCCGTAATACGGATGAGCTCTGTTGCTAGAATGGCTCACCCACCCATCACACGATCGCTGTATGAACTGCATAAATGAATGAGGAGTTTTGCCATCGGGAGATCGACTATCGCATGATGGGTCTCGGAGTCATCAAATGTACTCGGTGAGTATGGCTGGATTGCTTGGATTAAAATGTTCCATGTTGTTAAGACATTCTAAAAACTCATAAGGATCATCTTGATTGAAATCGGACAATATCTTTAGAAGGTATTTGGGTTATTTGGCAAACATCGACATACATCGCGTATCGGATATGGAACCCTTCATATAACCGTATCTGAACACGCTATTAGTCACTTATTTTATGCTTACTAGAAAATAATAATTGATTTTTATTTAGACCATCACCTAGACTTCTATATATGTTGCACGCAATAGCAAGTCCAGAAGAGAAACTATCAGAATTGGGTATTGCTCTTGGAATTATTGGAATGCCACGGTCGACCTTTGATACCATGCTACGACCTTTGCCAACTGCTGCTGAAGGAAAATCCAAAGCTTCTATGTACGTATTAATGCTTGCTGCTTAAGAATCCAATTTCATATCCTTCTTTCAGTCTGATGACCTACACTGCTGGATATAGGACCCTTCTATAGTCATCCACGATGTTTAACTATTTCTAATTGTTTCAACGGATATGGTCGGATGCGTTTATCGCAGTTGTGTAGGTTTTAAAAAGATTGGTTATATAAACTTCATTATCTAACAGATGTTTTGCGAAATAACACTTTTGATGGTTGTTATTTTTTTATGCAGCCGCGTGTTTTTTTGTAGCGTCTTATATAGAAACAGTCTGTTTGCCGCTTTTAGATTAAGGACACTTAATTTTATAGACTACCGATTAAAATTGAACTCTATAAAATTAAAATTGGAAGTAGTCTAACATAACAATGTCGGTATTAGGTTGTATAATGGTCAAATTGATGTCTCAATTTCGCCATTACTTAGCATGTTTGAAAGTAGCGCTAAGGTGATGGGGGTGCCTAAGGTGTAAATTGTAAGCTATGTTTTTACTCATTATTTTACGAATACCTTTTTTGGGGTCTATCTCTAGATAATGCTTCGGTGTCGAAGCGAAACATGCGTTGAGGCAGAACGGAAAGTCAGTGTAGTGCTGTGCTTTGATGGCGGTTTCGATGGTGTGGCTTTCGGGTTGCAGCATTGCACCGATGTTCTGTTTTATTCATTCGCGGATTTAAGCAAAGTATTTTAGTTTTTCGTGCATGTTATGGATTTCAACAAATTTTCTTCTGATTCTATTAATTGTATAGATTCTTTCTGTCTATAATAATAGGTCTTCACAAAGTCATGCCTCGTCTAAAAGCGCAAGTAGCTCAACACGGAAAAGTCAGCTGGTTGTTAAACAATTGTATAAAAATGTAAACCTGCCTCGAAGGGAGTCGCGTATGTAAGTATTCATTACCTGTATATATTATTAAAGACAAACGTTACTTTTTTTACAAGAACACTACGCATTTGTTTTGCATAAAAATTAACATCTAGTTAGTAGCCTACGTACAGGTACTGAAGTCTATGGTTAGTATCTCTATGGTTACTAAGTAATAGTTTCTTAATTCATAATGTAATTGGTATCTCATCCGTTCCAAGAAACTTGTCATAGCTTCATATAAAGAACTACATACCTTTATCTCGAAAACAATTATTCATGAAATTTATGAAAAACGGACGAAAATGTTAGGTAAAATTTGGATTTATACGCGAATTTGTCCGATTACGGGACTGGGACAAAATCTTAGGTATTAGGTTGTCTTAGGGTCATCTTTTAAAGATGATTGTTTATGTATGCAGAGTATACCTCTGTTGATGGCTGTGCAAACCAATCCTAGATTGGCAGGATCGCGCCACAACCCGAGCAGACGAATTTCGCGGGAGAACTTATTTGAATGTTGCCGCTGTGGTGCCGTTTAGTCCTCCTAACCTCTTGCCTATGGAACCATTCTTTGTCCTGGTGTTGGCCACCATGAGAAATGTTGTGCTTTCCCGATCCCTGTCATCCCGAGAGTCTCCCATCTACCATGCTCGATATTAAATGATGACAGATCACTCTTTATGCAGTCTTTAAATGGGAGCATCGGGCATGTCTTAGGGCTTATTAGGGTACTAAGTCAAGTATTGGGTATCTTGGGTATTAAATGTACTCAATTTTAAAAAGTACAGTTTTGTAGTCCTTGTAACTGTTTAAACTATATCTGTACTAATAATATATAAAGCTGAAGAGTTTGTTTGTTTACTTGAACGCGCTAATCTCAGGAACTACTGGTCCGATTTGAAAAATGAGCCTTTTAACTAATTGACGTGCAAACGACATTCGACCTTAGCGTGGCAAAACAATTTCTTGGTCGACTATACAAACATCAGAGTATTGTACTTGAGAGAAAGACAATAATTCAAGATTTTTAATAAAATCAATTAAGTCTATTGTACATTATAGTATATTTGTAACTAGCTGTAACTCGACTTTCGTCTTCGCCCGCGTGAATTCGGTGATTTTGTTAAATTTTCAGGGTTTTTATTTTTTGTGCGGAACCCTCATTATTTAGTTAAAAGCAATGTAGCCTACGTTATTTCCTGCAAAACCACCTATCTACCACTTAAAGTCCTGTTAAAATAGGTGTGGCTGTTTCGGATATCATCCGGAACAAACAGACAGACAGACAAAATAATTTGGACGGTAATAACAAACCCTTCAATTAAAAACAAAAGAGATTCCAACGAATTGAGAACTTCCTCCTTTTTTTAGGTTGGCTATAAATTTATTGAGTTACGCTGAGCAGGGGCTAAAATAAGAAATTTTTGGAAAAAAATAATAAGGTTGGGTAACGCTGTTATATTGAATTACTCGTCCTATTAGGCTGAAGCGTCCGGTAGGTAAAGATGTAAAAAGGATTAAATAAATAACGTTGTCTATTCCAGGTATCCCAGTATCGCAACAGCACCTTCTCTATAACTTGCGCGAACTCGATGACGCGTTGTCCCTTCGCGACCACGCCATCAGTGATGGCGCCCGCCTCCGCCTCGTGCTAGGGCTCCGAGGAGGGCCCGTGGCCACGCGCCGCCTGCCACCGCCGGAGCCCTGGCGCGATATCGAACGCCTGCTTCACTCTAACAGGTCAGAACTTACCCGAATGTTTTGTGATGTTTTCTCGCTCTATTAATTTCATTTTACATAATATTGACAATTCTGTTCTTTCAATGAATTTTTCATCTGTGTATAATTATGATTAGGGATGTTACGGAAGTGGTTATATCGTAACCGAAGTTATTAAATTTGGTTTGTCGGTACCGGAACCGGAACCAATAAATAACGTCATACACATTATTCATCAGTATATTCTTATTATCAAGGAAAAGAAAGTTAAAAAAATAATCTAATTTATAATCTTATAGTCTTGTAAATAAAATCAAGTAGAGTTACCCCTAAAGAAGCCAGTTTTATTTAATAAACAAAAGCATTGCAGCTTTTTCTCCGTTTAATCTACTTCTTAAAGGCCAACTTCGACCTACCAGCAGCCACATCATCGGCCTCTAGGACCATCGACCTTCTTATATAATTTATCGGAACCGAATGTGTAAAATCAATCTTCAGTTCTGAACTTTTGGAACGAAAAGATCGAACCGCCGTAACATCCCTAATTAAAATCATAGTAATGCAATTGTGGTGGTTAATTTTTCAGACTACTTGTAAGGCCGATTCACATCAGGCGAGCAAATGCTCAATCTTCCCGTACTCTAATTCTTTTAATTAAATTAAAACCGACATAGAGCTTTCTTTCTTGTTTTTTGCTCATTGATATTTTGGTGTAATCGCTAAGAACAAGCTTTTACACTAAAAGACGGCGAAAGAATGCTCTTGCACCACCTCTAACTCTATGTTCGGTTGATCTAAACCCACCTTTAGGTTTATGACATCGAATTTCATAGTGGATTCCCTATTTCAGAGACGAGAGTGAATGGGGCAGTTCGGGCAGCGGTAGCGGCTGCAAGGCCACCGTGCTCGTGTTCCGCGAGGGCGAGCGCGTCAACCTGGTGCGCGTGCGCGAGAACAAGGACGGCACCTACTCGCCGCTCGACCACGCCAAGTGTAACTATCAACTTATCTTCTTCCTTGCAGAAGATGTGACTGTGGGGCGAGTTAAGATGACCGCACACCCAAAAATCACTGTAATATATATATGTATTATACGTATAAACCTTCCCCGTGAATCCCTCTATCTTTTGGTGAAACGTGCACGATGATCGGTTCATTAATTTTTGAGTTTGACGCGAGTAGACGGACAGACAGACGCGGCGGAGGACTTTATTTTTAATATGATACGATAAGTCGTATAAGCGTGTTCAGTACCAGCAGCTTTCGGACTAATAGGTGTCACTTTATACTTATTATAAAACTGCTTTTAAACTCACTCATATGCTATATCGGGATTGCCCGACTAGTTTCGAACCCGTCCGGGGTCCTTCCTCATGAGCTCACGGTGTCACTTTCATTTGGCGGTAATCATAGCAAATAGCATATTTAGTTGTGTGGTCAGCGAAATCCCACCTGCTGACCAGGCTGCTGGCAGCTGGAGAGGGCCACGCCGTCAATGACGAGTAAGACATTTTTGACTTAATTAGGCCCGATGCACACTTTATAAAGATGGGGGGAAAACATCGATTACGCTACATCGTCACCGAAGGCTTTCCATGAGCCTGTATGTGTACTTTAACAGCGAACGCTGGCACTCCAGAAGTCCCAACAGAGTTGAAAATGAATCGTCCGAGGTGTCGATAATGGTGACGTCAAATTCGAGTGTTCGGTAACAGTGAAGCGAGTTTAACGCTTTTTGTTCATGCGTTGGCATCACCGTTGCGGACACCTCTGACGATTCGTTTCTTAGCGGATTTCTACTATCTATAAACAACTTCCTTGCCAAATTTCACCTTTGTACGTTCCGTTGTTTATGAGATTTCGTTTTATGTGATCTGTCTCTTTTGTATATATAGATATAGATTTATTAAAGCCCTACTTCACCGAGACGCGATGGCAACGTCGCCGGTTAAGTTTCCAAACAAGGCATATTAAAATTTAGGAAAGGGAACTCACTTGGAGACGGTTTGGCCACGTCGGTGAGGTATCTCGGTGAGGTAGTACCTTTAATATAGGGAAATTTGCACTTCAATATATCATTTCTTTTCCCAGACCACCGTACAGCAGTGATGACATAACAGTTTGCTTCGCTGATATAAAACGTTATCCGCTCTCGGATCGTGATACTGCGTGGCTCATTTCGAGGCGGATACCGGTGTGTCCGCCGGTACTACTGAGTTCGTACCTCACTGATGACGTCACCCCAAACCCCACAGAACACTGTCTACCTGATTATAGACCTAAGTGAATTGTTATTAAAGGACATAATCGTATATTAAATTTATTGACAATATTATTAGCAATAAACTATTCAAAATGCGTAAAAATTATTCACCTTCACCTTACCTTTTTCGATTTATCCTTTCTTCGCGGATGGCTACTGACTGTAAACTACCTTCCTGCCAAGTTTCATCTTTGTACGTCTCGAGGTTTTAGAGATTTCGTGTTATAAAAGTAAAGTATTCGAAATTATTTCTTCGATTTATGGACCTTTTTTGTGATATCTATGGAGAGTACAAGAAGGCGTAACATCTCTTAGATGAGAGTAGTTGAAAGTGTCCAACATTGTAGCTTAGTAGTTCAAAAACTGTCGAGAATGGCGCTAGTGTAGACAAATGCGGTATGAGCGTAGCAATAGCAGATGAATTGACCAATCGCCTTCCAGAACGGTGCGGCATGGTATGAAGGTAGCAGTGAATTGACCAATAATAACCTTTAAAATTGACCATGATGCTGACGTGGCGCCACCTTCTTTATACATTTTTAATATACAGAAATTTTACTCCTTTATATAATCTCTAAGGTAAGAGAAAGCATCGTATTTAAGTGACAGCTTAAAAATTATTTCCTTGTATACAGCCTTTTAAGTTAAACCTATTTTTTGAAATATCAGAGTAATTTAACTTATTTTACTTGATTATTTCAGTCTTAATTTATTGATTATAATACAAAATAACTTTCATTAAATGCATTTGCACTGAATTTCATAAAAATATATTTCTTCAAATCCAACCTTCAATACAAGGGGGTTAAAGCTGTGACGTTTCGTTCCTTGATCGCATTTTTAATTGCAAAGACAATTTTAAACTGGGGTCAATGACATATAGACAGTTAAATTTAATTAATTGTATATTGTTTACAGTATTAAATTAAGTATATCCATCACTTTGCGTTTACACTCATTTTTAATCATATCTTTTAACCATCAATTTTAGAACTGTGGTCTCGTCCAGAGGATAGTTCATTCCTTGTTCTGCCAGTTCTTTTAACGAGACTACACATATGGTTTCGAATCCGCATCTAGCTGCCGATTTTTGTGATGCTGGACCGGTGAATACTGTAGCCGTCGCTTTTATTCCATACGCGCGACAAAGAGGTTCTCTGCAAAAAAGTATTTAAGAAAAATGTAATGTCCATAGCGATAATGCTAGAGCCAGACAGCTCAGAGTTTGTTTATTTTTGTCCTGTAAGACTACAAAGTTCTACAAAACTTTGCGCAGCTACACACAGTCCCCGGCCACACTTATTGATCATTGAAATGATCATTCGATTGAAGCTATGTCTGGCTAGTAATAATAATAAATATTACAGGACTCTATGACATAAATGCACTCTTAAAAAACATTACCAATCGCAATTTATTTATGGAATAATATTAATAATCATAAATTTTTGTTAAAAATAAAAATTCGTGTGACGTAATTTATACATAGATGGTCATCCTTTCGCGACTATGATACTACAAATGTTACCATGATAATACGGCCCTTGCGCACTTTATACAACTATATTTTGTTATTTTTCACTGTTTTGTTTACTCTTTATCTGTGCGTGTAAAAGTTTATTTACATAATTTTATAAAGGATTTCGATCTGATTCTCACTTAACATTTATCTGTAAATTCAATTTAAAAGGAAAATATTAATTGTTTTATTTAGAAAAATATTATATGTTGTGACATTTTTTTTTTACTCCACATATCTAATATATTCATTTAAACTCTTAATGTATATTTATATAACGTATTATTATTTAACACTATCTCTATATATATACTGTATACTGGCAAAAATGTTCTTTGTAAGTTGCATATTTGTGTTTATATTAATATTTATATATATGTACGTTATGTATCCATAATTCATACCATGGGTGGTGTTGTTGTATGCAACTTGACAAAATGGCCGCCGAGTGTCGTTCGAGATACGTGTCCTGGGTATAAATAATATTAAATAAAGACTTGCGTAAATATCCTTATTGTTTTCTTTCCTAACGAGAGTGAAAGTTATAGCCGCCCTAAATAATTCATCGAATGCATCATGTACAATTTAAAATTTTAATGAATGTTTAAAAAGTTTTAAGTAATTTTTTTAATGTTATGATTTTTTGTGAATAGGTTTCTCTATGAAATCATAGAAATCTATCAGTGATTTAGGAATTGAAATAAAATCATTAACTTTTAAACAATATCACACTTTGTGTTTTTGTTCCTTACTTAAAAGCATAGACGTCTGCCAATCAGCACTGGATTTGAAAGTACTTTTTCTTATACCGGAGTCAGATATAGCTTCATTTGAATGATCATATAGTGTGGCCGCGGAATTTGTGTAACTGTACAGAGTTTTGTAGTACTTTGTGGACTTCAAGGTCAAAAAATGTACAAAGACTTTGAGATATGTGTGGCTCCGGTATTAAGATTAAAAAAAACTTGCAATGGGTGAGAACTGAAATAAACAAATATTAGATTTTACTATATATTTCATCTTATCCATTACATTTTTTGTATATACATATTTAGAAAAATAAATCATTTAATGGCACGAGCGATACAGGAATATCCAGTGTGGGTGCCGTCGGATACATCTGTTTGTAATATGGTTTATATGTACATACATATATAAAAATAAATCCCTATTTCCTTTGGTCACGACATCACGCGTGAACGGCTTGACCGATTTAGGTAAATCTTTTTTGTTGTGTTCGTTATTGTTAGGAGAAGGTTCTTATGAAAGGAAATATCAAGACAATTGCACAGAATATTAAAAATACTTAAAATAATTTAACATGGTGATTAAATTATTTCTAATGTAACCTTTTGACAATTTAAACTTTTTTTTCACGTAACCTTATGGTGTTTGACATAATATTGATAGAATGGGTGCTGTAAATATCGTCAAAAACGCTATAAAAAAACTGAATAGCTTTTAAAACAGGTGCTTCGGTCAAAGTTATGTATATAAATTAAAATGAATTTCCAAAATGTATGTACGCGCATAACATCCGAATGAATGAAAATTAATAGTATTCTTTTTGTTGTCTTCATTATTTCTAGGACATGATTTGTACACGAAAATATCGAAAATATTGTGAAATTAAAAGGTAGCGGGAACGGGATTGGGAATGGGAATGGGATCGGGCACAGGAATAATAGCATGTAGTAAATAGTAACCCAACGTTTGGACAGGGCAGTGTCTGTCGGGTCCGCTAGTCTTAAATAAATATATTTTCATTTCATTAATAATATATTTTTCAACACCCTTGCTCATAAAGTGGCTCTAATTTCACCGCATTAAGGCACATCATCACCTGTGATCAAACTGCGACTTTTTCATTCCATTCACAAGTGAGTTATACATTATTTTATAAATATATTTTATTGGTTGAGTTGCTTTGTTCTTAAAAAAGTTTCGATACAAAAAAGGTCGTGTTCAAAAGTAAAAAATAAAACCATCAAAAACAGTTAATTTTAATTTTGCTAGCTGTACATTTACTAACTGTTTCTCTAAATAAACTCTTTATCTACTGTACGAAATGATTTTTTAGTATTGTTTTCTTCATATGTGTGTTGAAAAACGTCGTATTATACAATCTCTATATCTAATAGCTTGGAAATCCTAGCGGGGAATACCTTGGGACGTAAATACGGACTTACTGGCTGAGCCTTATTCCTGCCGACGGATATGGATTGCTGGGGCTTCTTTTTGTAATGTTCGCGTTACATCACTCACCCCACTGTACATCTAGTGGTGACAACGTCCTGGTTAAATGGATGAAAGGGATTGAACGTGACTATACTACGAATTATTAAAGCTGGAATTGTTTTAATTATTTAATAAAAGGAAATCAGATATAACAAATGTTATTAAATTAAAGAAAATATTCAAATGTTCGCCTTGGTTCATAATTCCTAAAGATTATATAAAAAATATTTCAAACAAAGGATTCCTCCTTTACTACTTGGCACGGCTTTTATTTCGAGACCAGCCTTGCAAGAGAAATTAACTGGGCAAGTGCGAGTCAGACTCGCGCACTAAGGGTTCCGCAACGTCACATAATACTTTACAAGGTTATTCTAAAATGTATACTTTTCATAACATTTCTTTTACTTTGAACAAGTCACCGCATTTTTTGTGATTTAACCACAGATTTACGGTATTTAGGGTTTTCCTATTTTTTAAAAAAAAAAGGAATATTAGGAATACTTTTTTAGGTATGTCTAATATTCCCTTTTCCCCCCCTACTAAGCTTAAATTAAAAGCTTGTATTAGGAGTGAGTGCAACAATACCCCAACGGCGGTGGGGTTTGAACCGGGTACTCTGCGGATTTTAGACCATACCTTATACCGTTGAGCTATTGAGGCTCTTTACTTTTACTTTAAGATATAGGTACTTGCCTAATTGCTTGATTCTAGGGGAACGTCAACTGGAAATGCCCCATAGGCTTTAATTACTCTTTCGAATACACTAGGCAGAGAAATGCGGCATAAATGGTCCTACTGTTGATTGCCTATACTTAGAGGGTTGATTTTTACCCAGCTTCTAAATAAGGTTAGGTCTCACTACCGAGACCTAATTATTTGGTATTAATTTCAGCTTTACACCTCTCAGAAACAGTCTCAAGACCCTTTTTCACGGACAGGCAGAGAGACCAACAGACGCTTTTGCAGCAAGGAATTTACTATTTTTGGAGTGAAGGAAAAACCTTCACTCGTGCAATAAGACGGAGCGGAGGAGATTCTTGTTAAATTTCATGATTATTCAATCTTATAGCTTTAAGCGTTTCTGAGAAAAAAGGGCTTGACAGACAGACGGACAAAGAAGTAATCATATAAGGGTTCTTTTTTTCTTTTAGTGTTACGGAACTTCTCAAAATGACACTATTCGTGTGATCGCAAACACAAGATAAAGAAAACGAATTTAAAAAAATACTTCTTTGTAATAAGTTTATCACATGTTTAGTAAATGTCTGTTAAACGGAATGAAAAAATGAAAGCATTAGAATATTGCTATTTAATTAAAGTCTTCGAGATCATGGAGTTGAAGTCTTTTGGATAATTGGATTAGACAAAGTAAAAATATCCCTAAAATATAACATCAAAGGATCAGGTAATGTGCGTGTATTTAAAGATTCTAATACCAATAAAGCTTGTCTAGTTCAGAGAATTTCTGGCCCTTTACTCTTAAATGCCTTTAATTAGATTGTAGATAAAGTTATTAGAGCATCCATTAGGTTTAATTGGAGATGTCTGAATTTGTGCTTTATACCTGAGACTGTAGGTTTTAAATTACATTATTAGCGTAATAACTTGGTTATCATTACAAATGAAAACATCGACTCTTAAATAATAGTTGACTAAAATTTTACCAATGTCAATAATATTAAAAGGCTCGCTTTCTATTTTAATTGGTCGATACTCTCTCCCAATTTACGTTACAAGAGATCTGTATATATTATATCAATTTAGATAATAACGAACTGGAAATGTGTACGATACATATTTTTTCAATTACATTATATTGTTTCGTATAACACATAAGTTTTGTTTTGTTACGTTTTCGTTTATGTGAATTGGGTATTTACCGTCACATCATAATTTTTTTTAGAATATTAATTATCCTTATCGTTATGATCGGCTTATATAGCAATGCACTGTTGGAGATAGGCTTATCCTCAATACGTGAGATCTTGTCCCCCAATAGGCTTAACGCATAACAGTTGCTAGCGACCTTTTGCAAGTTGTCACTCCAATATAAATAATAATCACAGTATATAAAAGAACACAGGAGTCAAAACTCAAGGTTTGCCAAAGAACCATGGAACGCAGCATTGTAGGTGTTAAAAGAACTGACCGAGTTCGCAACACCACCCTGCGTTCCATGACTGGAGTAATGAATGTGGGACAAAAGTCAGCAAAGCTGAAGTGGGAACATCAGATTTAGAATTTTACAACTGATACATATTTAGGCACATAAGTCTTAAATAGCAAATCAGGAGTTGAAGTTATATTCGGTATGCTAATGTAATATTTGTAGAGCTTTGCTGGCTATGGCACTTTTATGGGGTGCGGGTGGAAGAAGGTACCCTTAAGTAAACAACAAAAACCTTTTATGATTGCCACATCTTATTACGATTGCTTTCTATTACCTTTCTAGCTTTTTTCATTGTTTCTACATTTACATAATCATTTTTATTTCTCAAAAGCGTTTAATCATGAAACAGATCTATGTATAGCCGTATTATAGTACAGTTACTCAGTAGTATTGTATAAAAATTATTAAACGTATTATAAAATTAAAAATGAAGAAAATTGATTGTTAAAAAGCAAGCTTTTATTACCTACTTGGTACTAAAATAAAAGACAACGGGCCAGGTGAAGCTAAAAAAAGCTTGTAAAAAGTCCCTTCTGCCCATAAAGAGAATTTTTTTTTTCAAACATTTCAGACCAGACCATTTCAGAACTTTTTTTTATTTGCCTTACAGTGCGACAGGTCTTCCTATATTCAGTCTATAATCTTTATATAATGCTTTAAGACTATCGATTGAATATGCATTTTAAAATTTGTTATGTAAATCAACATTCGACTCTACTAAGTGTTTCGGTAAATAATTTTACGAAAGAAGCATACGATCTATCGGATTACAGGCAGGTCGAAGCAGATTGTAGCCTATTACAGGCGCTTGTAAAATACAGTGGATATTATTAGTACGTTACTGATCATTTGTATCTTTTTTCCAAACAGCATTGGTAGCGCTAATCAGCAGCAGGAATGTTAGTTCGCTTTGGTTTTTAGAAGGGTACGTCTCTAATCGAACGGCTTCAAATTACGAATAGGAAATCTCGTGACGTCCCAAAAAGAGTTCAAAAAATTAAGGTCATAAAATGCGACATCAGATACAGTCATTCCACAAGTATGCGTCATTCGTGCGTAAAATTTTTGTCAACAGCAAGTAAGTAGTAAAGTTGTAAAAGTTTTAACAGTTACAATAAGGCAGTTATTTAATAAGTGCTGCTGATGTTTCGGCTGTACTGTCGGTACATCGCTTGTAGTGTAGTGCGGCAGTATAGAGGTAACTGCGGCCCACTGGCCGTCTGCCGCAGGCCGCCGGTGTCGCTGGCCATGGCGCTGTCGCCGGCGCGCTACCCGCTGCTGTCCCCGCACTACGCGCCGCTGCCGCCCCCGCCGCAGCCGCAGCCGCAGCCCGACTCCTCGCACGACCACCGCGCCGGCAGCCACGCGAACTCCGACCGCGACGGTAGCCCATTCCAGATTTTGATGTAATTAAGCTAGCAAGTAAGAGCACACAGCCCGGCTCAAGCGAAAATTGAAGCTCATAGAGGCTTCCAAATTCCCTGGGTCGCCCTTTCGCCCACTCTATCTTTTGTCCCTAAAGATTGCTTCATCACAGATGTCTTTTCTCCTTTAATTGCCGGTGGATTTCATGGTTTTTATCGGTACGCTGCTCTGAACCAGATGCCAGTGAAATAATGAAAGCGAAGTTAAATTACAAAAGAAAAGAGTAAAAAAATACTTTTAGTAAAACGATAGATGGATAAATTCTTAATTACACATAAAGTTAAGTAAAATAAATTTATACAATAATAAATTTATTTAGTGATTTAGACAGGCAAGTGAAAAAGAGGTACTAGGGCAACCTCTGACTAGACAACCTTTGACGAAAGGAGAATTTGACAAAGAAAATTGAATGGATAGTGTAAAATAACTATTATTAATAATAGATATAATAAATACACATACATACAAACCTACATACATAAAAGATAAATAAATAGACAATTAAAGTTACTTAGATAAATAGTATCCTTCCAGACGACGTTTAAAAATGAACAGTAATTTAGAGTGACGGAGTTCATGAAGAAGCGAAATCCAAAGTTTCATAAACTTCGTCGTAAAGGATCTGCTGTATGATGAAGAGTGACACAGGAATTTTTAGTAAACTATCCCTTTGTAATCTAAGAAAATAGTGTAAATTGATATTAGTGCCTACGAAACTGTAGCTTTCTTTAAGATAGGAAGGAGTTAAAAGATTATAACAACGATCTTAGGTTTCAATGGTTGCTAAAATCCAAACGCAATGGTTGCAGATGACAGCATCGACGTGACCAACGAGGAGGACTCCTCGTCGTACTCCCCGCCGGCCGCGCCCCTCTACCCGCAGACCTGTGTGCCGTAGACTGGTCCAACGATGCAGAAACCAGTAGGTCTTCCGTCGGATGGAATTGTGCGCACATAACATAGTGGTTGTGGCCGGTGAGGACACTAATGCACTGACGAGACTGCCAATTCCATATTCTTATAGTCTGTCAAAAAGATTAATTTATTGCATTCAAAATTTATTTCATACACCAACGAGACTTGCTTTTAGAAGTAACATAAAAAGTATGTCATTATAAACGTAAACTAATTCTTCATATTTTTCATCCTCTTTCCCCATTATTTGGGTGTCGGGCCTCCACAGTCTTCTGCTTCAGATATTTCTTAGTAGGCTTGTTGTTTCAGATACTTAGCCTCCATCTTGATTTTTCTTTAAAGTTGACCATCAAGTGAAATGCATACGGCAATTTGCCCTTCCTCTTTTTTAGTAGATTAAGGACTACCTATTTGCTTTAAAAGCAAACTAATTTAATAAAAAAAATAATGGTAAAAGAAAATTTTACTAGTTCCTAAATCTGTTATAACAAAAGAGTTTTATCTTAATTTATTACAGAAAGTTTATGAATGGCTGTTACTATTTCCTAAGAAACATTAAACTATCACTACTTTTACTCCAGTATAAGTTATGTTACTTTAATTGATAACTCACTTGATCATCTGAAGCACTCAGGATCCACGGGTACTCATGATGAAAGAATGTTGTGCGTATGTAATCCAAATGGCCAAGCAATGTAAAGAGACATCGCCTTTGCTTATAATTCCAAACCTGAAAAAAAAATACAACTTTTACATTTCATTGTAATAGACAATATAAACTTGAGATAGGAAAGAGTCTATATAACATTTATAAATATAATCATGTAAATTGACATCTACAATTAGTTTCTGGAAAAAATTTAGTGTAGGGGCAAGTTTTATGCGATACCAAAAGTCAAATCATTTTTTAACTATTTTAAAAGTAAACATCCAGGCTTTAAAATTTTACAGAATAATGTTCCATAACCGATTCCTCAAAAAACAGAGTTGTGACTAAGTTAATACACAAAACACACGCCTCTAATTATACTTATTAAAAATATCATAATGATTCCAAGCAAATTATTTCACTTACTTTAATCTTATAATCATCGCCTCCAGACACAAACAAAGGCTGTTGGATATGGAAACAGATTCCACGCACTGGACCGTCGTGTTCATCAAACTTCTCCAATAACGTACACATACGATAATCCCAAAGTTGAATTACACCATTGTGTAAACTCGCCAAAACCCATGGCCTTTTAGCGTGAAAGGATATCCCTTTCACTCTGGCTGACTTAGTTTCAAATTTAGTTAACATTTTAAAGGCTTTTTCACTAGAATTTTAAATAATTCTAATGAAATTTCAAAGTAAAATCTAAACAAAATTATTCAGCAAGCTAATCGACATTTCAAATGTCAAATACAACCGGCTGACGTGACACGTTGATATTAGTGATGTGTAGCTTTTAATTGGAAGATAAAACCTGGGGAAAATATAATTTTATACTGAGAACTAAACTACTTTCGTTCTCAGACAAAGCTAATGATTACCAAATAAGACTAAAGAAGAAAATAATAATGGGAATAATGGGAAATAGTAGAAACGTATATTATATCTCTAAACGTATAATATTATCTCTATCATTTAAGACTGAATCTAGTTTGTCTTAACATGAGTTAAATATCATGTTTATTATATCATTATTACCGAAAATAAATGATCAATCTATATTAACAACGTTTCATAGAATTTACAACAAATCTGGCGTAGCTCCGGAGCTACTTACTCTGTGACTTATATTTCCACAGAGGACAATTATTTATTACATAGAATATAGGAATTCAAATGTCAGATTTACAGCTCCTGTGTCTAATGTCTATACAAAATACAAATTAATAATAAAAGTATCGTGAACAGAACCAGTAATAAAATAACATAAATTTTTCGATAAATTGTCATAGATAGTTTGGTTAAGAAAATTTCAATTAGTTATTCACAAGTAATAAGAAATTAGATTTCGTAAACATAACCTAAAATTTAAAAATGGACAAAGAAAGACTAAGAAGTATAGGCAAAATATGTATTCCGGGGATGCGTTTATGTCCATCCGATAGAGAACACCTTACTGGATCTGGGACATACGCATTAAAAGGTTACATATATGCCACATATGCTGGAGTCCTAAAAATGGAAAAAGATGCTGACACCCAAGTAAATTTGTGTATTTAAATAATTGACTGATTTATATTTTTTTGAAAGGATTACATTTTCCAGTATATTTTATAAATTCCTATAGATTTTATGTATAAAACATTCGCAAAACTACAAATTATTAAGGTTAATTTAAAATTATATGTATGAATGTCAAACAATGCCTTTTTTTTTAATTTTAGGCGACGAAAGTATCTGTAGTGAGTCCCAAAACACCAAGTGTTCTGCCAATGACTGGTGACATTGTAACAGCTAAAGTTACTGTAGTGAATTCAAGACAAGTTCAATGTGTAATATTATGTGTGGGTCCGTCAGTGCTGGTTCGACCCTATAGAGGCATATTGAAAAAAGAGGATATAAAATTTACAGACAAGGACAGAATAGATCCATATAAGTGTTTTAGACCTGGTGATATTATATTGGCAAGGGTTGTATCCTTTTTAATGATTAAATTTTTGGAGTATAAACTTTTTACATCTTTTCTTTTCTCGCTACTCTTAGCGAGAGAGTCTCTATTCTAAGTGACTTTATTACCTCTGATTGGTGACAAGGAATTAATTTTATTTAGCTCTAACTGTCAGTAGGTGTGAGTGAGCTATAGATGAATCTTTTGAGTTGATGTTATGATGAGATCAACATCACAATTTGCAGGGCTTGCTATGGAGAAACAGAAATGATGGAGCACTTGTTGTGTGAATGCGATGGGCTGGCCAGAATGAGAATGTGTCTTTAGTGTGGCCCATCCAAGGTCAGAAGATTATGGTTCCTTTAGGTTACAGGATTCTAGAACTTTTACTTTGGAATTTTGAAGCCCTGTAGCCGCCGGAACAAGGAAAGGGACGAGCAAAAAAGACCCAGCTGGGTTGAAGTATATTCGTATTGCAGACCCCATCAGAGTTAAATAATGATATTATGATCCAATCACTTACCAATACTATACAATATGTCACAAGAAAAAAAATACAATTGTAATAGAAATTGGATGTAAATGTTGTTTTTACCCAAGAATTTTTTTTTTGTAATATATTCCTATGTTTACAAATTAATTTTCCTTAAAATTCTGAATAGCTTCCAATGACAGAAATCCACTGGTACCATCTTTCAACTGCAGAAAATGAGCTGGGCGTAGTTATAGCAACAGCAGATGGCTCCCCTCAAGGTGTTAGCATGCTACCAATAAGCTGGTCCGAGATGCAGTGTCCAAAAACTCTTGTGAAAGAGCCAAGAAAAGTGGCAAGAGTCATACCAGATAATATAGTCAATTCAGCTCTGTTTCCACTTGACGACAATGGGAAAATGGAAAATAAATAATATTTTAAAAATCATTGGTTTCTTATTTCACGATACTGAGATTTCCTTCATGCTGTGAACCAGTGTATATATACCTAAACTCACAATTTTTTATAGTGAATGTAGCAATAGTTCATCTGTATATATGGCATTATCTTTTCTCCATTATTTCAATGATTCCAGAGAGTTTTTTTTTATGCTTGTCACCTCAGAACTTTCGACTGGGTGAGGGTTGAGAGAGACGAATTTCTTAGCATTCCATGGATTCACCGTGCAGGTGCCAGGTCCATCACGTTGCAGAGGAAGGAATCAGCAGTGCCCGGGACTTGTGCGCTTTGTATAGTGTTCCCTCTTCTGCTTAGCTAAATCTGGTATGATCCTACTAATGCAGCTTTATATGTCCTTTATAGTAATGAACTTATGATAGTTCTTGACAAGACAAGTCAAAATGATTCTTTTTGGGGTTCATTCAACCCCAGTATGTGAGGTATTATTGGATAGCTCTTATAAAATAAAGGAGGGGTTTCTTACTCAGCTTTTTTGTTACGAGCAACCTTTTTGAGTAATTGGCCTTCAAAATGATTTAGCTAGGCTTAGCTATCCAACGCAGCAACGCTGCTAGCATTTTGGTTACTCTACCACATGGACCAAACATTAACAATTTTTTTAATTATACTTAATTTTTACTTTAGTTTTATATATTTTGTTTAGTTTTATATATTTAGTTTTATATTTGATGTTTGTTTAATATATATTTGTAACTTTTATACTACATTATAAGTTGTGTGAATTTCACAAATACCTTTATCGCGTATCAGGTACAGAACCCTTTACCCTTTAATCCCCAGAATACTATAAATTATTTTAAAAGAATAAAGAGAAAAATTGATTTTAAGAGAGTTTATCATAAACCAACGAACATGAATAAAGAAATTTCGTACTATCCTAGTGATCTGTGCACAATTTTGCACAATTCTAAACGCAACAAATTGTCAAACACATGTCAACGTCAATCACCGTTTGTCTTGATCTTGGATTCTGAATTTTTGTGTCCACTTACCACTGTTTGTAGATAATATTGTCGTAATAAAAGTTTACTTTTTAAATGATATTTTATTTTATAGAAAAATCTAAAGCATTCCAGTTCTTAGCATAGTTTATAGTGTAATTTTGTAATACATCAGGACCGTTTTATATTAGTGTAAACAATAATAGGCTGTAGTTATAACTTATAATACTTGTCCACTATTTCGTAGTCGTTCGGTGGATAGCAGAGCGAATAAACGCATGGAAAATGAAGTTCGCAGAACACCTCAGTGCGCATATAACGCCCGAATGGCGTAAACAATATATTAATTATGAGGTAATATACAATTCAGTTAAATACCTACCTAATTCAAAACATTTGGCTATTTTATAAAAAAGATAATTTAAATATGAAATAAAATAACGAGTTTGTCAATTATTTTAATCAGTTCCATTATATAAAATTAATCTTTAGTATTGTCTTATAAATTATACTAATAAAGGTTTATTAGTGTATATGCTATGTATATTATATTTGTATCAAAGTCACATGCTTTCAATTATAAGTCAACAATGGTTTCATTATGAATCATCTTTCTATATATTTCATATTTGAATTTACAAATTCTCTATATTAATTTATTAAAGTATAAGAATAGCCTAAATAAAACTGATCCTTTGGTATTATAATGTATGATTTTGATGTCTTCTGGCATTATTATCATGATAGTAAAATCCATTTTTGGTTATTAGTAATTAATGAAATGATTAGGTATTTCCAATGTGTGACATACTCTATAATTTATACTTATTCCGTAGTTTGTTATGCAAAAAATAAGGTGAAGTTAAATAAACATTACTGGATGCCAAATTGATAACAATAAATGTAGTAGACTATTTCTTTTTTGATTAGCCTATAATGTCCCACTGCTGGGCAAAGGCCTCCCCCTCTCCAACTACACTTTATGCTGGGCTTCTTGAATTCACTTCTTTCCTGCAAGGGTATCCAAGTCATCTCTCCTCTTCCTCAGCCTACCAGGTTGTTGGTAGCCACTGGTAGGAAAGCATATTGCCATAATATTGGCCCACCTTTGCAGGTCCACCCTTGCTACATGCCCAGGCTATTCCCATTAAAGCTTTGCTGGCTTCTTCTCCACATCCATCACTTTAGTCATGGCACCCAGAGTGGTGTTGCGAACGCGGTCAGTTCTTTTAACACCTAAAATTCTGCATTATATCATTCTTTGGCCAACTGTGATTCTGGAAGTTTGCTCTTCGGTTAATGACCAGATTTGTTCCCCATAGGTTACACTGCATACACACAGCGTTCTGTGTTATCTGATCAGTTTTTCCTGATCCTGTTCAGTTGTACCAGAATTTCAATATGCACGTTCACACATGCATTCGTATATACCTAGATATGAAGCAGTGTGAACACTGCCTTAGAATAGGTAGAATACACATGTTGAAGAGTTTACATTACCGAGACACAGGCTCATATTAAATTTAACTTATGAAATGAGTTTACTTTTTATATCTAGTATATAACTAATCTTTTCTATTGTTATCAAATTTAATCTAAAGCATTATCACACTACAAGAAGAAATTTTTTTACTATACTATACATAATAAGACATTGAATATTATTTAATATCAAAAATTTTTTTTAGTTTTTTTTAAATCCTACTGACATTTTTACATGCCATTTTTAACGTTTAGGAGATGAAAGCAATGCTTTATACAGCAGTAGAAGAGGCACCATCAGCCGAGAATGTGGAACCTGAAGTACTTTCTCGTCATTTTGCCAATTTCGATGAAACGTTCTTTCATTATTGTGACCAGGAGTTGAAGAAAATAAACACATTCTATTCAGGTACTGACTGCGATGTTTGGACCCTCGTATTTTTAATTTTAATGTATTCACAAAGTAATTATTACTTTAATTTATTTTTCATATAGCAATATTAATCTAATCCAGCGTTATCCCGGTTAAGTAAGGGTACGCTTAGGTTGTAGAGGATATGGCTGTGGGGCGAGTTAAGATGACCGATTGTCATCTGACGTCATCCACGAAACCCCCACGATTTCTACAACCTTACGACTAACATCACAAAGTGACATTAATCGGGTCCCACTGTTTTACGTGCCTTCCGAAACACGGAGGTGGTCGGATATCAAATATAAACCAGTGCTAGAACCTTTATTATGCCTCGTATTTTCTAAACTGAAATTGCATTGCGAATGGTGTTTATTCCAATAAAATATATTTTTTTATACACAATTTATAACTATAAAAGCGAAAGGTCACCAAATCACAAAATCTCCAAACCCGCGGAACATACAAAGGTGTAATTTGAAAAAGAGGTAGTTTATAGTTACTTATTTTTATTTGATAGATTAAGGAGGCCTAAGGGCTCACGCAACTTTAATTTTACGCAGACAAAGTCGCGGGAAACAGCTAGTTAATATAAAATTTGTTATGCATGTTTAAATTTATTACACTGACTCACAGTATGAGTAAAGTTTGGTGGGAAATCAAAAACGAAACGGGAACGTTATGACCTTCTTTTGTGGAACTATTCACTGATATATATATATTTTTAATAAATGACTTTCAAAGCTAAGGTTTCATATATTAAGAAAAAATTACAACACCATTCGGAATACATACCTTAACACAAAAATATACCTATTACGACAACACAACATAAGCACTGCGTTAAGAATTCATAATATTTTATTAACTTCACGCGTTTTAAAATCAATAATAACTTACTAAATGTTAAAAAGAAACAGACACTTACAAGTTCTCAACTGCAAATAATTACAAACCAATGTATTGTACTTTGAACTAATCGCAAGTGGTCAGATTATTATTTTTAGTTTTCAGAAGTTTTATATGTTTTTTACATTCAGTATACATACGGTTAAGCTGTAGGTTTTTTATTCATATGAAACACGTAATACGATAGAACACACGCATACCCATACGCACACACACACAAACACACATTATATGTTTATGCATAAAACATCTAATACAAATTGGCGTCGTGCCGCCACAGGCGCGGCTCTTTGTGACTCTCTCAAAAGTAGTATATTCTCTTATGCATAAACATCTTGTTATTCTACTTAATCTTAGTTAAATTATTTCGACATTTCAGATGAGTAATTATTTCTATAAACCAAATTAATTGAATTTGAACATGAATGGAATACAACAGTCTTACAATCAAGTACGGAATAATACAGTTATAATTAGTTCATTAGCTCCTACTTTTTTTAGCGGGGAACCTTATTGGCTTGGTACCGACTAAAACACGTTAGTAGGTGTCTACTAATGTAGTGTCTACTAATTGTATGTAAAATTATAAAAATGTTCAGTATGTCGTTAAATTTTTTGGTAAGAAAAATTATCTTAACTATGATTAGAGTTAACCAGTCGTCATGAAATTTTACATACGAGCGGTCAATAGTTGAGAAAAACTCAGAATAGTTTACAAAAATCAAAAGAGTAAAATCAATAACACGAAGATAAAACGTTTGTAGTGCAATAAAACTCCGTTTACAAAAGAATGTTAAGATAAAAGATATGAGATACGAAGTAGGAAGTGCGTTGCCAATATTGGAAATATTTGAAGCAACACTACTCCTTGGATCAGGTTTGGTCCTTGAACTCCGTTTACATTGTTGTAAAACGATCAGATCTTGTCGTAGAAGTCTAGTCTTTGTGAACATTGCGATATATGTAATTGAACCTTTTCGTTCACTTTTAAACAATTTCAATATTTTTTGCTAAAACTTAATTATCTAGGGAGTAGAAAAATCATTTTTGTAACTTCGGCTGTCTTCTTTGGTCTCATTGCGTAGGAGTCGGTTCAAATGATTCGGAGTATATATCCGGCTCGAAGGACCATATTAAAACACTGTACTGTTTGAATACACATGTATATATCTCTAGGAATATACATATATACGTAGGTAGGTAAGTAGTAATAATGTTTTTAAGATTCTTTTATATCCTTCAACTAATCTTAAAGCTTATGGTAGGGTGTCGTAGATTGAAGTAATCGTTTCACAGGTTTCAATTTGGGATGTTACCTATTATGTCATGATGGTTTTAATGATTAGTTTATTAACAGAAAGCTTTTTATCACATTTAATGTAAATAATAAGTGAAATATATATTTATATTTCCACTTCGAATAATAACTCAATTTGGAAAGGTTAAGTAACTCAATTTTGAGAAAATGGCTCGAAGGTAAAACCTGCTATGGCCAGGAAAAGGCACTAAAAGGTTTTCGCTCTCATTTCATACAACTGTAAAATAGCTGTGTCCCTTTTTGTATTAATAGTTATGAATTAAAGTAATTTACTACATTTATTTGGTATTTTAAAGTCACATTGTACAAATACTGCAAAAGATTTTCATAATTTAAAAAATAGTATTTTTTTATATTACACCATCACTAGACGTGACAGCATTGCCGCCACTTCACGCCGATCTCATGTGAGAAAGAAGTACTGGTACCCGGACGCGCCGGCCCAATTCGGCTACAAGCATGGCGCTACCTCTAATTAAAGCCCCTACATGATTATTCAAGTGAAGCTATGTCTGGCGCCGGCATACTATAGTTTTTGTGTCAATTAAAAGCTACCAATAGCCTAAATCATTATCTAGACATTTTTGACAGTGTACAATTTTTAACCTCCAACGAAATAAGAGGAAAGTTTGTTGTGTGTATGTCTGTTTGTGAGGAAAATTGTAAGCTAAAGGAATCGAAATGGTTCTTTGCTACCCTTTATGAAGACTTGTTCAAGTGCTTCAATGTCGTCTGCACTTTTTACAATGTTTTTTGTAAATCTGACATTTATAATTTTTAATCATTTTTTACTGTAATACGTATTACCAGCACATTATATAAGTAGGTTTATTACCATTATAACGTACTTTTAAATACTTTATAAAGATGATTATTGGTCAAAAAATAGTTCTCTGATTTTAAAATTTTGTGAGGAATTGTTGCCTATTAAATCCTTTTTGGTTTTTAACATGAAGTATGAATAGACATTAACATATTATAGAAGATTAATAGAGGACTTTTCTCTAGCATGGAAATTGTATATAATTTTACATAGCTTACTTGCAAATACATAAAATAATGGAAGATGTGATTGTTTTAATTGTACAAGCACGTTAATAATTCTCAAACATCCATTAAGAGGATGGTTAACACAGCGTTATATTGAACATAAATAAATCACAGATTTATTATTGTTGATACAAAATAACATTGAAAACCTGTAAATTATACCAAGAATGAATGCATGATTACAGTAAAAAAACATAAATAATATAATTAAGTACACAAAAAATACTTCTGACCATGACGGTGGCCTTCTTTATGATGATACGTTATAGATGTATAAGATATAAAAATACACAGATTACAAAACAAAAGACAGATATCATGGAGGCAATAAAAACATTTTAATCTGATTGTAAATAAAAGGGCCAAGAGCGTGTTAGGACATGTTTATATAGAAGGGTTTCGTATCTGATTCTCGATAAAGGTATTTGTTAAAAAAATTCAAAAGTTATTGTCCGATTTCGCTGAAAATTAATTTCCCAGCGAGACTTTAGCATGTCCTGTCAATATGAAAAATTTTCAATCTCTACGTCTAATAGTTTTGAAGTAATAAGGGGGACCTCCTGGCGAGCGGAGACATAGACAGACTGAGCGAAACTATAGGGTCTGTTCCACATTCAATAATAGACGTATTTCAGTTAAACCAAGAAAAAAGCAAAAGAAATACAAAGACCATCCAAGACATTCTGCGTCAGTATTTATTATAATATTTTTCTCGTACAATTTCCAAGAAATAGTTGCCAGTAGAAAATATCTCAGCCACTTTTCTCCCTCTCACATTTAATTTTAACTAACGAAAAAGGTATGTACCTACTTTGTTACTAGCCTTCACGAAGGCTGTCTTATGAAAGTTGCAGGAATAAACGTAGCATTATTGCGACTTTCATTAAAACGCTCTGGCAATGTGCCTGCCTTATTTCTGTTTGAATAAAAAATATTAGCAACGTCATTCTTTAAAGCGCATTTAATTTCTATATATCAATATTCTTTCTTGTTTTTAAATGGCCAGTGTTACACATAAGGAAAGTACCACCTTTAAAGACTCTTTTTAGACTTAGAGATGTTAATAATAGAGAGCCTGAGTGACTCAACGGTATAAAGTATGTACTGAAATCCGCAAGGTACCCGGTTCAAACCCCACCGCCGTTGTCGTATTGTCGCACCCACTCCTAATACAAGCTTTTAATTTAAGCTTAGTTGAAGGGGAAAAAGGAAATATTAGACATACCTAAAAAGTATTTCCTAATATTCTTAAAAAATATATATAACAATAATCATTTACTTACATTTTTTTAATAAGCCTATTGCGTCTAATGGCGGGAGGTCTTTGCCCAGCAGTTGGACATACTTAATAAAAAAATGTTTTATTATAAAGTAAAAATTAATTTCATATGGAACTTATATCTTTGTGCACCTAAAAGTAAATACATTACTATCAACTATAAAAAAAATTGAATTGTTACGCAAACACTGAAATCGCGATATTTCGCAGCACATTTTCCATTTTGTTTGTTTAATTTTATATATTCACCTCTTGAGTTTCAGTTTGATCTCGTTGCATATAGATGTTATAAAAAAGTTCACCATAAACGTTGATGATTCGTGTTCGATTCATGTGTGGGTCGCGATATAAAATAGTTTATCTTATTTAATTCGCGATAAGTAAGAATTTCTAGTGGTTCTCTTTGACGTCTCTAGTAACCACCTTACTGAAACGTCCGTAATGCTTTGTACGGACTTGCTTTTTAAGGAAATAGGTATAAACTTTTACATGTTACATCCGCACTTAAAAATAAACGCGCTTTTATAATATTAAATAATAATATAATAGTAATAATAAAGACTTTTTATTCTGACATAAGTCACAATTATGTTTCTTATACTTCAGTTACATTATACAAACATTTATATAGGTAAAACGCATCTATATGGAAAAATCTGATTCATGTGTTTCTAATACAAAAGTTCATAAACGAAATCAGGCCATTACAGCTCTGCTATGATAAAAATTTAGTTTTCATGTTAATATTACTTCTTACTGAATGCAAAGTTTATTCAATGCTACTTAAGAGTCGATGTTTATTATGCGCTTTAAAACTTTCTTAGATGCATTCGTAGCAACTAACTTCCACTCGTATAAGACTTCGTTATGCATGCTCTTGAACTGACTTGTTAATTAATTCTTCAAGATGTTCGCTATACTTGTAGAAAATGTTACCTTAAATGTTAATCTTATTATATGTTTTATAACTTTGTACAAAAAAATATGATATTTGTTATGGAATCTAACGGTTTTACCCTATACTACCTCACCACTTAAACCATGTGTGATTTAACCTGAATGTGTTAAGTGAGGATTAAACTAAAATTTTAATATGACGACCAATAATTGACACAGTCATGTGATACTAATGATAAGTTGAAAGAAGAATATAATTTAGCATGAATCTACCAAAAAAAAAAAAAACAGAAATCTTCGCAATATTGTAAACCTAATGCTGCATCACCAACCCCGATGCTGTGTTGTAAATTATATTACATTTAAACACTTATTAATAAATTATTCCTTCTTCAAAATTAAAAGTAAAGATGCGCGCTGTTGACAGTTAAAATGTTATGAGTGTAACATGATGGGCTAGCACGAACTCTTCGAATTGAAATAAGTCGACGAGTCGACTAGATTGCGGTTGATAATGTTCGTGCTAGGCCCACAGGAGGCAAGTCTTAATCGTGTCACGCTTTTAATCAATACTAACGCAACCCGCGTTAACGCTAAGGAGAGTCTGGTTTGGACCTAGCACGAACATTATCAACCTAAATATAGACGACTCGTCGACTTACTTCTGTTTGAAAACTTCTTGCTAAGCTGGACGAACTTCTAACGGGAAAGTGAGTAAGTAAACTTTAAAGTATTGCAAAACGCGTATCATTTCCTATACTCCCGGTTACTATCATGTTCATCCAATTAAAAGTGTTAAAGTATCTACAATATTAATTTCTGTAATAAGGTTATACAAAAAAGAGTGTGTCAAGACACCCTTATATAGAAGGGTTCCGTATCTGATACCCGATATAGGTATTTGATAAATAAATTCAAAGTTGTTGTCCAATTTCGTTCAAAATAATTTTCCTAATAAGTTTTTAGCGTGTCCTATCAACATGGAAAATATCTACAACTTTTGAAATCCTAGTAGAGGCGTTCCTTGTAGGACTACGGAACCCTAAAAAGGAGTAAAAATGGTCTTGTGATAAATGGTTGGTACAATGATTTATACTTTGGTCTGTTAATGTTAAATTAGCCTGACGTAATTTGTAACACGTTTTAGCGCATTTCTCATGGCAGCATTTTCTTTCAGTTAACTTCATATTTAATGTTCTTAAAAATGAAGAATGAAACTTGTTTAGCCATAGATAAAATGTAGATTTTATTCTGTACACAAAAGCCTATGACTTTTTTATGTTACAAGGGGCAAATGAGCAGGCAGCTCAGTGCCTACTGACGCCCATGGACTTCTGCACGATCAGAAGGCGAGCAGATGCGTTGCCGGCCTTAAATGACGAGTTTAGGCCATCGGGAAGTCTTACAAACCAACGAAACGTGACAACAATACCATCACTTGACGTGACACAATTGCCGCCACTACGTAAGAAAGAGATACTGGTACCCGAACGCGCCGGCCGAATTCGGCTACAAGCATGGCGCTACCTCTAATAAGAAAGACAGGAGTAAAGGACAGGAAAGGAGTAAAAGGATGCAGAGGTAGATGAGCGATAGATGATGGGGGATATAAATGTACCAGGACGCGCATGGTTAAGATAACTATATCATACTAGCTGTGCCCGTTAGATTAGCTTTAATTATTTTATCAAGAATTATATTAATTATAGATTTTAATTTAATTAAATTTATAAATTATGATTTAAAGGTTTAAATGATAGCTTAATATGCCGATGTTATTTTATGACTCCAATATTGCAAATTGTATAGAACGAGATCCGACGTAGCAGTAACTTTGTTCAAATTAATGCACAAATGTGTGAAAGACTATGTTATATGAGAAGTGTATGTTAGGGATTGTCTCGGATTTCCTTAAACTAGATAGGCGTGTCTTGATACGCTATTGACCATTTTATTTCATCAATGCATTTATTAAACGTCAATGAACAAACTACATTGTTATTTAGTGGTGCTCGTCATGACTCTTTGACATCGCCTACAATAAAATGTATACATGTGTGTGTAAATCGTTTGGCATTGGTGTGCGTGTGAATTTATTTCAATAATATAATACCTTTATAATGTATGATATAAATTTTGTAAAAATATTACAATTCGCACACCTTCCTCAATATGAACTGGAATTGTGCCAAATTTCATATTCCTCCGATCGCGCAATTTTCATAAAACGGTACCGAAAGTTTGTCACGTGTTCATATATAGACAAAGTTACTATGGTTCAGGCATAACCTTAAGTTAAAATAAATGAGAAAAAAGTATTCCAATAAAGTTTTAATTTCTTACATGTACTATTTTTAAAAGTATCTTATTGGATGCGTAGGTGCGAAGTGGCTAATTTCAAGCTAGGCAGGCAGATAGAATAGGCAAAATGGAGCCAGCTTAGTGAGGGAAGACTAGCGACAGGCCTAAACTGTTTACGTTCATTACTCAAATAAGGTTTGTTTAAGGTATAGTGAGGCACTAAAATTCTTTTATCCATTTTTAAACGATTAGCACTTTTAAAATCACAGTTTTTACATTCGAGTAAGTGCACCATAGCAAGGCAACTTTGCATATTTTTCTATTTTATAACGGTGAAAGTTTCTATTTTAAAATAAAATCAATTTTATTTCAAAAGGAGGTTTAATTATTTTTTATTGTAAAAACTGTGTTGCTATTATTAAGGGTTTGAGTTCCTAGTTTTTAAGAGTTATATCTATTTAATTATCATTAATGAATTGTTCATACCTAAAATATTTCTCCTTTTGCATTTAATTGACATTCCATTAATTAATTAATTAAAAACTAATATGAGGTGCAATTGTTGTAACTTGATCTGACTTTATGTATACTTGAATTTAGAATAAGATAAAGAATATAAGATAAATATTTATTTAAAATATGTCCAACTAGTTTTTTGGAATGATTGATTTAATTCTCGTTTCCTGAATAAAGAAGCTATATTTATACATAAAATTTTTATATTCTCAAAAGAATAATGTTATTTTTTTTCTTCTCACATTTTACTCTGTGTGACATGGTTTTAATGTAGAATTACGTTATTAATTCTGTGTGCAATAAATTAAATTGAGACTGTTTTCCATGGACTCTTCTACTCATTGGACAAGCCTCCGTTCGTGGAAAAGGCCATGGTAAGTTAATTAGAATAAAGACATGAAATAATTATAACGTCTTTTATTTATTAAATCCTCAACTAATTAAAACTATGTATACTTACACTAGAACAAATTAAATAGGGAACAAATTCAATTGTGATTTATTCATATAAATAAGATTGAATCTCTGACTGAAAGCAATTATACATTTTACTTTTTAATTGATTTAAATCTGCTTTTTCCCTTTATCTATGGTTACGCCCTATGCGTACGAATTGTGAACTACAATACATGAAACATTTTTTTTAAGTGGTAGCAACATTTTTTTATTTTAAACCATTTAGTTAAAAAGTTAACTTCAAAAATTTCAGGGAAACAATCTCACGAAGGACTTGGTAAATATTTAAATATGTTTGATTGTAATTTTGCTACTTAGAAGTACGTCGATTATTTATTATGACTTGGAGGATGTATCGGTAAACAGGGGCAAGGTGGCGGTCCGTATGTGGCAGGGAACATCGGTGGGAGAAATCCGGAGGCTGCTGCTAGTTGTCTGAAAGAATAAGAAATATTGGGTACAATAATTGAACTCCCATCAACGAACAAAAAGCGAGAGGTGGTGTGGCACACATGAGGTCGTGTAGCACACTAGAGGTGGTTTAGCACACTAGAGGTGGTGTAGCACACTAGAGGTGGTGTAGCACACTAGAGGTGTTGTGGCACATTAGAGGTGGTGTGGCACACTAGAGGTGGTGTGGCACACTAGAGGTGGTATATTTCTATCATGGTAATATTTGGAAGTTAATTAACTTTACGGGAGTTTTTTACTGGAACATAGAAGAGTTTATAGGCTACTTTTCTCCCGGAATTAAAATCATCCGATACCATAAAAAATAGACAGATAAGAAATACTATGACTTAAAAAAGAGAGAGATAAGAAGTTATAATTAATTTATATTTATACATAGTTATTTTTTGTATTATATATAGTTATTTTTTGTACTCCAAATGGGCGAGACCTGAAAATACTGACTTGAATTTAGAGTAAATTTTAAGAGTAATAATATGCAAGTTGATTTTTAAGATTAAAAAAAAATGTATTGTCGACTAAACAAGTGCTTTTCCATTTTTGATGACAGCTCCTACTTAAAGAAAATTTTGCTAAGGTTTATTATTAGAAATTAACGTAATGCATAACAAGCAAAAATGAGCCTTTTAACTAATTGACGTGCAAACGACATTCGACCTTAGCGCGATACACCAATTTCTTGGTCGACTATACATGGGAGGAACTGTTCATCATAAGATAAAAAATAATCACATAAATGACTATAAACGCCAATTTACAACACAGAATTCTAGTAGTCTATGGGCAAATATGAATTAGCAAGTTTATGATTGACTGGATGTTGATTGACTGGTTAATATTATATTAGTAATAAAATTACCCGCTTTATAAGTTAACTTCACTATATAGTCATTTATTAGATCTATAGTTAGTTTAGTGTTAGATTTATGTCAAGTCTGTCCACTGATGAAGCTTGTATCAGAGTTCAAGGGAGGCTGTGATTATTGCTGTACCGTTTACAAGGCCGTATAATATGCATATTATATAAACCTTGTAAGATATTTACTTGTCCTCGTATTTTAGTAATAATATTTGATATTACACGATCTATCTTTTTATTTATTACCATGTTTTTGTAGTTGTCCTGTTTGTAATGAAAAATAAATATGGCTAAAATAATGGAGTCAAGACACGTTTATATAAATGGCTTCCGTATCTGATATGCTATAAACGTATTTGTTAAATAACTTCAAAAGTTGGTGTCCGAATTCGTTCAGAATAATTTTTCTAATGGTTTTTAGCATGTTCTATCAACATGGAAAATTTCAAGTCTCTATGTCTAATAGTTTGGAAATCCTAGGAGGGGACCACCTTACGGGCAGACAGACGGACAGACAGAGCGAAATTGTAAGGGTTCCTTGTAGTACTACGGAACTCTAACTAGGTGTATAATGCATCTTTTCAATGCTCTTAATTCCTTGTCCTAGCTCCCTCCTAGCCCTAAATAATAAATGTTTGTCCTACAGTTCTGAATGTCAGGACCTTTTTTAAAAAATGTCCTCCTCTTTTGGAATCTTTGTTTAAACTTTAAATACATATGTACAATAATTTTTGAGATAAAAGCATCAAACTAAACCTCTTTCTTTTAGTTCACTTTTGTAATATTTGAGAGTGCATCTTAAATTTTTTCATGGACTATCTAGATGCGGTACCGAATCGATTGACATCTCAACCATATTTTTAGGGGAAGGTGAAAACAGTTCCACCTGAAAAGCAATCGTTTATACTATTCGGCGAAAATTACACCAAATTCCGATTAGCTGTTTTATACATTACGTCGAACAAATTTTAGCAACGCTGTTTAATTATTTCTTTCGTAATTTTGTAAAAGGTAATTTTTCATGTATTCTATAAGAAATTGAAAAAAAAAAAAACTTTATTTAAAGATGGAAAATAGGACAAATCCATGCTCTCCATATTGACTGTGAAAATTTAAATTTCGCAAGCCCCGCTACCTTTCCCTCTTGTTTTTAGCAGGGGTATCGGCTCGTTTCACTTTAGCTCCCACGAGGGGTGCCTTTAAAAACGCATAAACTCGAGGACACACAGCCTACTTATGAATTTGTTTATGGCTCCTATTTTTAGAACGACATTTCACTCAAATCTCGCAGCTTACGAAATGACAATTTTCCTATTTTCACCGCGCACGAACCTTTATTGATATGGTTATGGACGAATTAGGAAGTTGCTAAATTTTATTGGTGTGACTGTAATGAATTGGATAAGTAAAGTTTGCTTTTATTCCACATCATTATATAGACTTTTTTTTATTATATATACAGGACTATATGACACACTGACGTCTGTTCCTAAGGTAGACAACTTAATGCCTGTGGTAACAGCCGCCTGTTATACACAAATATTTTTTTTAGAAATATATAAATACATACATATGGATAATACACCCAGAGCGACATCGTCAACGTGAGCTATCCTTATCACTTAGGGTTTCAAAAAATCGTTTACGACCAATTCTTAGACCTAACAAATGTGCACAAAAATTTTCATAAGAATCGGTCAAGCCGTTTAAGAGGATTTGGCAACAAACTCTGTGACACGAGTATTTTATATTAGTTGTATACATGTGTGTGTAAATCGTTTGGCATTAGTGTGCGTGCGGTTTTTATTTTAATAATTTAATGTATTAATACTGTATATTACATAAAAATATTAGCATTCGCACATAGCATATAGCATTTCTCTATATAATTGTGCCAAATTTCACACTCCTCCGTTTGCGCAATTTCGTAAAATGGCGCAATTTTCGAAAATTTTCACGTATTAATATGTATGTAGAACACCCGTGCATTTTGCAAGAAAAATAGCTTTGGACAATATGTCTATTAGCTAGCTCCGGTATTTCTAAACCTATACGACCCTCAAAGGCCGGTAAAGCATAGGTAAGCATTTTGGTATTACAGTGCTACAAGAACTATCTAGAGATGCTTTTTGATAGACAACATTTTACTTAATTCATCAAAAGTCGCGTCCGTCAGTTAGTTGACAATAAAAGCTTTCCACAAAAGCTTCAAGTACTTCCAGATACCGTATAAAGTCGCGTAAATCCGATAATAGCTTGTTTTCCACCTCAGCAGCACGTTCCATTCAATTACACCTAAGCCATTCCACGTTTAATCCATTCAGCCTCATTCACTAACTGAAGCAATGAATGCCGATGTAACCGATGCATACATTAGAGCTTAAAGCTTCTTCGCTCAAGGTAAGGGAGCTTTTGGGAGTCCATTCATTTTTGCTATAACACGCTAATCGTAGAGAACCTTTTCGAAATGTCTGAATGATTGTGAAAAGAGTTGTTTCATTCAACGAAAAAACTTATTCTAGAATCATTTGACATAATTATTTTTGATGTCGTTTCAATAAAGCCGGAGCCAGACATTGCTTCATTTCAATGATCATGTAGTGTGGCCGGGGAATTTCTGTAGTTGCGCAAAGTTTTGTAGTACTTTGTAGTCTTCAAGGACAAGTGTACAAAAACTTTGAGCTATGTCTGGCTCCAACATGGTAACAACCTTTGGGGAGGATCCTATATCTAGAAAAGAAGGATAATAGTTTTGTTTTTGCTAATAATATTTGCCATTTTAATAACGACATGTTACGTAATAACTTTCTTAAAAAAATAAAGATTGTTATCAATTTAAAAATAAGACGTCACGTTTTCTTAGAAATCCAAATTGGATCTTTAGCTGATGGTGTAATTACTTTTGGGCTTTCCGAATAGCGTCGTGACCGATCATTAATGGAGTGTATTGGATACTATTTTGGCAGCAAACAGTTGGTTTTTCAATGGTTTTGCAATGTGGGAGGGCGCTGGGGGGCGGCGGTATCGAGCGTAGGCCGCCCCGCGCCAGGGAAGCCCTACGGCACAGCCAGTCCGACGAGAGGCACCGCGCGCGCTCCTCGCTCCCAAAACTCCTGCCAAGTGCACATGACAATACAAGTTTCATATTATAATAAGCGTTATTCACGTGCGAACACACCGGGAGGTTTTACCCCCCTGTACTAACCGATATAAACCTGTGTGTTTTTTTTTAAATCGTGACAACGATTCGAAAAGATTCAGATACTTGAGTGGGCAATGAAATGAAATGATTAGTGACAGTTGGCAAGTGTTTTTAGAATAGATTGGGCGGTGGTGACTACGTCATGCTACGAGGTGCGTGAGTTATAAAGGAATTCGCGAGATTTTCTTCTTAAGGCGCCTTCTTGAATTTGATCCTATTGACGTCGTTTTACTATAATTATATTGTTATATTTAAACATCGTCAATAGGCAGCTGTAATTTTTAAATATAAATGTAATTTAGCATTTATACCTTTTTTACAGCTGTTTTTCAATACTCGTAAATATTTAATAACGTGAATTACAAAATAAGTAGATGAGTAACAGAAAATTTAATTGCCTAATCCAAATGCAGAAATCATTTCAAGCAATGAAAATCAACAACAAATGTTATTAGTATTTAATATAAGAAAATTTAGTAAAAGAAAATAAGCATTTTCTAATATAAATGAAGTTATGATTACGTCTACTTATTTAAGAGAAAAAAGATTGGACGACACTGACCTTCGCCCAGTATTCATACTTTACTAATTAAATAATTTTGTAATCAAGATTATTGCTATACGGGATTCTTCTTAAATTAAATCAAAAGATATTCCATTGCTTCGAATAAGTATGTGTAAGTGACAACCCAAGTGTATGGGCACATCGTAAAATAAACAGGGTTTTACGAATTATGTCGTTATACTAAGAACATACAACTATGTCGTTTTAACACATATTTCTATGAAAAGTAATTTTATCGTTGAATTCATTCAACCCTTTTGCGAATTCGTTTTTTGCTTCAATGGGATTTAGGGATGAAATAAGAATAGAGAAACACAAAGAATAAAGTGACTTTTTATGTTATATTATATTTTATCTTCTATGTATGAGAGAAAATTTGTCTAATGAGCGAGACGTAAGCTTTATTGCTCTATTATTGCCCCCACGCGTTAATTATATTTGTGATAGTACAAATATTTTCGTTCATCGGCCATTAACCTCCGAATATTACAACCCAATAATGGTGGCGATTAGCCTCACTAAAGCAAATCCCAAAAGCCATAAAGAAAATTGAGCGTCTTACTACTGCTTATTTTTTTTATAAATAAAAGAGGCTTAGTGATTAAATTCTACAGGATCTAGTAAAAAAAATATTCTAAAGAATTCGATATCGAACGTAACCCGTTCAGTATCTTAAATAATCCATATTTTTTTTATTCATCAATACTGTGTTGCGAACGGGATCTTGCCTTGACCTTTGCTTTAATTTTTTTTGTAATTTAAATTCCCGCCATTCTTATATTCTTTTTTTTATTTAAGCAACAACCGTTCAAGATACAACCTATTGGGCCTTAAGAATTGATTTTATTATTATATTATAACTATTGACTTCAACCGAAACCTCTTAAATTATTAAATTAAATACATATTATACGAGAAAAAATAAAAGCTATATCATGCAACACAACTTTATAAAAATAATAGTACAAGAAACTTGTGGAAGTGGTACTATAAAGAACCGGACGCTTTACAATACAATTAAATAAAGCCACTTTAATTCCATCGGGTTTAACCAAAACCGTGATATGACGTAAACCCGACAAGTGAATGACATCGTAGCTACAAATGAAAAAGCTCTTCAAAATATAAAATGCTTTCCATGTTTTAGCTAAAATGTGATTAAAAATGCCGGATATTTCATATTTCAACGTCTGACGTACGCTTTATTCGAAATAAGCTTCAACATAATAATGCTCAGGAATTTGTTTTAACACTGGCTGGCTTTTAGAATTTTTAATATCGAAAGAACTTCAATTATCATAGACAGATTTTTTAATAAAAAAAAATTGAAGTAATAGAAGAGGTAGAACTTTTTTTTTTTATATTTTATGCAAAAAATAAATAAATTTTCACAAATAATATATAATTAGTCCCAGGGGGTAGATCTTCCTTTATCTGTTCGATAACTGGTACGATCCATTACGGGTACGCGACCCCGGAGTGCCCTAGCTGCTATTGTCACACTCCCTATACCGTCCCTGACAGTAGTATCCGCATCCTTTCTCTCCTCCTCATCTGCCTTTATATCCTTTTTCTCCATCCCTTTCCCCTAATCCTGTCTTTCTAATTAGAGGTAGCGCTACGCTTGTAGCCGAATTGGGACGGCGCGTCCGGGTACCAGTACCACTTTCTTAAAATGGTGGCAATGCTCTCACTTTAAGTGATTGTATTATTGTCGGGTTTCGTTCGGTTTGCGAGAGTTCCTGCTGGCCTAAATCCTTCGCTAAAAGCCGACAGTGCATCTGGTGGTGGAGATGTCCATGGGCATCGGTAGTCAGTTAGGTGATGAACCACCTGCTAGATTGCCCCGTGTGATATTAAAAAAAAGATCTATAGAACAAAAGCATACTCATTAGTTAAGGACCGGCAACGCATCTGCGAACTTTTTGGCAACACAGTTTTTCTTGGGCGTAAGTAGTTACTAAGAGAACTGCCTACCGCTCTTGTTATATAAAAATAGTAATAAAAACTGACCACGTGTATGTAACAGAACGTATTAGCCACGTCTAATTCGTGATTATGCACGGTTAAAGAAGGAAAGTCGGTTTATATATCTAAAATTGTACGTTATTTACGATTATAGTAAAATTATTAACATAATAAACTCTTTATCTCATACAGAAATTAATAAATTTGTACCATTTCTATACAATAAAGCCTTCACTATTATGGTAATAAGGGGCATATTTGCATAAATTCCACATAGTACGTACGGCCTTACCATTTGTGAGGCTGTTAAGGCGATCACTGCTCGCATCTTTTTAGGTCGATTACATTCTACTTTAAACACCGTGAAGATAAGTTATAAAATACACTAGACGTGACAGCATTGCCGCCACTTCACGCCGATCTCATGTGAGAAAGAGGAACTGGTACCCGGACGCGCCGGCCAAATTCGACTACAAGCATGGCGCTACCTCTAATTAAATGTATATAACAATGTCACTATTAAAACAGAAAAAACGAAATAAAACATTTATTTGTATACTAGCTTTATCCAAACACTCCTTTCGCCCCGTTTTCTCTGATATTCAAACAAAAGCTGGTTGAAAATGCTGTTTGCATTAGGCATTTAAGTTTTTTTTAATTGTTCAAAAAAAATATGTTCTACCCCTATATCATCTGTTTTAAATTTCAAGTTATCGCGATAAAAAGCCTTGATCCTTGCCTTGATCCTTCTCTAAAGTCCAATCTTGATCTATACCGGATTTCATCAACTTTGGCTCAGCGGTTTAGGAGTGAAAACGTTACAGACAGAGTTACTTTTACACGTACAATAAAATTCAATATTAACAAATTGAAAGATTTTTTTTTAAATATTATTATGCATATAGTGTTCTTCTTATTATTTAAATTTAAGTACATTGTAAAAATCTTTATTTCTCTTATGATTAGTGAAAGAAAAAGACCATTTCACATTTCGTTATAGCCTCGTTACAGTCACATCCCACACTCGAAACTACCAGCTGCATAAAAACTGTGGAAAAAAAGGAAAAAATAGGTCTAGAAAGTATTTTGAATCGTACAATCTACATTCATATCGTACAATGGTTCAGGTCGTAGGAATGGTAATTAAAACTTGAGAGGCTAACTTCATCTAGGGTTGCCAGAGTTATAGCTTTTTTCCTCCAAATTCGTGGAAATTTTCAAGTGTAATTTAAAAAAAACATTTACGTGATTATTATATCGATGGCTCCCACGTAAATTGTCATAACTCTAAATTGCCTACTTCAAAGTAGAGAGTTACAAATATTTAACTGAAATGAAATCGTTATTATTTGATATCTTTTTGTATGCGTGAAAAACTAAACTACTTTGCTTTAATCCGCGAATGAATCCGCGAAACATCATTCGTGGATTAAAGCAAAGTAGTTCAGTTTTTCATGCATGTCATGGATTTCCGCAAAGTAACGTCTGATTCTATCAGATCTTCATGCAAAGATATTCAATACTGACGTCTACATTATTGTCTTCCAAAACAAATAAAGTAGTGGCGATTATATCACAATTAAGTTGTTTGTAACGCTTTATTATAAAGCTCGGCATTTGGGGTTACGACAATTAACGTGGGAGTCATCGATTCGATGTAATAACTTTTAATTTAAACGCCTTTCTTTGACTTTGTTTCTCCAGAGGTCTTGTTTTTACGTTAAATTAAATATGGTAACAATTTAGGTTTGAAATACTAACTATAGTATTTAAAATACTATAAATAGCACGTCTCTAACATTTTCCCCCTAAAAAGGTCGTGTAGTAATTCAAGAAGCTGTATTTTTCACGCATAGAATTTTCCACCATGATTCTCTTCGACCAATACTATGTATAGTCAATACTGAAAATAATATTTTTATTTATTTTATTTGCAGACACTACAACACCAATATAATTTATTATATATGTTGAAAATTAAATACAATTATTTTTAGCCTTTGGTAATACTAGTTTACGTAGAACATCACTATCTGGCTATCATAGTTTTCCTTTGAAATTTGGATAAAGTTACATCTGTCACGATCATTCTAATATATTTTTAATTTTTAGGGTTCTTTTACTTCCACTTTTCAAGTCCCCTAGTAAGCACGTTAGATGAAACTTTGCTAATAATGAAGGCATATTTAAAATTTATACATTATACAAATACTTGTCTAAAACGCACTAAAAGCAAGAAAATCGAGTAGAAAAAAAAGCATTTATTATTATAAAACTGTATTACCATTCAAATTTTAATATTGAAAGATAGCAACCCTAATTTAACCGTGGTAACGAGACAAGGATACACATATGAGCTGCAAATGGATATAAAAGGGAAAGAGAACAATACGGGATTTTCTGTTTGAGGGTCAATTGTAAACAGGGGTCGAAACTTTTAATAAGCCATTAGGTAGATGCGGAATCACTTTTGTACATTGAAATTAAAATTAAGTTGTAACTGTGTAGGTATGTACAACTATTATTAAAATGTCCTACTAATATTATAAACGCAAAAGTTTGTACACATGGATGTATGTGTAGTATCCACTGATACTACGTAAATATTATTAAATATTTACTGTAATTATAACTCACCAAATAGGTGTATAATTAGGTACTGTACAGAAACTGCTTTTATGTATATACATAATTTCGTAACAATGAACTTGTATTCAAGAAAATTCTGATTGAATTTAAAGAAATTTAAATTCTATGGTTTATGACTATTTTTAAATATGAAAATAGATATCATTTGTTCAAAAACAGATTGCATTAATAGTTCGTCCGACTTTATATTATACATATATTATAGTACAAAGCAGTGAGCTTATACCAGTTTTGTATTATTAACTACTTTAATATTTTTGACATTTACAGCTACCTTTTAAAAATTTGTATAACAGATTTTTTGCCAAACATAATAGTAGATGATAATTAAGGTGTCATATAATATTTCTTTTTTTTTTCTATACAAGCGTGTCGTGGCAACGTTTTTGAAAGCTAACAAGTTAGCAAAACAAAATTTAATTGCATAAGTATTTGGAGATATAGCTGAAAGCTAGTATTTTTAACAAAAATATCGAAGCGATCTTACGAAATTCTGATTCTGCTGCTTTTACCAAACGGATTCCTGTATATCAACATAGTAGCATATAAAGAAAAATTTTCGAAATAATTTTTTTGAATACTTAACACTAACCGTGAGACATACTGTCATATTTCAGTAACTTTCCTATCTAATACTATTTAAAACTTTCATTAGTTAACAGTGATAAGATTAATTCTTTTTTTGAAAAAATATATTGGGGCAATAAGGTTTCACCCTGTATATTTATAGCGAGATACATATTTTGTACATATATATATTGCAATAACTACACTCGGTTGCAATGACATTGCACATGAGAATAACCTTTTGTAAAACAAATTTATTTATTTTTTCCTTAAAAAAATACATACATTTCTTAATATGACCTATTTGGTGAATAATCTTTAATTTCATATTTAAAAAAAATGTGTCTTAAAATAGAAAAAAAAAATTTTACAATTTTTTTTCCTATGAATTAATTTAATTGCACCCGAGTGTACAACCTACATAGTTTATTAACTAACCTTGAAGTAGTGTACGTGAAAAAATATATATGCGGTAATCTTCAATAGTACTAAAAGAAATGCATTTTAAAAGTATGCATAGTGTGATGACTGCATTCAAAATTAAAGTGACCTTCTATCTTAAGGTCATCCATTAACCACGTGATGCCCTTACCGAATTTTAACTCCCCTCTAACCGCCTAGCAATACGTGGACATATCGCCAGATTCAAAGTTAATTAACAAAAATATTTATATTAAAAAAATTATCATAATATTGTGTTTTAATAGAGGTATATACCAAATGCACCATCATACTAAAAAATTAGGAGTTGTTTTTGACTGATTCCAATTTATTATGTATACATTATAAAGGTCTAATTAGGTAAAAAACATATTCTGCTATAACATATTTATATATATTTTACTGCAAAAACATATAAGTGTAAGTTTCATCCACATCGACAAGTGAATAGTGAAGTTAATCTCGTTATACCCAAGCATCTTAGTAATTGTTTTTCCCTTCAAACCTTTATCACCTGGCGTTAGAGATTCACGTGATTAAAGGACGATTCCTAAACAGTTTTATATTTTAAATTGTTTATTCACACAATACATGGGAGTTGATATCTTAAATAATTGTGAGTGATAAAAGCAAATGCAATGCCTGAGCAACGTCACTTGATGTAATAAGTAAAAACACGGAACGACTTTAAATAGGACTCATTGAATTCAACAGGTCGTAGGTTTATTTCCCTTCGAATCAGGCAATAATATGATACCTCAAATTATTAAATGCCAAAATAAGATATATGTATACAAATATCTGTAGTCTTATCGATACCAATATATAAATGCCTGAACCTATATGATATCAGTTTACAAATGCCTGAAGTCATATGATACTTTCAAATAAGTGTGTATTTCTTTACATGGATAAATACGTCCCTATGGAATAGAAGAATGAATACTTCAAGAATCCATTTCCATTGCAGAAGAACCACATGTGAAAACTATGTCGATTGCTATTAATTAAGTAATGGTGAAGAAAATTGTCATAGGTTATATAAATAAATAACATTTATACACAAATATATTTTTTGTAGAAATAAATAAATATATACTAATAGATAATACACCCAGACTCGAGACGGCAGTCGAACCCACGACCAATCCCCCATTTTAAAAAATAATATTCATTTTCCAGTAACGTAGTAGTTGTTTACAGGCAAAATCATTCGGGGTGACTGGTAACATACAATTTAACGAAAAAGGTCATAGGAGCTTGAACCTTAACAAAGAATAACAATTAATTATTAATAACAAGGACTTAAAACATCGTTAAAATCGGTCCAAGACTTACTCTTTTGGAAGGCCGACCAGGACATCTACCTTAAGTCCATCAACGGTTCGGTGGTTCTGAGCGGGAAGGAAGGGGTGTTTATTGACGTCAGATACCTCCCTATAGCCCTACCCCTCAACAAGTCTGAGAAATTCCACGGCACGGGCCAGTTCAAAGTGTGTGTCTGTATGCCCCAGGGCAAGCTGTTCCGTATAGCTGTGCCCAGTGGTCAACGGGTTACTTGTTCCCATGTAAATATGACCGGGGATTTGAATCCGTGCGCATAACTTAATGATTGTCCAGTATTAAAAAATATCCTTTTTTAAGTTTGCATTTAATATTATTGTTACTTTAAAAGTTGCATTTCAAATGGAATTGTGTTATTATAATTTTATTCGACTTTTTTCTTAGATACTAGAATATGTTTATGGAAACCATTACAGAGTTATTACTGAATCTATGGTATAGTTATTTTTTAATATGGCAACATAAATTAACTTCTAGTCACTATGATAGATTACGGTATCTATTTATATTAGTAAACTAAATTATTTTGTGGAATTGTTGTTAACGTGACTAATTACATTATAAATAGTAATAAATGACAAATACACTTTATATATTTCTTTCATTTCTACAAACTAACCAACTAAGATTAAGAATGAGTAAATATATTAACGTATTACTCGGTCAAAATAAGTGTAGACCTCGCTGGAATGCGAAGCCCCTCCCACTTCCCCTGTAACGACCCCCCCTCCGCACGCCCATTTGCTGTGGTACGATTAGCATTTTCATTACCAATTCATGTCGTGATATTTTCAGTAGGACATTTTTTAATAACTGTAAACTATATATTTTTTATTTTGATATAAAAAAATGTAGTTTATAATTGTTAAATACAATATCTTGATGTCTTTTACACACTGTGCCGATGAGCCCTGAAGTGACGTCATCAACCTGTACGAACTTCTTAACCTCAACCCTGTTAAATTCGCAATGTCCAATTTCATCCATAAGGTCCAGATAACTAATAAAGGTGATTTGAAATAAAACGCAACAATACAAAGTAAGTTCTTTATATCTCGTAATGTTGTAACAATAATTTACTTCATATAGACAAAAATATAATATTAAAATAATAAGATTAACATTAAAAATGGCTACCGTGTTATTACTTAATCAATACTGCGGTAATCTCAAATATAAACAAAAAAAAAAAAACGTGGAAATGCAAGTTTACAATTTACAGAGCTATCTATTTATTATCTATAATTCCTACCATAGACTATTTTGGATTTAAAAAAATATTAGCAAGACGCCATTTATTCAGTGTTAGGTTTGAATTTTGTATGGTAATAAACTTCAATGGAGATTCTATATTTATTTATGTGACGGATAAAGATATGTTTTAATTAAAAGGCTTACTTCATAATTTGATGTAGAATATTTAAAATGAACTATGAACATCTTAAAGCAACAAAATCTATCTGAAATTACAGCTTGACTTATGTTACTTCTTTTAATACTGTACTATAATGTATCGGTTTTTTTTTGTGAGAAAAAAGTAACTAAGATAAAAAAAAAACTAGCGTGACACTTAGCAAGTTTTTTATAATTAAATCTGTAAATACCTATTCCAAATTTTTGGGATAATGGATTTGGCCCCTACACCAAATTATGTCGAAGTCTGAAATTCGTTCTAAAAGATAAATACGATATAGGTGAGACAGGAATCATTCATGTTGATTTTCTGCATTTTCATATAATATTAATTTATTGTAAAAATAAGTATTTATATTTTACAATTTGTAAAAATAATGTTTCCTATATCACCTGCGTACGACCATTCTATTTTTAAAAGTTATAATGCACTATTTAAAAAATAACTTTTATTTTTTAAGTTGCCAGTACTAATAAGGATATTTCTAGTAGAGAAGGTATCGAGTGAATAATTTCTACATTTTTGTACATAAGAACGGTTAAGCGTAATAGGAAATGGACATGAGAAAATGGTTGGAACTTAAGAATAATCAGTTAATAAAAAAAATTCCCGTTATTTTGTTTATGCCATAATTACACAGACAAAATTTTATAATAACATGTTAAATTAACCACCTGTTCCGAGTCAATTTTTTTGTGCATCAACGACTTTTCGCAGGCTGGCCGACTTTTTAGTATGTATTTTATTTATTCCCAACAGCCTGTTTTTAGACTTTTCTTTACATTTGGGTGTAATTTACTCAGGATCTTTGGTTTACCGTACACATTGAAAACTATGATGGAAATACAAAATTTTCAGAAGAATAACTTTAAGGTAGGAAGAAGTATACTTAAATTAGGCCATTTTATTGAAAAATTCATAGACAAATTTAGTTTTTTTTTTTTACAATAAAACCTACTTTCCGCGGCCAACTTACAAATCAGTAACATGTACACACACAGAGATTCACATAAATTAAGTAGGCACGTTAAAATTACACAAATACTGTACATAAAAAAAAATATTTGATTTTCACCTATATCTACATGTCAGTCGGCGTTCTAAATAACACATCATCAATTCAACATCGCGACTGTCTTTTGGTTTTTATATTTCTTTGTTATGAATAATAACTTTGCAAAAAATCGTATGTATTCCGTATAGCGATAGCGAGCCGATTGCGACACGAGAAATACTGCTTAGTGACATTTAAAATACTTTGTATAATGCAAGAGCCAGGCATAGCTCAGTGTTTGTACATTTTTGTCCTTGAAGACAACACAATTCTATAAAACTCTGCGCAGCTACACAAGTACTTGGCCGCACTACATGATCATTGAAATGATCATTCAAGTGAAGCTATATCTGGTTCCGGCATAAGATGTTCAGCCGCGATGTAGAGTGATGGGTGCGCATAGCTGACTATTTTTCACTTCCATAACAACTGTACAAAATATACATTTCTCGCATTAATTCTCAAAACTAATACGATCTCGATCGAGCGATATTTGTAAGCATTTCGTTATCTAAAATAAAGTCTTTGTAGTTAATTACCTTAAATCTTAAAGTACATTACTTTATCATTAATTACGTAAAGGAATATCAAAAGAAATATCTCCAGACTCACGTCTTACTTCTCTCAAATTCTATCGGATGTTGCTTTTTCTTTAGCTTATGGTACATCGATGCGCGACAATCCTTTTCATATATTACTAACTTTTTAATAACAAGCTTTAAGCAGGCAGAAAATTTGCTACATGATATTTTATTATTTATTTGCATCAGGTATGTCAAGATAATTATCGAAACCTCAAACTTTAAATAGAATTTATTTTTCGTAATTTTAAAAGTGACCACCGCCAGAACACATTTGGCTGGACAAGACTATTCCTATCACATAACCTAGCCAAAGCTAAACTAGCATTGAGCACCCATTCTGGTGTTAAAATCATGCAGTCTCAAATGTGCATCGCTAATAAGCATCAATTCCTGATTTCCCTACGCGTATTTCATAGATAAATTAACTACGCTAATATATATATGTACATAAATAAGGCGTTCATATTTTCCGAAAATACTTTAAAATAATTCAATCTTTACATATAGGCCGCGGTACAAAAATTGGTGTTTGGGCTCTAAATTGAATGATACAAAGTTTATAATTAATGCGGTAAGCATTTAGAATTCTATTCACTATTTTTCTATTCTTTTTAAACATTGTTTATGGTCATTTATTTCTATTATCCATAGACAACAATTTTTTTTAACTGGCACCATAGTCGGTGTTTTAGTAAAATCAATATAATGTACTCTTTTTAGATTTTTTTTTTCTATATATTCATGCCAATCATTGTTATGTTTCACGCATTAACTAGCTAATTTATTTTAGTAGCTTAAAAGTTGAAAAATATTTTGATTAGGTATATTTTTTCCGTATCGCCACATAAGACTTGTAGCGTCATACCTTTGCCACTATACTCTTTTTATCTTTCTTTCACCAGAATACTGCCTAGCGCCCTCTTAGCAGCGAATTGGATAAAAAAACTGTTCCAGATAGAGTTTTTAGTTCTCAGCCTAATACAGAATTAGTAAAAAATCTCTTGATAAAATACTTCTAAGCGCTACAAATTGAAGAATTTGTATTTACGCAAGACATTGTAAAATACATTTTATCACACATCAATCTAAAAATAATAAATACTGAAAAATTTATTGAAATTATCTTTTTTTAAAATTAAGTAGTCAAATACTGGTTACGTATAATTTCATTAGCAATACGCTTTAAAAATTTGGCACTTATAATTAGTAATTTCTGTTAGATGCAATACCAATCATTTTTAAAATAAGCTCAAATCGCTCGCAACTGCTTACGTTATTCGTATTTTAACATATAAATGTACAGGCCGTAGATCCTTAAAGAAAAAAGAAATTATAAAATCATTTCGGCGCTCGGAACGCATTTTGGGCGCCAAATATTATGTAGTAGACTTTAACATTTTCTACCATACGTCATAGACTAAACAATTCTTTTTAAATATCCATGTAGGTGTGAGGTTTTTTTATAAAATTTTGCGAAGGCTTATTTAACTTCATCGAGTAAGATAAACGAAAGGCCAACAACGGACAAACAAACAACGTAACAGACGAGCAATAATTAGCTATAATTACGTGCTTAATCCTTCTTTACTCGTTGAAGTACAAACCTGCCTGTAGCTTCTAAATAGTGATGTCTATCGTGTGATTTATAGGAAAATATTCCCCAAAGAGAATTTACCTTAGTATTTATAAGATGTGTTTCTCACTATATATTCAGAAAAAAATTATAATTAAAACTCAAGAGCTTTTCATTATATTCCCAAAGCATAAGGTTTAAAATAAAAAAATATACTTAATTAAAATTGTTCGATTTAGCGGCAAAATTCAGCATAGTTCGAAATTCGAAGTAATACAAGACGCTTTTTTAATGGCGGGACTATTGACAGTTTGGCTGACAAGTGACATTGATTTTTTTTTTCAATTGAGTAAAAGTCAAAGCTATACAGCCTAACCTAACCGCATTACCAATTCAATCGTAATGGCTGGAGGCCAAGCTGGTTCGGGACGAATGTAGCGTGGAACTGTGTTGTGGCATGTTGGTCGTAGGTGGCGGCAGGCGGGCGTTAGCCGCCAATCTTTCTTGTTCTTCTAATTGAGCTGTAAACTCCTCCTCCAAAGCCTGAATTATTACATTAACAACTGAATTAAAAAAAAATACACAAGACAAACTAATATATTTTTCTAATGTATTTATGTAATGAATTGATAGCAATATCAAGAAAGAACATGCAAAATGTTTTAATTAGATATAAATTGCGTATATAGTTTAATAATAATCTCAAATTAAAAAGAAAGGATTTCGCAATGTCATGAGCACAAATCATAGGAATATGCATCATGCCCGAGACTGTTGTCTGTAACTATCAAAAAAATAAAAAAAAGTGACAAAGAGTAAATTAATATTTTAAAGTCCCACTATCGGATAACTTGCAAGTTTTCCAATGCTCTTCGTCACAGAGTATAATAAAATAACGGTTCCATTATTCTTTTTTACATATTTTATTTGCCTTGACAACATCGCGTACCTAATTCTATGATGATATTTGGCATTTCACACATTTATAAATAATGTATACATAAAAAATCTTTTTACTTCCGTTTACTACGAAAATATTTCCAATAGGTAAATGTCAAACAATATACGCATTTTAAAACCCTTATACCGGAGCCAGACGTAGCTCAAAGTGTTTGTACATTTATGTCCTTGAAGTCTACAAAGTTCTACAAAACTTTGTGAAGTTACACAAAGTCCCCGGCCACACTACATGATCATTGAAATAATCATTCAAATGAATCTATGTCTGCCTCCGACATTAGACAACGGATTAATATATCAAAGAGTAGAATATGGCGAAATCAGAAAAAAAAATATTAATAAAGTAAGCCACATACCATGCAAGTAAGATGCGAGTCCGTAGCTGGAGTCAGCAAGTTGGAATACTGATGTTAAATGCCCTTAAACCTTATTATTTGCAATATTCATACGTAAAGCTAAGACTTTGTACATCTATTTACATAAATCATTCCTAGTATACCTGTATCATTAGAAACGCGGAAATCGGGTTTAATTTGTAAATTTAAAAATAAAACAAGGGAACATAATGTAGGTACATGGGTCTAATAGTTTCGAAGTAAAACTTCTTTACGTGCGCTCGACATGGGTATTAAGCTGGTGAATACGTAACGAGGGAGTTACGAAGTGTGATCGGGCGAGGAGATTTCATTTCTCTCGTGAACAATTTTATAAATAAATATTTTTTTCAAATATTAAATGTTCTCCGTTTAAAGTCTATAAAATAGCAAATTCACTTTAAAGTCACATTATATATATATGTATACAAATATAAAATAGTTTTACATCAGTCGGGGGTCTATAGCACACTTGTTTTTTTATCTGACAAATATCTTTTTAAGATATATATGTTGTATTATTCATATCTCTGCGGCATTGATAAGATTTCAATAGATTTCATTAAATATATATTTTTCTATGATTAAAAAATATTTTTAGTAAACGGCATTAAGTTACCTGACAGCTGTCATCTTTGGCATTAAAAAAAGAACACAGATTGATTTTTTTTTAAATTAAAAACACGGTAGTCACTTAGGTAAACCGCCTGCCCCTTTTCCCCCTGTAATATAAAAAAGGAAAGAAAAAGCTTCTAAGATAGCTTAACTTGTATTAATTTGTGTTTTTCGAAATACATATCGTATATTGATTTGCATTTAGAGAAGGGGTTTTAATTCGACGTTACAAACAGTCAAACTCTTCAATTTTATTTCTGTGTATAAATTTTACAGTCATTGAAAATTGAACCTAATACTATATAACATAAGAGATACATCCTTATAAATGTAAGAAAACCATAGCTGCACATGTACTAGTTATGGAGAAAGCGCACACAAAACAAACAGTCACGGCTACTGGAAGCGATATACGTAATGACCGTCCGCCATTACAGCAATCTGCAAACGCGATCTATCGAACAGCAGAGCTCACCATTCCCGGCCCTTCTCCGCCCATTAGCATACCGATTGGCCCTTATCAAGGACCATTATTGCAAATTTTGTAATTTTTATATTATTAATTAAAATATTTAGCAACAATCGTTCAACGATAAGAAGACAGTCTTCTGTAAAGGCCCGGCTCTCGTGTAAATTACAATTATTACCTTTTAAAAACATTAATTGTAGAGGAGACGACATTATTAAGCATACTGTGAAACATACCAAGTATTGATAAAATAAAATAAAAACAATAATAAGAATTTTTTCTCTCTTTGGTATTGCATTAAAGGTAAATAAGCTAGCTTTCTTTATACACATTTTAGCTTAAGTTATTGTGTATTACTTTAGTTTGTGATTCTTTGTGATTTTTTATGAACTATAATTGTAAACAAGAAGTCAATCAATCAAATGTCCATGCCATTTACAAGAAATTTACTACTTTGCTTACAATGATTGTGTGACATTATACAGGAACAATCATGTCCACTTTCTTCTTCTCACTTTAAAGTGTGTTTTGTTTACGGACAATACCAAGAAGGATTGTCTATGTGGTGCGAGCAAAAGATGTCCCACCTCACGTCGTGCCCTGTATGCCCTAACACCTGCACCCATGAGGAGTTCATGCCTGCATCAGATTGAGCGATTGATGTGCCCACCTTCTGGGCCACAACTGTATAACAACAAATTTTATGAAGTTTGTTATTAAAAGGATAAGTAGAAGTGAGTGCAGTAGTGAATGAAGAAGTGAGTCGTGAATCAAAGGTAGGGGTACCAATAAGGAAGGGTACAGTAGCGTGGGCGTCCGGTCGCAATCACCCTATTTTGCCAATTGTAATTGAAAGTAAAGTGCCTGCTTATTATGCGCGGCGATACGTCGGACAATGCGTCATGTATGACCACAACGGAGGAAGTTTATTGGAGACGTGGGCGTTGTTACATGGTTCTGATGAGTTATGGCCTAAAGGGGTTCGCATCAAATTCAAATTTCAATTTTCATACTCTAAGGATACTTTGTCCAAATATATGTTTACAGTCCCTTTTGATCGTTCAATATTTTGAAGTAAAACTTCTTTATGCACGCTCGGGAAGTGAGCTGGTGAATGTGTAACGCGAACAGTGTTTTCTTGATTATTTTGTAATTTCATTTCGCTCTTGAACAATTTTATAAATTAATATTACGTTCAATCTATACT
>JANCMC010043217.1:10202823-10234807 GCA_024363005.1 Charaxes varanes | reverse complement strand
AATTAATTTAAAAAATACACATATATAGAACATCTAAAGAACCCCTTAATTTTTATTTAAATCTGCTACTCGGAATTAGAAACCTTTAAATATTTAATTTTAAGCAGTTTAAGTTTTATATCTCCGATAACGAGATTTAAGAATAAAGTTTAAAATAAGATTCAAAGTCTCGATAACAAAGAAGACAATCTAACTGAATGGAAAAATTGGTTGTTACAGGCTCCTTGGACTCGTCAAACGTTGGATAAACGGTCCTCAACCGAGACGACCCAACGTTACGCTTTTAACAAATTGGTGATAATGATTTGGTTTGATAGACCTTCATAATAAATAATATATAATTGTTAGAAAATTGGTTTAAATAAACGTTTCAAAGAGTAGATAAATTGTTTATCATAGAACATATTCATAGATACAATGAACTATCGATGTTTAAGTCAATAACGGTTTGGCAGAATAAATGGGATGGCTCTGTTCATGAAACATTTATGGGGATAAATTTGAATAATACCACCACAGACAATTTACTGAATGAATAAGATTTGGGTAATGTTAGTCTACGTTGTGTCCATTGTGACGTCATTGGGAGACGGAATTTTAACTTTCTAGGATAATGGTTTCTTAAAAATACTTCTGTTTATTTGATATACCATTTAGTTGTACTAAAATAGGACTATAATGATTTATTTTATATTAGTATGCATATCACTAAGAAGAATTAACTCGTAATAGTAGGCAGTGTTCGCAGGGCAGATCGTTTGAGATACGTTACAGAGATTAGTACCGCAGTTAATGCTAGCTGATGGGAAATCTCTAACACTACACATTGTAATTGAGAGATAAACCTTCGTTACTTTGATGACCCGTTTACATAAAAACGTTAAGACCTTGCAGTTGAATCGCTTAGAAACGATTGCAACGATAAGTAATTGAATAAAATGTACTTCTTTTATTGTGATAAAATGTCTAACAATGCAGTTTTTGAATATATTATTCGAATAAACATTTTTAGTAATCATTTTGTACTAATAATATGTTCTGAAAGTTTCATTTTTTCCACATTTTATCACAATAAAAAACACACGTTATAAATCCATACCTCAGTAGATTTTTTTTCTTTTGTACATTTAATCATAGATCTGAAGACACAATATTGCATGGGTAGTTTTGGTATACGTTTAGATCGTATAGTAGAGATGAAAACGGCGTACTGCGTGATTGTTTAGTAAAGATATCATCAGACTTTTATCAGAGGTTCTATCTTGCTATGCCTATTATAGTTGCTAATGATAGCTGAGATACAAAATCTCTCTCATGAAGCAGGGAAAATAGCGATGTCAACACTTATGGGTGTAAAATCTACGATAATTAGCTAAAAATTGAAATAAAATGCACCTTCGGAATGCTTCTAATAGGTAGTGTTCGTACTGGATTTTTCATCGGACCGTTAATCGGGCAAGACTACGTCTGCAAAGTCCTCTTGTAATTTATAACTTTGTCTACTTGTGAGATAGGTTTTATTTGCTGTTATTGTAAAAAGTCTAATTTGGATTAAACGAAATTGCTTTAAGCAAATTGAGAAGTTCTATTGTAATTTTTTTTCAATAAAACTACCATTTATTCGGAAAACTCGGACAAACCGAGAAGAGTCAGTAAGAAACTCGTACAGGGTAATTGGTTGCAATAAAAAGTAAGTTCAAGTGACACACAAAACACAGACACACAGTCTCGTGCTGGGTGTATCCACTTTCCCTCTAATGAATTTAATACGCTCTGTCTCAGTTTCAGGTTATTCGAAAGCCCAGCATTTAATGGTTGCTAATGAACGGCCCAGATTATCTGCGTGTTAATTTACGAGAGGCTTTGGCGGAATTTATCGGCGCTTTGGGGTCCCGTTACAGCCCGAACGGCATATATCACGGATATACGTGTACACATTGTGTTTCTATTCTAAGAATTGCCCTTTAACCCAGTTAGGCCAATATACATATTATGGGAGCACTTTAATTCTCCAAATTTGTAGGTCCATATTTTTGTTCCTCTTCCCCATCCTTGCCACTGTGTTTTATTTCTATTTAAAAAAAATATGACTTAATCCGAAAGGACAAGGTTTTTTTCAGTTTCTATGGTAAGTTTTCGTTACCTTAGAAATTTCGTTTGGGGGCACTGCTAACTCCTGCGTGCCCTCATAAAAAAGTCCTGGGCATATGTAAAAATGTTGTTTACTTTTTAGATTTAATTAAACCATTACTTATAGCCTATACTTGGATCATAAAACCCAGGTATTGCTTCAATTCTTCCTTCGGCAACGCTAGGCTATTGGAAATGTCCTCAAATAGTACACATATACCCTTAGTTAAAGGAAAAATGAGTAGTTTAAGCACATGTATGTATCTAAAGTGTTTCCAATATTAGTATTCTTCTTTAAGAAGAACGCATACGCTGAAAGGAGGATTCAAAGATATCCATCAGGGGTAATAAAGTCGCAGCTTAGTATAGTGCGTACAGTCTAAAAATTTACGCCCTTTCAAAGTATTTCTATATGCAAAATAGTATGTAGAAGCCATATACGCAAGCTCGTCAATATCATTGCCTTACAGTAAGTGGTTCGGTTTAAGTTTGCAGTAAAAACGTTGCTATTAATTAGTGAAGGGGCATGCATTTTTAAACTGAATACATCTATATATGTATACACGCTCTCTACAATCTGAATCATCTACCAAGTCATGAACTCTAATCTTAACGACGTCTCATCTCGCCCGCTCCCTTTCAATCAACCGCCGCGACGGAAAGAGAAAATTTCATTAATAGATAATATCAGGCGATTTGTCTAATACCAAACAGGGGGAAAAGCCAGTTAATTATTGCGACTAGATTAGAAGGCTTTAAGTAACTAGGTATGCCCGCTAATACTTTAACTTTCTATACCTAAAATCTATATACATAAATTAATCGTTGTTCGTTAGTCTCGCTAAAACTCGAAAACCGCTTGACCCTTTTAAAATCTGATTTCTGAATTTGGATTTGTATTCTTATTTTTTCAGGGAAGATTTAAAAGAAAAGAAACAAAATAAAACTCGAAATATTGTTTAAAAAAAGTACAGATGTGTCGATACTCGAAATACGTGCGTACTAGAACTTTTGACTAAGGTGCTATGATAAATTACTATTTCATAATACATTCGGCCAGTGACACGTTACATGGAAAAGACATAAAGGAGGTTGGGTAATTGACTAAAAGCCAACGAGACTAAATTCGGGCAAGACATTGTCTGCTGGGAGCGTACTTCATAAAGAAGCAGAATAACAAAAGTAACAGATACGACTTCCATAATCAGAATCAAGAAAACCATCACGAAAAGAGCATACTAAATATTCAAAGACCGGCATCGCATCTGCGACCTTTCCAGTAGTCCAGGTGATCGTGGTGGTATAAAATGGGGTTAAATTGTCCATTTCTTTGTCACTCATTAAATAAGGTATGCATAATCTATATCTATATATATAAACAAGCGGACCCAGCAGACGTTGTCCTGCCCAAAGGTTGGTTTTCTTACTATTTACTACATTCTATTATCCTATAATATTATTTTTTATACCCGTTCCCATTCCCGTTCCGTATGTACATTTTCGCTTCAAGATGTTTAACGATAATTTCTCGCCAATGGTCGAACAAGTCATCACACGGTTAGTAACGATGATACTGTCGTCATCACCCGATAATTCGTGTACGGAATTCACCGAATCGTCGGCTAATGATACAGGTAGCCGTACCAAATTGTGGTGGGGCCACGCAACGCGCGCAATTATTTTCAAATATTAGGAATACTTCTTATATTTGAAATTATTATTATTAATAATCATTATTAATTTCTTCCTTGCTGTATATTAATTTATTTTGTGGTGTACAATAAAGCGTATAAATAAATAAATACTTTTGACGTCATAATAGCCGCAGCCGGTGTTCATAAATTTATAAGATTTATAAATTTATGAACACCGGCTGCATGCACGAATAAGTGTCACGTTTCTCTTGAGCCGAGTGTGCAAGCAAAATCTCTGAATTAGCGATAGAGAGGCACTTTTGGCCTAAGCGTTCGACGTTAAGACACATAATTATCGTCCGTAAACCGACTTTATTGTCGGTTATGGACTTTTAGACAACCATCTCCACGTTACCTTTCCGCGCCTAAAAGCTCGTGTTAGAGTGGGTGCTTCGTAGTCAGGTTTTGAACAGGATACCTTACGGATTTGTAACTTAAATTTCTTACAAAACTATGGCCTCTAAAGCTTTAGCTTCATTTAAAGAAGTAATAAATAAAGCATTCGTACACCCTCCTCTACGTTATAAACAATAATTGTGCTAATTTTCATATCCTTTCGTCCGCGCAATTCTCTTTAAATGGTACGGAAAGTTTTCTCTTCAATAATGTATAAAATTCTTCACCGTGGTTTGGGAACACGTTTGGAAACTTTAAAAAAAGGGTACTAAAATAAATGACTAGTGCACTAAAGGCTATTCGATAGATTATATGCAGATAGTACGAGTATTTAACATCTGTATACAAATAATACAATAGTAATTTATTCCTGTCATCTCACTTTCACAGCTTGATCTCATTAACTGTCAGATTGCTACGGCGGAGAGATAATGGCAACTTAATAAATGGCATATAATACTAAATTAAACTATTACCAGGCTCAGATAAACTTGATTTAACACCGCAATAAAATTAAATTACAATCTATTACTAACTTAGTAGTCTATAAGTGTCTAATACTGCTTGGAAAGTTTTTAAAATTATCATCAAAATGAGGGAAAATATTCATATTAAGTCGAATGACTCATTTAGTTAGTAATACTTTGTCTATAATACCACATAAACTACCAAAAAACAAGGATGTAGGTTTTTGAAAGAACACTAGCTTCCTAGTGTTTTTCACATATGCCTAAAGTTATTGTTAGTATGCAATATAAAAAAATTATTTGTTTATTTTCGTTTCGGATCTACAAAATCTGTGCTTTGTACTTAAGGTGGGGTTAGACTAAACAAACACAGAGCTAGAACAAGAGCATTCTTTCTTAATCTTTTAGTGTAAGGGAAAGCTCGTTCTAAACGATTACAGCAAAATATCAATGAGCAAAAAACTTGAGTAAGAATTAGAATCTCTGTGAATGCAAATAGAAGACAAAAGAATGCCCTACGTATGTTTAAATACATTTAATTAAAACTAAACAGTAATCCATAATCTAAATTTTTCTCTTTTGTATAGTACTAGTTGTTTCCCGCGACTTTCTTAATCTGGTTCTACAGACAAATCTGTTCTTAGCGGATGTCTACTAACTATATATATTGACCTTCGAGTCAAATTTCATCATTGTACGTAGAGCATTCGTCTGTTTAAAGTACAAGAATCTTATAGACTTTTTAGAGATAATTTTATTTATGAGAGAATATATTTTTTTTAGAGAATTTTAATTACGAGCATTCGTTCGCTAAATAAGTATTAATATACATAATTTTAAGTCGTTAGCTTCATGGCCTTTGCGTAATATTAACACCATATTACAAAAAAAAAAAACGGAATTACAAACAATGTACTTAATGCTTGTATTAAGACATCATAATCATTGTACGTATTAATTTAACTATAATTACGAGACGTAGGCACAAAGCAATATTAACCTTATTTCTTTAGTCATACAGTCAAAAAACATTAAAATTAATAAAATACGTAAATCAAAGTGAACTCTATGCTTAGAGATATAAGGTTCAACTTTAACGTAGTTTTAAACAATGTTGTGATAAGTTTTGCGAAATCGCCGTATATTTAGACAGGTATTATCATCTCTCAGTCATTTGTGTGACGTCACAAGTTCATAGGCTGAGGACACACATCAGCTTCGGAATTAAAACTGATTTTTTATAATATATGACAAGGGGCAAACGAGCAGGCGGTTCACTTGAGGGAAATGAAGGACTGAAGCCCTATATGACGATTGCACCCCCAGGTGGCTTGAAGATGCATTGCCGGCTTTTGAAAAATGAGCACTCTCTTGTAGGTCCATAATTCGTAGCTTTTAAGTTATGTAGGAAAAAAATTAAATTCATACATTAAATTGATTTTATTATTCATATAATAGAACTATTCAGAGCCCTTTTTAAAGTTATATTATAAATATAACGAGGAAGTATTGTTTTCTGTATAACCGCAGAGCGTTAGAAATACAGAAGTCAATCGGAAGATACCACAAGCGCCACAACCAAAACCACAATGTAGTTTACTGACATTCATACCCACGCGTCGTTGTTTGATTGAATGCAAAAATGCAGAATCTTTAGGAATTTTCTTTGTAAATAATGTTACGAGCGTAATACGAATTGGTACATCCATACATACAACTTTTAAACATAATGTATGTGGACTATTCGTTGTAGCCTCGGCTTAAAAGCTGTTGTAATTTTATTAGGTAGTAAAACGTTAACAGGCATGTCGGTTCACTTTAGCTGCGAGCGTAACATGTATTGAGTACATACATACATACAAATTTTATGTATAATGTAATATACAAACAAGTAGATAAGAATTTATTTAATTTTGCTTTGGTTTCTGTAAAGTGACAGTCTTCTTTTCTTTAAAAAAACCGACTTAATATTTTCAGAGCTAGACCGTTTTGCAATATGACCACAGGGAAGCTTCAGCTTTCATAAAAAAGAATCATCAAAATCGGTTCACCCAGACGAAATCTGAGATAACAAACATACAAAAAACAATCGAATTGAGAACCTCCTCCTTTTTGAAGTCCGTTCGATACAGCAACGACCCACAATCTGAAATTTTTTTCTTTACGTGTGACACTCAAATAGTTGATGTGTATACAGCCTAATACATTTTATATCTGAACCTATTCTAGGATTAATAGAATATGCCATTTTTGTTCTATTTTGGTTTTCAGTATTCTTACCACAATACATCAATCGATGTTGACAGACTGACGGACCGCTGACACTGTTCTAGTTTGTGGATTAACATAGACTAAGATATCGCTTTGTGATAAAAGTTGTTTTTTTTTTCGTGACACATTACCACAGTTCAGGATCTCTGAGCTACATTTTATTTTTTTATTTTTTAAATATAATTATGTGAGCAAATATACTTTATTTTATACATTTATTAAATTTTTAAAACTTATGCACCGGAAATAATGTGCAAAAAAAAATGCGTAATAAGCTTCCTTATGCAGGTTGATATTACCAAACATTAATAAAGTAATCCCCCTATAAACAGGGTACTCTTATAACGCATAAATATTATTCTATAATATATAATCCCCATTCCTATTTCCTTTCCCAACAACTTCGAAAATACGCTATAACATTTTTTTTTAATTTTCAAACCTTGTCCTAACAATCAGGAACACAATACAAAGTAATTTACCAATTTGGTGCCGTTGGGAGTTATGCGCTTACATACATTTCATAAATACATTTTTATATCAATACATAATTTCGATCGAAACATATGTTTTAAAGGATATATTCATCTGTTTACATTCTCTTTGACGATATCTGCAGCACGCATTCTGTCAATGTCACATACATTAAAAGCGTCAAGGTTTCATTAGAAATAATTTAATATAGCCGTTAAGTATTCTTAAATTTTCAAATATTCCGCGCAACTTTCTTTATTTTTTCTTTCATAAGAATTTTCTCCAGACAAACACAAATCATAAGATTTAGCGAAATCGGTCTAGGCGTTCACGCGTGAAGCCGGGACTTACGGATTCATTTATATAGGTATAGAAGAGTTCCATAATGTGTATACACCTTCGTTTAGCTTGCGCTGTCTCAAGCTTTATACAATTCACATACGATTTCTGTTACATTTAAAACGCATTAGACCTGCTCTAACATTTCTCGTGCCATCCGAACATCCGAGTACATCCTTGAACAATTTTATCTAGATGTGGGCCGAGTTCCGTGTTGCCCGGACAGAACATGTGTGTCTGTCTGTCTGTTCGCTTCCTCGGCCGTAAATCAGCGTGCGTGCTGCACACACATAACTCCGAGCGACGCCGGGAACTGGATTGTACATAGCTATCGCAAAGATCGATAAATTTGTATTCAAAATAGATCGCTACTTTGAAAGGCGAGAAATATTGCATATATTTCTTTTGACCGATTTTTTTGAAAAAAATATTTCGTATTAGAATAATTTTTTTACGTCCGATATTTTAATTTTTTGTAATCTAACATATCAGAAATATAAAATAAATTTTTATAAGTCGGCGAAAAGTACCCGATTCTGATTAAGAGATTCTGTACAATATTGTAACCCGAATGACCGACTCTAGCAGAAAAACCCTTGTAGTTTATCATTAAATGACACTACAGTTTTGGAAAAATGCCAAACGCAAGTTCCCAAAGAAATCTAGTAACCCCACTAGCAGACGCGAATTGTAATAATTGATTGCGGATTTGCATTTAACAACGAAATAACTATTTCACTATGCACTACCTCAATCGGTAACAATACACGTAATTACTGCAAAAACTAGTCTCAGTTACTTATAAAACGATTAACGTCTGATATAGTTGCTGATAAAAACGTTTAGCACGCCTCGGCTATGTTCCACGTACAATAATATCATAATAATAATTTATTTGCAATTCAAAAGGACATTCCACCATAACAACTGGCGCCTGCATGGTTACGCAGTTTTTTCAAAATATCGGAATTAATAAACATAGCACATAACTGGCTAATAATGTAAAAAAGAACGCACCGCAATAAATAAATTATTCTAATTAAAATGGCGGGCGCCAGGAAACTTCAAAAAGGCGCGCGAACGCATAAATTCTTCCCGCGTTTGTGATTCTAATATGATATTGAATTAATACGCTATTATTTATGTTGATCAGCTAAAAACTATTTCAAACAATCTTGTAATATTTATGATTTAAATATTACAACATTCTTTTAATATAAATAAATTATTCAATAAAATAGTACAAAAATATAATATTATAAACAAAGATAATTTTCAAGTACGATATCTGAGTTAGTGTGCCAAATAGATTAAAAAGAGACAAAAGAGGAGGTTCTTAATTCCTTGTAGGCTTTATTTTTCATTTTTTTATATGAATGTTACGCGATTACTCCGTTATTTATGAACCGATATTGATGATTCTTTTTTTGTTTGATAGACCATACTTCAGGGGTTGTTTCCTATTAATTTTATCAAAATTGGGAGAGCGATTTTTAAGGATTCAAATATACTAAAAATTTATGTACATTGTTATATACGATGTTATCTTCGCTTACTCCGAAACCACTAAAAATTTTAAAATAAATTGATAATAAAAAGAAAACCATCTTAAAAACACCAAGGAACTAAAAACCAAGAAATATTTTTTGGTACAATGTATACGATGTGCTAGACACCTACTGATATGCCAATCCAAGCCAGCCCAAAAATTTTCCTCACTACATTGATGGCACCGACCAATGTATTGTCCCAATTATTTTTTGCTTTTTAGGTCCTTGGTATTTTTATAGGCGGTTTTCATTTTATTTAAAACCAATTAATGAATAAATATCGTTTTGTATTTGACGTTATCAAGTAACGCTAATTCATTCTCCTCTATGTGTAGGTTTTAGTGTGATATCAGAGTGACTGTTCCCACATACACTAATGAAGACAGGCAAATATATGGCCCCAATCAGCGTCAGGTGGATCTGCCCGGGGGGTGTCACTCACCGTCAATTAGAGTATCGTCACCTGGGGACGGATCACGCGATCCCTGAATTATATGGGAGTTACTGCAACGCAACGGGCTGTGGTATCAGATCGGTGCACTATCATCAATTAAATTCGGTAACATTAAAATAATTGTGCATACGGATACCTTAGGATACATTATCCTGGTATGATATACAGGGCTACAAAAAAAAAAATCAAGGCGTTTCTTAACCATGTTATAAAATCATGTTTATTGACGCTATAATTCATGTAATTTTTGCGTAAATTTTTTTTGAATTTAAATCTATTAACCTCGTATGATAAAAATATGATAGGTATATAAAAAAAGGGACGATATTAAAAAATATATCTAAAAAATACAGTCTGAGACAACCAGCCATCTTTTTAAATTTAATTTTATCTTAAACGTATTATATATTGAACCAAGAATGTTGTGTGAGGCAGGAAATGCCTACCAATTTGCAAGTTAACATGTTTTAAGTGAATAATGTTGTCCTACTCTAAAATTAAAATAAATCAATATCGCATCCCTCTTGCGTTGTATTCAGAAATGTAACGAATTTTATGGCGATTTGGTCCTACAGCAAATCCACTGTGGATTGTTACTGCTTGCATTTAGTTTGGATTTACACTTAAGCACAGAATTCATTTTTCAGAAAAGCATACAATGAGGAATATAATACATTTCTTTCTTTTCTTTAATATTGATCTGTGCTATTGGTCCATATTAAAACAATAGAAGCTAGTATTACTTTCGTGCGTTGGTTTGGGTAAAAGGTCAAGGTTGGAACCTTTCGCGAGTGCAATAAGAGAGAGGGCGGTCAGACGCTTTCTCTTTGTCTACTCATAGTACCGTTCATTTAAGAATTATATTATGCGTTAATCTATTAGAAAAATACTTAAATAGAATAACAGTATATGTACGTGTCATATAATAATTGGAAAAAGTCTGCGATTTCATAATGTTTAAATATAAAAGTCCACTGCACAAGCCTTTTTCACCCTAAGCCCTAACCTAAACGCTGAGCTGATTTGGATAAAATTTAGTATTTTTGATAAAATTGCATATATATTTTTAGATGGTTTTTAGAGAAATTAGTCCCGGTAGGTGGCGCCACTGTCGGTATGTACCGTAAATTAGGTATGTTTCTCACTCAAAAACGCCTGTGCCTTTTTGACTGCTGTCTGTTTTGTTTTGTAGGCATTATTTTTGTAAAGGTTTAAGAAAAAAGAAAGAACACAAAACTCAGAATAAAATTTATAGAAAATACTATAAGATGCAGACTCTGTCTCTTCTTCGGTATAATTCCAAAATATGACGTTGGTACTACACCTTTTTTCTGGCCGTATATCGGGGAAGACAGTGTCTGTCGGGGCTGCTAGTGAAATATTTTTTGTAAATTCTTCATAAGAGGCTACATACATTGTATACGATGAATATGAATAGCCCTAGATAGACCACTCTGGCGTGTGGGAGATAAGACCTACATGCAGTACGACGATGTAGGTTGTAAATAAAGAAGAAGACGAAGAACAACAAGAAGAAGAACAAGAAGAAGATGGTTTTTCCATGTTTTTCTTTACAACTTTATATAAAATATTTAATATAATCGCATAAACATAAAAAAAGGCTTTACGTCTCCTCAATAAATCTGAAATTGTCAGCGGTGTTGCAAAACGCCAGGCTTTTACGCCCGGGTAGATAAATCATCCATAATTCTTGCTTTTATGATAGACCTGCTGTAACAGCTAGCTATAGCTATAGCATACATGATACTGAGTCTTTAATACTTAAAGGTCGTGTAGTTGTAAGATATAACCAGGAAAGAAAAAAAATGCGTACAAAATATAAAACCTTAGGTATATTTGTATCATTAAACTGGAAGTTCAAACTAAAGTTTTGAGAATCATTATAAATTGATAAATTTTTATTTAGATGTCTTTCAATTTTATATTTTTTATTTTATATTTTTTATGGAAACAAACAGTGCAACTACAATTATACATTTACAAAGATAATAAAATAATTTAAACCAAAAAACAGTTTCCAAAAAATAATAGGAAGTAGAAATGTACAACTGATTAACAATTAAGTTCTTTAAATGAAATGTTAATAAACAGTTTACAAAATTAATAATAACAAAAAAAGTAACGTAACTTAAAAATAACATTAAGTTTCCTTTAGGACATTCTTAATTTTATTCTTACAACTAGTAAGAGAAAGATGAAATATATCTAAGTCCGAGAACCTTTTTTTTTTTTGAGTATAAAATTTGTTAATATAGCTATTAGCTGCATAATTAGTTCTAGACATTTGAACGGCGAAAGAAACTTTACGTCGTGAGTTCAGTCTACAGCATTTAAAATAGAGTTTAGAGAGAAGGTAACTTGAGTCAATATGATTACGAATTATTTTAAAAAGAAAAGTTTGGTCTCGTACAATACGCCGATCGCCAGGACATAATAAATTCCGTACTGCATTGGAATTATGAGAAAATTTAAAAGTTATGAATTTCAAAAAACGATTATAAATTCGTTCGATTTTATCGTAATGGGTCTTATATTGAGGACTCCAAACAACGGAAGCATATATATATTTTTTTTATATTTTACAAGGGGGCAGACGAGCAGGCAGCAGGCACCGAAGTGCCTACCGGCGCCCATGGACATCTGCACGACCAGGTGGCCTAAACTCGTCATTAAAGGCCGGCATCGCATCTGCTGGCCTTCTGGTCGTGCAGATGTCCATGGGCGTCGGTTGGCACTTAGGTGCCTGCTGCCTGCTCGTTTGCCCCCTTGTTACATAAAAAAAGATATTATATGTAAGCTAGTGAGACTTTACTTATTGTGTCAAGTCGGCTTGCAGCCTCTAAGAACGTATCCATAAATCGTTAGGATTTAACCGAGCACTTTCCTCATTTCACATTTATTAACGGCGACCCACTGCAGTGGATGGTCTTATTTGTTCAATAGAAGTCAAGCTGTTGCAGTAAAAGGCTATTGTTCATCATCCATGCCTGTACCTTCTGGTGTGCCTCAAGGCTCCCACCTAGGATCATTATTTTTCAACATGTATATTAACGATGCTAAATCAATTTTCGAAAGTTCCCAATTCTTATTATACGCAGATGACAAAAAGATTTTTAAAATTATAAAGACTAGAAGATGAAGATTAGATTCCTTATGTGAGAATAGGCATGCAGTAATGCAGTGAGACATTTCCTATATAAGAAAAAACCTATATTTCGGTAATAAATTAAAGTTTTACGAAATATAAAGCCATATTACTAATATTTTGCACAAAGAAAGTATACCAGTAAAAATAATGATTTTCAAAATATGTTTTATTCATTCATTACATTACATGTTAAAATTGTGTTTTAGCATACTATTCAAAAGATTAAATCTTACTAAAATCATAATATATTTTCATTTATTAATTTATGAACAGGATTAAAACAGTCGAGGCTTTTAGTGATGGATTTTGATTATAGCATAATCTATATCCTAATATTTTTATGCAGTTACAAGATCCATGCGCCTAAAATACAATAACTTTCTTTTTTATTTAAAATTATGCTATTCAAATGATTTATACAGTAGACATCGTCTGTCAATAAGACTAATAATATGTAATAGCATTTATTCCCAGTACCTTTGTGATACCTCGATATTCATGTTTAAGTTATAAAAATCGCATAAATTATTTTTGATTTCATTCTTTCTCCTGTTTTAGTAAAACACTTCAAAATTATGACGTACAATTCTTGGTTCTTGATTGAAGTGGTACATAGAACCATCTAGCGGAATATTTCCATATTATTATCAACTTATGTCGTAGTATTGATCTACATCTAACAGATGTCGCTTAACGCCAACAATTAAATAATTTAAGAACTACAAATAGTCGTCCTCGTCCGCCATCTTGCAAAATATGAATTAAAAAATTATCACAAAAAAAAAAATGCATTAATAAATAGTCTTTTTTTTCTTAATAGCATATTTAAAAAAACTTTTCACAATAATGGTTTTCATAGGAAAAGTCATCTGTTAATATATAATATTATCATTTAACAATTTTTCTTAGCACAAAGGTGCTAAGAGATCTAAAGAGATACTCATGTTTTAATCATATTAATTCCATTAATTAACAACTTAATTATGTTACCCTTAGACACAATAATTTTTGCTGTATTATCTATAAAGTTTAATTATTTATCTCTAATTAAAATGGTCAACGTTTAGAAAATCAATTCGAAAATTGACTGGCCATGATTGGATGACCTTTATCAAAAATATACATTTTAAAAGGGCATCCTGCTTTGTTGATGTTTTGTTTCTTGGAATAAACAAGAGAAACGTTTCTTTTTTTTTTTTCATTAGTTTTTAGTTACTTGTACTGCGAACGTAATTCTTGACACCTTTTGTTTAAATTAAGTGACATGCATGAGAAGCTAGTTTAGCTTCTCATGCATGTCCGCGAATGATAATTCATTCGCTGATTAAAGCAAAATAGTTTAGCTTCTCATGCATGTCATGGATTTCCGCAAAGTAACGCCTGATTCTATCAATTAAATTAAGTGATATGAATTTCAGTTTCTATTTTTTTAAACTTTTATAATTGTAAATAAATATTATTATTATATTAGGTTATGTAAATAAATAAGTGTATAAATATAAATATTTAGCTTAATATCATACTAAAAATGTCTTCTGGTTCAGCATCTTACATAAGTAGAACCTAAAATCCTAAATGCTTTACTCTGGGCAAATATTAGCAATACTGTAGTGTATACATGGAGGAGGGTAGATGTTCATAAGACTATAAATACAGAGACAATCGGTTATGCGGGGGAGTTCTGTTACGATAGTTGACTGGGTAACAACTATCTAAGTACATTGTGATCAGTGTGATTACGACGCGTGCATACACCAATTTGGTGAGATTAATCGTAAGGTTGTAGAGATCGTGGGGGTTCCGAGGATGACGTCAGATGGCAATCGGTCATCTTAATTCGCCCCACCGCCAAATCAGCTGCAATCTAAGCGGACCCTGGTATTTAACCGGGATAAAAAATTTTAAACTTATAACTTTCGAGAATTAGTGGGCCCCCAAAAAAGGGCTCGAGTATACTGCATTGCCTATATTGAGATGTGACAAATGACAATAAGGTCCAGCGAGGGTTGGAATCGAATGGAAGGATTCGATCAAGAAAGTCACGGATTCGTAAATTTTTCAGTAAACGCAAACTTTTACCACAGAAGAAAGGAGGTAACAATGTTTTTATTCTTAATACGAATAATAAGACATCTTGTCGGACGCCCAAGTTAACAACATTCTTAACTCCCCTCAACATCCAAAATACGATTCCTTGCAGTTTATGCGCGACAGTGGATCTACTGTATATTTTCGGCCATTTAACAACTTTGCGTCCACACTGATTCCATTGTGGTTACACAGTGGTAATTAAGTGGTTCAACAGTGTTCAAAACATAATACAACTACATGAAATCCCCATAACCCAAGCCACCATGGATCCATGACAGATCTACATAGAAACCACAATAAAACTACAAATCCTATATTTAAACTACAAACCAACCATGGCGGAGCCGCGATGGATCCACAGTAGATCCATTAAGGAACTATTATTGAACCATGGTGGATCCATAATGGCGAAATGGCTTAAAAACCATACTTGATCCACTGTGGTTCCTTTATAGATCTACAGTAAATCTACGACCACCGTGGTTTCACTGTGGCCCATAAATTACGAAGGATTGCGTTTATATCAGTCGCCAGTAACTTTTTTATATCTCATTATTCTTTGAAGATTGCGGTTTTTGTCATCGTGTAAGTAATATTCCCCGATTGGCGATAATATTTATATATTATAGACCACAGAGACGAAACGAATTTAGCATTCCATGGATTCACCGGGAGGGTATCGGGTCAAGCGCGTAGGTACTCTTAAAAATTGCTATTATCGCTAGCCTTCACAGCCAGTTTCCTCTCATGCTTAGGCCAATCTGATATGATCATACCAGATTGGCCGCAATCTAAAGCCACACTGGTAGGATCCTACCAGTGTGGCTTTAGATTGCGGCCAATCTGGTATGATCATATCAGATTGGCCTAAGCATGAGAGGAAACTGGCTGTGAAGGCTAGCGATAATAGCAATTTTTAAGAGTACCTACGCGCTTGACCCGATACCCTCCCGGTGAATCCATGGAATGCTAAATTCGTTTCGTCTCTGTGGTCTATAATATATAAATATTATCGCCAATCGGGGAATATTACTTACACGATGACAAAAACCGCAATCTTCAAAGAATAATGAGATATAAAAAAGTTACTGGCGACTGATATAAACGCAATCCTTCGTAATTTATGGGCCACAGTGAAACCACGGTGGTCGTAGATTTACTGTAGATCTATAAAGGAACCACAGTGGATCAAGTATGGTTTTTAAGCCATTTCGCCATTATGGATCCACCATGGTTCAATAATAGTTCCTTAATGGATCTACTGTGGATCCATCGCGGCTCCGCCATGGTTGGTTTGTAGTTTAAATATAGGATTTGTAGTTTTATTGTGGTTTCTATGTAGATCTGTCATGGATCCATGGTGGCTTGGGTTATGGGGATTTCATGTAGTTGTATTATGTTTTGAACACTGTTGAACCACTTAATTACCACTGTGTAACCACAATGGAATCAGTGTGGACGCAAAGTTGTTAAATGGCCGAAAATATACAGTAGATCCACTGTCGCGCATAAACTGCAAGGAATCGTATTTTGGATGTTGAGGGGAGTTAAGAATGTTGTTAACTTGGGCGTCCGACAAGATGTCTTATTATTCGTATTAAGAATAAAAACATTGTTACCTCCTTTCTTCTGTGGTAAAAGTTTGCGTTTACTGAAAAATTTACGAATCCGTGACTTTCTTGATCGAATCCTTCCATTCGATTCCAACCCTCGCTGGACCTTATTGTCATTTGTCACATCTCAATATAGGCAATGCAGTATACTCGAGCCCTTTTTTGGGGGCCCACTAATTCTCGAAAGTTATAAGTTTAAAATTTTTTATCCCGGTTAAATACCAGGGTCCGCTTAGATTGCAGCTGATTTGGCGGTGGGGCGAATTAAGATGACCGATTGCCATCTGACGTCATCCTCGGAACCCCCACGATCTCTACAACCTTACGATTATATTGTGATTGCGAGGTGACTTTATGCAGCTGTCACATTCATTCACTCTAATAATGAGGGTAGTTATCAAATGAAGGGACCGCCCGTTCCCACAAAACTCATTAATAACTAATAAATGTTATTAGTTATGTTTATAGTTATGTATAATAATATTTCTCGCTAAGATTAGTCATTGTCATTTTCATCATATATAAAATAAACTGTTATGTGTTGTTTTACCCATGAAACATGCATTTTTAGTTATATTTAATACGCCAAGATATACTAGACTAAGTTTATGTTCCGTAGATATTGTTAACCCGCTATTGTTAGTTTATCCTTTAAAAACAAATCACGTAAAAGGGTAGATGTCGCTACTTTCTATAAAAAAGTGCAACTAAACTTTTCAATAAAACCAGAGACAGTTTGCTGTCAGACAGCTAAGCTGAAAATGAAAAATTGTTAGACGTTGAAATATTTCCAAAGCGTGACATTCTTGACAAAATTTATTATGTATATCTCTGCCTTGAAAAATGTAATGTCAGCGCAACATATTCTTTTTCCTTTCCTAGACCACAATAAACGAGTTAGAACGGATGAAAAAGCATATTTAGCCCAACTTATTTATCATTACACCAATGGTAGAAACTTTTTCTCTACTCGAATAATGTGGTCATATTATTTCGTCATTGTTAATGGCTACTGAAAGAATTTAATAATTAAACTTGGCGTTTGAAGTCAAACACCTTATGAATAAAATATCATACAACAATATGGAAAAAAAATTGTAATATTTTATAGTCATACATTTTTATTATGACGGCAGAATAGTGGTCAATGATCAATGACTTTTCTTTCCTGTCTTGTACAATTAAGTCGCGCAGTTGTGTTGTTTTTTATATGCAAAATAAACCTTTGTTATGTTGTGCTACCATATTATAGGGTTACAATAAGTTCAAAATGTGTATATAATAACTTTTTTTTTCGTTAAATAATATTGTAATGTGTCAAGGTTGCCTAAAATAAAAAATAAATAAATAAATAAATGGTTATAAAATAGTCTGGTTTGTTTCTAGAGAACCGCGTGCCTTTATGAAAAAAAAATAAGTCAATAGGATAAGAAGTTATTATAATTGCGTATACATATCCAAACATTCACGTTTTATAAAATAAAATTACAGTGATGCAATCTTTGTGAACATGTGTGAGGAGGTCGTGCCCTGACAAGTGGTCGGCAATTGGATCGATCACTAGGTTAAGTGGCCCTTGCCGCGGCCGGGTGATGGATGGGTGACCCTTGCTAACACTGGATTATATTTGATATCCGACGTCCTCCATTTTTCGGAAGGCACGCAAGACCGTGGATCCCAATTAATGTCACTAATTGATAGTAGTCGTGAAGTAGTAGAGATCTTGGGCGTTCCGGGGATGACGTCAGGTGGCAGTCGGTCATCCTAACTCACCCTACAGCCAAAATCCTCTGCAATCTAAGCGGACCCTGAGACGGGATAACGCAAGGAAGAACAATCTTTGAGAACAAGTCGAGAGGTCAATAGAATGAAATATTATAGGCGTAAAGTTAAAAATGAAAACAGAGCCTTCAAGTCTGTAAGAAGAGTGGATGATATACTAAAGAAAGTAAGAGAGTTGAAATGGAGACGGACAGGACTTATGACAAGAGAAAGTAGAACGCAAAGCCAAAAGAAACCGAGAAAGACAACTAAAAACGTGGGCAGAAGATTTTATCAAAATAGGAGGTTTTACTTGAGTAAGAAAAAGAAGAAGAACGACGAAGAGGTGGCGCGACGATTTGGATATTTTTGTGGGGAAGGAATGGATGAGATTGGCCCAGGAAAGAGGAAGATGGATCAAGAAGCGGGAAGCCTCTGCCCAGCAGTAGGACACAATAGACTAATTAAAAAAAAGCTAGGCTTTCGTGTCATAGGAGACCTTGACTATTAGAGTAGAAAAAATAGATTTACTGTTATAAACTTTATTTGTTTTCGTTATAAGTATGATGGTTTCAATGTCCAGTTTTTTACCAATAAAGGCTTAATAATAATAATAATGCGATCTCCCTGTTAACTAATTCCCATAGAATCCAATTAAATCGGACAAAAGCCACACAGAAACCAATAGTGTATGTGTATTGCCTTCTGTGCGGTTCATATCCTATTTAATTGGTTTCTATAGGAATTTTTCAATAGGGTAATTTTAGCTTTATCCACTTAAAGGATTATAATCCGGCTACATTTAAAAGGTATCCCTTAAAGTAGTCAGCAGAAGTATATCTTGAATATTAATACCTTATTATTTTAATATAATTATATTTAATTTAGGGATTTTATTTTTTTTATGTTGTACCTAGCTCAGTAACCAGACACCCGTATCAAATTTCTATGATATTAAATGGCAACGCTTTCTGTGGAGGTTTTATTATAAGCAGGGATTATGTTTTAACTGCAGCCCATTGTGTTCAAAAGTACGTATAAATATTATAATGTCTATTTATATTTGAAGCGTTACATATGATTTAACGTGCGTAAGTTTAAACGCGCATGCGGTCATAAAATGTATGTGTATGTTGCAGGAGCCAGTTCAGTGTTTTTACATATTTGTCCTTGACGACTACAAAGTTCCATAAAACTTTGTGCAGCTACACAAAGTCCACAACCACACTACATGATCATTTGAAAGGATCATTCATCAAGTCAAACTATGTCTGGCTCCGGCATGAGAACAACGATGAATTCATATAATACTATATATAAATATATAACTAAACAGTTTCTCTACTTAAATAATTTCAAGATATTTCATTTGAAATGCTTAATTGAAGTTGGTATTTGTATGAACTTAGAATGGTGCAAAATTATTTAAATTATATTTTGGTGTAACGTCAATTTTTGAATGAGACTCTGAAGAAACATAAATATGTTGTTCTTAAATATCTTTACATTCTGTACAGTGTACCTCCAGAAGGCGTTCGTCTCCGTGTTGGCAGTACCCGTCGAGACAGAGGGGGGAGTATAGTCCGCGTTTCTAATGTGACTGTACATCCTCAATATGGCCAACCACAGTTCGACCATGATATCGCTGCACTACGCCTTGCTCAACCATTGGTTTTTGGTCCTGCGATTCAACCCATCCGATTGCCAACCCCTCAGCAGGCTGTTCCTCTAGTAAGATTGACAGTAACCGGTTGGGGTCTCACTGCTGTAAGTAATGCTGATTTCCTCTAAATATACAAATTTTAAAGCTATGGCTATCGAATCCTACATAACATTCCTGATCTAAGAGTTGTTTTTCTCGCCGTAGAAATTTGCAAATAGGAACGGCCAATATGAGTCGGACTCACTAAAACTCAAATAGTAGTCCGTCTTTTGTTATTTGCATCTGTTATATAGAGCATATATTACAGCCAGGTGGCCGTCGAATACCAAGGAATTTGATGGAGGCCAACGTACCAGTAGTTCCTCACTGGCTATGTAGACTTTCATATGGTGAGTCGCTTACTACGAACATGTTCTGCGGAGGTCATTTCCTTATAGGAGGGGTATCTTCATGTCAGGTAAATATTCGAATGACATTTAAACTGATAAAATATTTGTTAAAAGTATATATTATAAAACAATTTTGGGATAGAGTAAAATCTCACCAACGAATATGAAAAGTGTGAAATGAAATTTTTAACTATTTTCGCTCATTGTTCAGAATCGTATTCCTTTTTTACTTATTGTTGCCTCGAACTTTATGAAGTTAATAGAGAAGACGTAAAAAAATCCATTGCATCATTTTAGGGTGATTCTGGTGGTCCAGCTGTATTCAGAGGAACCGCCTTTGGTATTGTATCGTTTGCGAGAGGATGTGCTTTACCTCTTTCACCCACTGTCTTCACCAATATCGCTGCTCTTCGAGACTGGGTCACGCAGAACACTGGAATTTGATCACACCAAACTAATTCGTATGTCCACACAACAAGATTTAAAATAGTGTACAAGTGACTGTGATAAAAATAGTGAGTAAATTTTTGAGCTCATAATGCTGCTGTTAATCGAGTGTGTTTATTTATTTTGTTACTTTTAAAAATAAAGATTTCGTAATCCCACGTTGTTTGTTTTGACCAACCAACAAGTTATTGATGAATGATAAATTTGTCTATTACCATTTATCTTTTTAAGCTGTAATACGTATATCCGGCCATTATTGTGTACACATTTTAATCATTCTTCCATCTAATTCTTGATTTCCCGTGAAGTCTTCTACAATCTGGAACTTATACACAAAACCCAAATAGAATCTGACATGCGGCAAACACGTTCAATCCGATTATGTTTAGTTTATCCACTCTTTGGGCCACATTGGTAAATTTTATAGAGCGAGCATAATTAATATTCTAGAGCGTAGTGTGTTGTTTCCTTGTGTCATAGAATTTTACACCCAGCATTCTTCCCTCCACAGCAAGTTGACAAACAGATTCTTAAGGCTGAACTAAAACTTTTTATTCTAAAATTTTTTTCTCTTCGGTGCCAGTAACTTATGGACCACCCATAGGTTGCAGCATTACACCGATTTTCCCTCGTATTCATTCGCGGATTAAAGCAAAGTAGTTTAGTTTCTCATGCATCTATTTAACAAGACAAACAGATAATGACATATGATTAAAATGACATTTCAATATCCTTAATCACTTTATTAACAGTTATTAAACTATAATGCAGTTTTTATCGAAATTTAAGCGGATTAAATTTCAAATGAGAAAACGTTTTTTGCGATTTTCAAAAAAATCAACTTTTTGAGTTAGGTCATTTTATGACTAAGAGTGCAATGTATCTCCAAATTAATATACACTTATTAATTAATTTAATTTGTTCAAATCAAATTACTTGGTATACATTGTCATGAAAGTGGCAGCTTCTAAGGACACAAATGAATAAAGTTTAATTTGAACAAGATTAAGAAAGGGGTAGGACCATTGAAACTAATTGTACACAAATTTGACAGAGAACCTGATTTATAGAAGAGGATTAAACCCGCTTTCATATTACCAACATTAGGATGATGGCTATAACCCCAGATAATAATAATAATAACGAATAATAATCGTTTTGGTTGAGAAATGCGATAAGCAAAGTGTACAGTTGCTGAAGTGTCTTTTGGATTTTAATTTAATACGTACAGAACTTTCAAACACATGTTACAAGGTACTTAAGAGGAAGTAATTACTCCTGTGGAGGAGTGTCAGGGTGCCTTCAGGCGTATTAAGTAGGAAAGAAGAAATTGGTAGTGGATTCAAGCTTAAGTACGCGCTTTAAAGAGTTCTTTAGAGCCTACACTTGGGTTGCAAGTCCCAGGCACTGCACTGCTTTGTTTTTTTCCACTGTAATGCGATAGATCTGTCACTTGCACGATTGATAATATGATTGCAATTGAAGGAATTCTGTTTTTTTAATTTTCCTTGCTTTCATAATAGACCACTTATATGTATATGTGTGTATAGTTACACATATACCTATATAAGTGGTACACTTATATGTGTATAGTATCCTTTTTATTTGAATTTGATATGACATTACACATAGTACTTCTTCTTCTTCTTCCCCGCGTTATCCTAGTACACTAAAAGGGTGACTAGGGTTCTCTTAGATTGCAGAGGATGTGGCTGTAGGGCGAGTTGAAAAGACCTGCCTTCTGACGTCATCCCCGGAACCCCCACGATCTCTACAATCTCACGACTATTATCACTCAGTGACCATTAGTCGGGAAGCACTGTTTACGTGTCTTCCGAAACCCAGTGGAGGTTGAATATTTGAAAACAATTATTAGAATGGGTCACCCATCTATCATAAAGGCTACTAAACTCAATCAACTTAAAAGCAGGCCACTTCTTCATTCAGTCAAAATAGTGAGCAAGACAGGAAGATCTGAAAAGACGTAGTTCAATTAACTAAAAGATGAGGCCCATAGATCAGAATCCAGATTTAAAAGTTAAACGACACCAAGAACCAACAAGTTAGAAACATGTTAGCATATGTTTTTAATATATTTCGTCATAATGGGTATCTGTGTAAATATACTTTTCTCCAAGAACGTTATGGACTATAGCAGGAAAGAGGGAAGATTCGTAATGGCTTGTTTTTACGGATCATTACGGAACGAAGGCGACTTCGGATGGCTTGTAATGAGGAAATGGATACAATACAGCATTTATTATGTGATGGCCAGAATACCAATGAGATGGGCAGGCAGTTCTTTACATTGGGGTGTTGTTATATCATCTGCCCGTGTGGATTTTTGAGATCTTTTCGAGTTTATATGTAAGGAGTACAAAATATTCTATTTTTTGTTATATAACAAGGGACAAAAGAGCAGGCGGCATTCACGCTAGTGACTACCGACGCCCATGGACAACTGCAACACTAGAGGGACCTCAGATGCTTTGACGGCCTTTGAGTAATGGAGTTTCTAAGTCGTATCTGTTCGGAAATACCGAAGCAGGTAACTGATTCCACAAGGGAATTGTGTAAGTTAAGGGCAAATATATTATGAATGTGATTAAACTTTTCATTATAAATAGTTGAGGCGTAGTCTCGTTTCATTAAATATTCACTAACGGTTATAATAAAAAACCCCTAATTAGTTTAATTTCCTCATAAGAACCTTTCTCAGTTTGTTTATAAAAATACTTTAATTCCAGCCCAGTCCAACCATCCACTAGTATATATTACATATCTATTATATAAAATTTTATGCAATGTGTTGTATGTTGTAATAACTAGTTATATATAGTTAAATAGTTATATATTAATAGACGATTTTTATAAAAAAAAAAAATTCGCGCATATACATAATGTCGCAAACGCCAATAAGTTGTATTTCTCGAGAAAACCTCGCATGTAAAAAATGGGTCACCACTTTAATGCATATAGATTTATTTTTTTAAGCATACATCATCAAGTTGTAGAACAATGGACGCTAACATTTATAATCTATACATAAGTATAATATCTAATAAAAACAAAACAATACCTGTTGTCGTTGAATGTTTATTGTTATTATAAAATGCACATAAAGTTTGTAAGCAAATTTTGCAATGTTACTTATCGCGAAAATATTTCAGGTCGCGCAATAAGAGGTGGCATGGAAATAGTGTTCAAATATTTGCAATTCAATGCCCCACTGTGTCACATGTAGAGCACATATGCATGTCAATGGTTATAAATTGTAGAATTCCGCATGGGCCTACGTAACCAACCTACCTTTAGCGTATATAAGAAACGTGTCAAATCGCGTAATTATGTTTTAAGGACAACAAAATAGAGAACCTCAATAGCTCAACGGTATAAAGTATGGGCTGAATCCGCTAGGTACCCGGTTCAAACCCCACCGCCATTGTGGTGTTGTCACACCCACTCCTAATACAAGCTTATTATTTAAGCTAGGTAGGAGGAGAAAAAAGGGATATTAGACATGTCTAAAAAATATCCCTAATATTCTTTTTTAACAAAAAAAATTTATGTATAAATACCAGGGCTGTCACATAAAGACAGGCCTTTTTAATTATTTTTTTTTGACTCTATCTACGGACGTGGATTACGTTAAATTGTAGTTTAACACAAAAAACGTTAACAAGTACCAATAACTAGGGATAGCGCCACGCTTGCAGTCCTTTTGGACTGCAGTCGAATTGGGCTGGCGCGTCCGGATACCAGTACCTCTTTCTGACATAAGATTGGCGTGAAGAGGTGGCGATGTTACGTCAAGTGTTGGTATTGTTGTCGCGTTTCGTTCGGTTTGAGAGAGTTCACGATGGCCTAAACCCCTCCAAAGATCGGCAACGCATCAGTGAGCCTTCTGGTGGTGAAGATGTCCATGGGAGTCGGTTGTCACTTAGGTGATAAACCATCTGATCGTTTGCCCCTTGTAATATAAAAAAATAATAAAAATACTATAGACACCATGATATAAAAAAGGAGACTAATTTTTTAGCATTCCATGGATGGAGGAAGGAACCATAGCAGTGCCCGGGACTTGTGACCCAGGTGTAGGTTTATGAGCGCTTTTTCTAGTGGTCATTAACACTCATCTTCCCGGCCAGTGTTCCCTCCCCTGCCTAGCTAAATCTGGTACGATCCTATTAGTGCAGCTTTAGATGTCCTTTCTAATAATGAACTTATTCATTATTAGATAGTTCTAATAATGAACTTATTCATTATTAGATAGTTCTTGACAAGCAAAGGTCTTTTAGCAGGTTGAACAGGGATTTTGCTAGTATATACCTCGCTCCCACCTCTTCTGCGTATAAGCTTTTTTTGTAACCGTTTTTGGTGAGCTCATTGTTTAGGTCAAAGTATATGTGCCTTTTTATCAGATAGTCTTTAGGGATGTTGGTCTCACATGGAACTGTAAGCTCTACAAGTACTACTACTGAGTGTGCGTAATGTGAATATAAAATAGGATAAAACTTCTATGATATCATATAAATGGATGAAGTCAAACTTCTATAGATAGAAAGAGAATTTAACATGTCTTTTTATAGACGAGAATTCATTTTGAAGTTTATTTAAAAGCACATGATACCAACAAGACACCAGGTTACCTATTTATACGTAATTATAGTTATATAATAAACTAGCTGTTACAGCGACTTCGCGTAAAATTAGATGAAAACATTTAGTGTGATGATATATAACCTATAGTCTTCCTCAATAAATGGGCTATCTAACAGTGAAAAAATTCTTCAAATCGGATCTGTATTTCCTGAGATGAGCATGTTCAAGTAAACAAACATCAAACAAATGCCGATATTATAAAAAATTATGTATAATAAACATATTAAATTATTAAAACTTCACTTACACCAATGCCAATGTAAGTTGTTTACACAACATGTATACATTTTATTGTTTGATAATGTCAAAGCTTTATTGTGAAGAAAACTGTATGTTATATTAATGTAAAATTAAACAATATATGTTGTTGTAGTAAGCATGTGATACGCAAAGAGGTTAGTGGGTGAATTTCCACCACCAGAAGCAGAATAGATCTCTAGTATGTATAGATATATTATTAAATTATTATTATTGATATTAGTTGTAAGGTTGTAAAGATCGTGGGGGTTCCGAGGATGACGTCAGATGGCAATCGGTTATCTAACTCACCCCACAACCACATCCTCTGCAATCTAAGCGTACCCCTGGTGTTAGACGGGGATATCGCTAGGAATTAGAAGATATAATATTTTTCTTAAAGATATAAAAATGCTTAAATATTTTGCCAAGTTTTATTTATCGCACAAAATGTTGTTACACGTGAATTGTAAAATACGTTTCATTGTATTTTATGCATCCATAATCCTTAAATATTGTGTGTGAGTCTTAAAAGAATGTGTTTGTCGGCGAAAGCGTTTACAGTTATAACATTTGCGGTCCAAAGATTATAATATCATAAATAGCAAAAAAAAAAAGAAACAAAAAAACGGAACGAATAAGAAGCAAGTATAGAGGGACAGATGTTATATAAAAAGATTGTTATAATGTCAAGAAAAATACCATCAATTAGACAATGCTGGATTCCCGCCAAATTGTTGCAAATTCCAACGAAATGTTTATTACAGTGGAGCGTCGTATAGCGTTACAACGTTATAAGACGGGTTGACTGGTGAGACGCTTACGATACTCGGGGACCTGATATATGATTATCATATATGACTAAAAAATTAACAGTTAATATAATATCAATTAACCATTACGTGAGATTAAGAAAAAGTTATCTAACTATGTACGGGACGCATGGACATACTAGCGTGGACCCACGATGATGGTCCGTTTTCTCTTCACTCTATAGTCCTGGCTTAGGACAGGCAAAAATATCTATTTCACTCATTACTTATTCACTTGTTTGTTTAGTAAGTGTAGCTAAAATAATAACTGACTTTTTTTAATGCTTTATTGCACACACAGAAAAGAGTAATACAATAAAAAATAATAAAAAAAAATGTATAAAGATATTATTGATATCGCCTTTAATTCCGACTGACAGCTGTCACTAAATCTTTTTATAACTGACCATTTTTTTTTACGCTGCGAGATGCATTTACGAACTAACTTTTGCGATCAGGTAACTAACCACAGAACGTAAGGCCATACTTTAAGTAGTTTTAAGGAAATTGGGTCAAAAATTAAGTACCTATTTTTATTGCATAATTATAACGACAATAGAGTACCGAGTACCCTCCTTAAGTATTCTAAGTGTCTCACCAGGCACTCGGTATATTTATCTATATTTTCATTTTCTTTTTTTACTTTGTAGGAAAATCAACCACTAGTGGAAGACCTTGACGTGTAATGTACTTTAATAATTTCTAGGTATTATAGAAATAATGGATTTACAAGCCCGCCTTCATCGTATTAATTTAATTTGATTAATAACGCTTTGTCAGATTTACCGTTTGTCTTTTTTATCGACTGATTTGATGCAATTTTTTGCACAATAAATTTACACTCACTCACTCACTCACACACAGGCACGCCGCACGCACGGACGCACGCACGCACGCACATACGCACAGACACACACACACATATACACTAGCTGTACCCCTCGACTTCGTCAGCGTGGGCCATCCTTATCACTTGGGAGTATGAAAAATTGTAGTAAACATCGGTCGAGCCGTTTTGGTGGAGTATGGTAACTAATATAAAATAAAAGCGAAATATAACATACAAAACAATGTTATAACAGTGAAAGGTCGAAAACCGCGGGACGTACAATGCTGAATTTCGGCAAAGTGGTAGGGCTAGATTGAGAATTTCTCAAGGTCTCTCGCAATTTTACGCAGTCGAAGATGCGGGTAACAGCTTACCAGCTGTTTAGGATTCGCGGTATCGGATTACTTACCAGCAATCCTATACCGCGATAAAGAACAAAAAGCGACATACTTATGAACACGGAACGGTCATATCTTCATCAGAACCAGAAAGTGGTTTGATTGAATGGAAAAAGTATGCATAAATAAATAAATATATATATGACACACGGACTTCTGTTCCTAAGGTAGACAACTTAATGCCTGTGTTATAGGTAACAGACGCCTGTCATACACAAATATATATTTATTTAAAAATATATATGGATTGATGGACACCCAGACTCGGAATGGAAATCGAATCCACGACCCCCGGAGCGGAAAGCAGGGTCACTGCCCACTGCGCCAACAGGCCAGTCACTTTAGAACACGGAACAGTCAGTTCTTCATCAGAACCGGGAAGTGGGGTAATTTTAATTTGAAGGTGGATTTAAATGTAATTTTATTTAATTTGGTAAAATGATTAAAAATTAAAATATGTACAGTACCTCTTTCTCACTCGTGATCGTCGTGAAGTGGCGACAAGGCTGTCACGTCAAGTGATGGTATTGTAATCGCATTTCGTTCGGTTTGTGAGACTTCCCGGTGGTCTAAACTCGTCAGTAAAGGCCGGCAAAGCATCTGCTAGCCTTCTGGTCGTGCAGATGTCCATGGGCGTCGGTAGGCACTTACGTGCCTGCTCGTTTGCCCCTTATAAAAAAAAAAGCAAACTAGATGGCGCTGTTCGGACATGTCGACGGAGGCGGTACAAACGCTGTCGCGTACCATACAAAATCCAACTCGCGCTAGCGAAGTTTCGCTTCAGCATACCGACCTGCGCTCCCTCCTTTCATTCCTCGCCGAACGCTTTCGACCTATAGGTGTCTTTCTACACTAGGTAGAACTAATTTGCAAGCAACGAAGAGCAAAACATGAGCAAAAAAGAGCTAGAGTAAAAATACCAGAGCAAGAAGAGTAGCTAACGAGTTTCTTATTGATTCTTCTGATGGCCCAACCTCTATTAATAAGGAAGCTTGACTGAAAACTATCCATGGTTGTAAATCCACATTGGGCTATTATCGTGGCCACTCCTAACACAAGCTTTTAAATTAGCTGAACAGCTTAAAAAATATTTTCGTATATTATTTTCTACCAATGAGAAGTTACAGCTACTTCAAACAACTACCAAAAAATCCTAACTAACCATCTCTTCTCTTCATCGGTGTGCTCTTGGTAGAGCGGTCGTGATGAACGTAGTCACGTTGTCAGGAGCAACTGTTATTTTTTTAACGATAGCTCGTCATCTCCCACTACTACACGATATGTTTGGTGTGTGAATACAATGTTTGGTGCACTCATGTAACTGACTTTTTTTATATTACAAGGGGCAAACGAGCAGGCACCAGACATCTATGTGCCTACCGATGCCAACGGACATCTGCGCGACCAGAAGGCTAGCAGATGCGTTGCCGGCCTTTAATGACGAGTTTAGGCCACCGGGAAGTCTCACAAACCGAACGAAACGCGGCAACAATACCCTCACTTGACGTGACAGCATTGCCGCTACTTTACGCCGATCTCTGGCTCGTCGCTCGACCTCTAATTAAAACTACCTACCTAAACTACCTAGTAAAAGAGAAAAATTTGTCAAAAAAAGAACATGCAAAGATACTGCAACGTAGCGCATTTGTCAGAGCGTAATGATCTATTTCCCGATCTCTGATCACGTGGAAAATAACGCGCTCGCTTTTGTCGCACACGTTGGAACTTTGTCTCTTGTTTCCTTTCCTCCGCGAACGAAGGCTGCGTTTTGAATGCCTCACAAAGTTCGCATTGTTCTTTGTGTTCGCGTTTCGATAGAAACAATTCGTTATAGGTTACTTTTAGTTTATTAACAAAATGTCAAACCTTAAAAGAGAATAATTGCAAAATTTGCTCTACATTTTAACCAACAGTAATGAAAGAAGGGAAGACTTGTAAAGAAGACCAATATGCTTCAGTTGTTAACGTATATAATGACTATGTAAGAGACGTGCGCTCAGCTTAGGCTGCTTAAGCCCTCATTTAATCCTAATGTCAGGGTAGTGCCAAGTTGTGTTGACTTAGATTACGTCGTTTACACCAAATTAAGTTAAAACTTGCGCGCGGAGGCTGTAATCGAATCGGCGCCCCTCACGTTCGCGGGAAATTTTTCCCGGCCCAATTTTGTTGGAAAACAAACACGGGTTTATTATACGATTACCGCACGAGAATGGGAATTTGGTACGTTGTGCGAAATTGAACAACTTTACCGCATTTCACGGTAAGTACTCATCTATACAGCTAAACGAAATTGACTGCACTTATTTTAAAAAATCTTTACAGCTAAAGTCTATAATGTCCCACTCCTGGGAAAGTGCCTCCGCATTCACCAAACTACTTCCGCTGGCGATCCGTAAACCTAGACAATATTTTCGGGTCGTCAGCATTCCTAAAGTTTACTATATTGGCATATTACCTGCACGGTTCATTTTATTATAAAATAAATTCCAAATGTGTACAAAATCTAGTCAATCAAGTCTAAGATGTTCTCGTTTATACTTCTTTTTAATCCTTATTTAAAATTTTAAAGAAAAAGAGTCTTTAAAGGTATTCAGGATAGGAATTAGAGGTAGCGCCATGCTTGTAGCCGAATTGGGCCGGCGCGTCCGGGTACCCAGTACCTCTTTCTCACATGAGATCGGCGTGAAGTGGCGGCAATGCTGTCACGTCTAGTGATGGTGTTGTTGTCGCTTTACATTTAAAAAAAAAATTATGTCAACAAACCGCATCGATGTCTATTTAAAGTAGGAAAGGTTTAATGGCAATTTTTTTATTCTGGGGCAAGCCTTTTCATCTACGTATATCTCTCCTATCAAATACCTTTCGTACTTTGTTCCTAATTTGCATTTGAACTTGAAAGTTACCAAATTAATTCCTCTTTTATGTCGATTGTTATAGTCTTATTCGGAACTTTGAACAATTTATGTGACTTCATAAGAAAAGACGGAGTAGAATAATATATCTAGAAATAATATATCTATCTCCCTTATGTAGAAGAAGCTAAGCCAAATACGCCAAATTTGTTTATTGTTCAGAATAAAGTACCCTATAGTTTTAAAATTACAGATGCACTAGGTATATAAAAAATTAAACTAAAATATTGGTAGCACAAAGAAAGAAAAACAACATTATCTCTCTACTGCTTGTATTTTTAGACGAAAAATTTTGAAGAGTATATGTGAAAAATAATCGCCAAACGAATGAGTATTCTTGAATGAGAGTCTATTGAAATTTCAATATCGAGATGTCTTTAAATAGATTGTAAATACCTTAAAATCTTTGAATCGACTTAAATTTTGTCCTTAAGTGTGGCGCCATTCTCCTGGTAAGCTACACGACCGAGGCCGGTACCAAAACTTATTGTTTGTGGCATCTGTTCAACAGATGTTACTATTATTTAACATCACCTCTGGATTACCATCCAGATTATCTGCTTAATGTATTGTTGAAGTTATAAGGAAATTAAATACTTACATACTTTTATTTTATTACACTTTTAATTTATACCGCATTTTAGCCATAACCTAACTTAATCTATGGCATATTTGTTGTAATATCAAAACTTAACTATTAGATGGGTTACTTAATAGAAATGGTTAAAGATGCAATTGTACAAATGTCTATAATTTCGACGTCTTGCGAGGTCGAGTGCTTCTTAACTGGTAAAGTATTCGAATATTTTACCAAGAATATTTGAGCCCTGTTGTAAATATCTCAATGTTTACCTTCTATATAACTTAAGCGCAGGTTAGCTCTTAAAAAATAAAAGTTATTATAAGCGAAATTGTCTTATTAGAACTTAGAACCCTCTACTATCATCCCATGGTGATAGTACCATGAAGATAGTTCTTGCCCGTAGGTTAAGTACAAAGGGCTTAAGATTTAATTCAATTGTTTCATTTAACTTACATCTACTGTAATTATCATTTCTATCATCCTTATTTGTCAACTGTCCGTCCTATTACAATCGTTGATAAGCTGTAAAATTAAAGAATACAATAATAATTACCACATTTTTTTGTCATCAATAACAAGAAAGAAGTGCAATATTTTATCTATGAATTAAAAAAGTGATTTGTGTTCTTTAATTTTAATAATA
>JANCMC010043217.1:10118935-10202723 GCA_024363005.1 Charaxes varanes | reverse complement strand
CATCAATAACAAGAAAGAAGTGCAATATTTTATCTATGAATTAAAAAAGTGATTTGTGTTCTTTAATTTTAATAATAGAATTTATAGGACGAAACGTTGATTAGTATTTGAAAAAAGGCAACTTGTTTCCACTCTGGAAAAAGGTGTTCGAAATTGGTGTACTTTAATTTAATATCGGCTCGCCTTTTATAACCATCCGCCGCTGAATGACCATTGTGACGTAATGATTATTATTTACTTGTTCGATTATATAAAAAAACAATATTAATACCTATTGTTAACAGCGTTAAATATGATTATTTATTTGGTCTTAAAATTGTTTACTTACTAATAAAACCATTCAGCTGATAAAGTATTCTACTAACGAACAATATATAATACAAAACTTCAATAAAAATTTAGTCAATGAGAATATTCGTTACATCACTGAATTACTCCCCAATTCTGGATTAATTACTGTAAAAGACGTAACAGATTCGAGTCAAGATATATACGTAACTATGTAATGTTATCTGTGGGATTTTTACTGGTATTAAGAAATTAGCATTTAAGTGTGTGACCAAAACTTAACATACACAGGTCTATTCTATTACATGTTCGTAATTGTAAATATAACATTGTTAGGTGACAATGACACTACACCTGGATAAAAATATACTTATGAATTATATGTGACTTTATCATCACAACGATCACATTTTACGGATCATATATGTATAAAGGAATCCTTACATTGTCTTTCCATGAACCTTACTGTCGACTGCGTACTTTATTTTCATCTATATTAGTTATGAACAAAAGAAAAAAAACATGGCACCTAAAGTTGTGCCCACATCGCGTGGCATAAACTTACGTTGACCCCTCGTCTAATGCATCGTTTCTCAAACTTTTCCAAGGCCTGGTTAATTTAACACATTATCTGCGTAATGTCGAAATCAGATAGATTATAGTCCTTAATTGTTTATTAAGATAAGTGGATCAGTAATTAAAATAATATTTCTAAAAGACAACACCGGGAAATTGTATACTCCGATGACCGATTTTTACTACAATTGTAATTACTCTACTCGAAATAAAAAAAAAATAAGCAGTGCAACAGTTTTTTTAAGACTTATAAAATAACTTCGTGAAAATAATAAAAACCCAACTTGAGTACAACTTTGAATGCCTCCGTCCGACGACCGGTACGCGTCACCATCGATCACTACGTGGGGCGGCGATATTACTTTATAATCGTTATGATATTCCTAAAACATTAATATTGTTGAAAAACAAGAAACAACAAGCAGGAAAGCAAGGAGAAGGTTTTTTTGTATGTATTCCAGCCTAGTTCTCCGCCACGTATGAATCGATTTTGTTGATTTTTTTAAATGCTTTTTTTTTAAACGTACGCTTCAAAGGCTACTTAATCGTATGAAAGTTACAATTATTCTTTGCTTTTTACTTTCTTGGTTTTCTTTTTATTTAAAAATATTTTTTCATAAATCTTTTAGCGACCGACCAAAAACTATAAATTTGCCTACTATTTTTTAAATAAATATTTTTATTTTTTATGTGGACATTTTTATGTCCATAACAATAATATTTAAAAAAAAAAAACGAGACTAGTAAGGCGTTTATCTGATACATGTAGCATGTCTATTGCAGTGGTACTTAAAACGTTAGGAAATAATTTATTTTAATAACTACAAAGTACCTATTAAGTACTACTTAATGGTAGGCTCTTTATTCTTGGTACCTATTTATGAAAACTGTAAAAAACATACCGCAGAGTAATAAAAGAATATTAATTATAATCACTGCATAAAAGGTTTATTACCTCTGCTAAAGCGCTGAAAAGTCAACGTACGTTTATGCCAAGCGATATGGGCTCCACTATAATATGTTACCTAACCATTCTACATATTGTTATGCAATCTTAGACATAAATGCGTGACGGGAAGATGGCAGATGTAATATAGATACATTTCTTATTAAATATTAAAAAAACCACGAAAAATTGAATTATTGTTATAATTACTTTGCGGTGATTAATTTTTTTGTCAAAGATTACACTATTTCTTACTATAAATGTACATAGCTTGTAAGGGCGTCATCTTCATGATTTCTCACATCACGAATAGAATCTTCGAATATCGATATTGTTGATATTCTATAGTGTTAAGTGTATGTTCGACTAGAGGTAAATTATATTATATTGCATGCTATGGTCGTCTTAGCGTGAACAATTTTTTCCTTGTTGGATTTTATATTAAGAATAATTTTTTCTACATCCAAATAGACACAGAAGACAGAAGTTTAAATTATTTATCATATTTAAATCACTGACCTCAATCAGAGATTGGTGGTGAAATGTCTAAAGAATTTTGCGTCAAACATAATACAAAATGTTTACTTTAAACAACTATATTATTGTTCTGTGTTTATCATATTACATAATATGTTACATTTAATAGGCATACAATGACTTACTAAGGATTACTTACCTGTAATCAAGCGAAGGGGGAAATATAGGATAATAATGTTTCTTAGAAACAATTATTTAAAAGTTATTTTATGTAAAAGGACAATTAAGTTAAATTTTTTAGTACTTATTTAATTTTGTTTTTCCTGAAATAAATATAAATAAAATTGATCCTCCTCAGGCTGATTTAAAAAAAAATCAACTCTAACAATATGGATATTGATTTAACGCTTATTTTATGTCTTCAAATAAATACTATATTGTAGTTATAACTTTGTGTAGTTTAATAATATTCGAAAGATTCTATGTTGTATAATTCTTTTTTATTATATATTTGTATTATTTTTATCTTTCGTTTAGAGCTAATTGATTTTAGTTAACTTATTATTTAATTAGTCGAATAAATATGAAGTTAATTTGCTGAGGTGGAGATAATGTCTTGTGAGTGTCGCATGTTACATAACCCATTTGAATCTGAGTAGTTCGAGGTTTTCGTTTAAGATGCTGCGGAATTGTAATCTCGATATGAGCCGGACTTTGTCTCTAAATAATATATTGCCTTTACTATGTTATGATAATTATAATAACATCACAACAATGATTAAATATTTTTATTATGATTATTTTTAATATTTTGGTTCACTTTATGTAATATGCTCTGATTTTGATACAATCTCAAATAAATAAATTCTAGGAGAGAGGGTCTGTATGAATGATTCCACAAGGTTTATCCGCAATGAGGCCCCCGTCTTAGTTTGATTACAAAGTTAAATAGACGTTAGACAAGACTTCTGCCTAAAGTATTCTGGGCTATTGATCAAACAGCGAAGTGGATCGGTATAGAAAATAAAACTGCTTTATTTATTTATAAAAAATCGTACTATTATATGATACCCAGACGTTTGTTCCGAAGGTAGACAAATCAATGTTTGTGTTGTAGGTAACATACGTCTGTAATATATGAATATTTTTTTTTATAAATACAATACATATAGATAATACACCCACACTTGCGACGAAAATCAAACTCACAACCCCCAACACGGAAAGTAGGGTCACTGCCAACTGCTCTTACTGGCCAGGCAACTTATATTTATTCAGCATCGGATGTGGAGACATTTTTGTTAAAATTTTTGATTTGCAGAAATTTTCTACTTTACCTTTATACAAACTGCCAAATATGGGCTATTTGTGAGCAACAATAGATGTGTATTAAGTTTAAATCTTGTTATTGAGTAAAGTAAGTTATTAAGGCACTAGTGCCCGAAGGCATGCAAAAGCACTAAATTATCATGTGTGCAATAATTACTCACTTTGCCATGGTGCGTAATATACGTTTCTTTCAACTACCAATCTACCTACACATACAAAATATATGTACCTACTTCTAAAAAGTCTGTGTATTTTCATTTTCTAAACTTTTGTGGCCAAATATGAAGCATCAAAGTTTTATAATGGTATAGACTGTGCGCCATTTTTTGTTTTCCCCCAAATCCGTTGTAATCAGTCTATTTTTATTTTCAGCCGGTATTTGTTTTTAATCTAACGCATGCACTTTAGACACTTAATGGGAGTTATTAAATCTCTGTGGTAAATTTATATCTAAAATACAGTGCATCAATTAAAAAAAATGCAATTATGATATTTCATGTAACATTTCCGCACCTTTATGGTTTTAAGCTAAAAATACATCCTTTGTGATGGGTTTGTTAGAACTTAATGCTAACATTACTACGTAGTTGGAAGAAAAAGATTTTACAGAGCAATGACTAGAGGCAGAACGCTAAATATTTTCATAGTCTTTAGAGTCATACACACTAATAATACTGAAGCCATTTTGAATACATTTACAGCTTAGAATTGCTTATTAATATAGTAGTAAGGAGCAACCTCGATGATAAACCTTTAGGTTAAATTAAGGAGCATAGTATTAAAATGTGATGTTAAACTGCACTCATTACTCAATGTTCACTGTGAATATGTGGTATGCGATTGGAGCTACACAGTCAGTGCCGACGGACAAAATGGCGGCGAAGCGATTTTTAGTAAATCTGAATTGAACCCTGTACACTTCAATATACGACTGTAATTGGCATATCCAACACCCAAAAAGGCAGTTGCGAAACACGCGACAAAGAGTTTACAACCCTATGCAGAAGGTAATCGCCTTTTAGATTTAATTAAGTTGTTCGTTAGAGTCGCTTCGCCGCTACTTTGTCAATAGGCGTGGACTCAGCGTGCCACGGCTGCTTGTTTAAATTGAATTTTAGCTTTTTGCTTTGTTGTTGTTATTGAAAATGATAAAAAACGTATGTATTTAATTTAATTTCTTTAATTGTAAGTTTTTTGAGAGTAATTTGTTCAATACTTATTGCTTCTTCCATGTGATTCACTTTCTTAAAGTGGCAATACAAATAAGCATTAAAGCGATATAAAAAATACTGTTTTTCATTCATGTTGCCGTTGCGAATGTATCTCATATCCTTTTTTCCGTTTACAGTTTTTTAGCAATTATAACGCTAACTAGTTTTTTATGTACATATACTTAATTTCAGCCTTATGGTCTTCTTTCTAAGGTGTATCATTTGTATCCTATAATCCTATACTAAGCACGTGAATATATATATATATTTGCTAAATAGTGATATGTATTCTTAAATTTTATAATATTCCGCGCAATTTTCTTATTTTATGATAACCTTCTCCTGATAACAATAAAAGAATTAGCTTTAACAATAAAAAAATAATAAGCGAAATTTAGTGTTGAATAAATTATTTTTTCAACTGCCCCACATTACATGACATGCACGATTGACGTTATGATTGACTATACCAAAATAAAACTGTACGTATGTTTGTAACCTTACGTTCTATATAAGTAACTAGCTGTGCCCGCGACTTCGGCTGCGTAAAATTAGGCAAAAAAAAATAGATTCAATTTTAGCGTCATGATATTATAGCCTTCCTCGATAAATGGGCTATCTAACACTGAAAGATTTTTTCCAATTGGACCAATAGTTTCTGAGATTAGCGCGTTAAAGTAACTAAACAAACAAACTCTTCAGCTTTATATATTAATGTAGATATCGCAAAAATTCAGGACTTAAACCTTTTGAAGACATCAACAAGCAAAGCTAGGTTAGTTCCTACCAGTAACGACCATTAAGGTTGTGCCTCAACACCTTAATTGTACAATTTTTCGAATATATTCATATTTAACATTGTAACGACTAATGTAGACATTTTCACCAAGGGTAAAAACTTTTGTTTTTACCTCGCAGATACCTTAGTTTACCTATAATTCTTACACAACTCTTGCCTGTTTGAAAAATATAGCAAAACTTTTTATTACAACAATATTGTAGAGAGTTTTATTAACATACTTTTACGAACACAGTAAAAATACATCATAATAAAATGATTTTTTGATTGAAAATTATCAATTACTTCCCCTACGTACAGTAGAATTGGAAAGTTTTGCAAGAATTACAATTGACAGTTAAATTTGTAACGTGCAGCCGCAGCCAAAGGCTAGGCTACAAATAAAAATGGTCGCCAGTCGCGACACAATTGCCGACTTTAATATTTTATGACGCGGCAACACACGGCAGGCTTCCATTCAGTTAATATGGCCGAATTAATAATAAGTTCTGTAGGAAACGTAATATAAACGGACTTTTATTATTATTTATGACACAGTTCCTAATAGAAGTTAATATTTTTAATTAAGTTTCATATCTTTGCTTCAAATTTGCCGAAAATAATGTATACTTTTTTACAGCACTTGGCTAAATTCGGCCATGATTCAGTGCGGCTCAGTTTAAAAATAATGGGAAAGTTAATGTGTTCCATAATTGTTCCTATTAATTGTTACTGTTGCTAAACTAAAGTACAAGATTATTTTATATTTTATACTAATTTAGGACTACAGATTTTTGCAGCACATATCTACAAACATTTTAAGAATTAATTTATTTTCTATGTTACATGCCGAAAACTTAAGCCAAGTTTTGAGTGTTAATTGAGTCAATAATCTACATTTATTTTAGAGAAACGCATATATATATCAACACTAAAGTATAGTCATCATCATTGCGTAAGGCAGCATGCTTGGATCAGCGTATATTCAAGTAGAGGGCCCTCAGCCAGGCAGCTGCTGCGAGTGTGAGAGAATGCGGTCCTTTTATACTACCCATCATACTAAAGCATAGTAAAGCGTAATGGTGAAAAAAAAGGTCTGCGGCAAAAGTGGAAAAAATTGTAGAAACAACAGTGAAACATAAATTTATCTACCTTATTTGTACTTTAAAAAATAAAACAATATATGCATGAAACTATGTCAAAGAAACAAGGGACAGCCATTGTTAATTCAGTTACTCGCTTGGGTATAGCAAGTTTTATTTCTTGGACGGAAGTGCAAAAGCTTGTGAGATTCTTAGTGATTAAGTTAAGTTAAAACTTACTTCCATCTGTTGTTATACGCCAAGTTGCTTTACAAACTGTCTATATTATAATAAATTTATATTCAAAATGAAAACTTTTAACAAATTTTATTCGCATATCAAATGAGATTTTCCCCACAGAAAGCTACAGCAAAATACTATATTCATGTAGTCTTATATGTTATTCTCTTCAATATTAGAATTCTGAAAAAACGTGGGGGGGGGGCGTTAAAGAGTTGGCGATATAATTTTAATAAATATCTTAATTAAATTGGAAGGATCCATAACCTATTACCATAACGTGAATCATATGCAATTTGCATGCCCCACCTTACAAAAAATTAACAAAGTGGTGACTATTTAGTAGCTCACCTATCTATCTCTAAAAGGTAAATAAGAATATGTACAAAACAAAAATGCTTATTCATGTTACAATCGTGAAGTTTGACTTTTAACAGGAATGTAGGTTTTATACCAAGATAAAACCTTAATATAAAACAGCCCATAAAAAATTACTAGACAAGTTGGAACATTACGGAATACGTGGGCAAATACATGAATGGATTAAATCATATTTAAAGAGGAGGTCGGATATCAAATATAACCAGTGCTAGAATGGGTCGCCCATCTATCACCCGGTCGCAGCTAGATCAACTTAACTTAGCGATCGACTTATATGATGACCACTGATTAAGTCACGACCTCCTGAAACTCAAAGGCAAAGTCTTAGTAGCTCTCAATTCTGCAATCCTTTTACGTGAATGTTCTTAGAATTATTGAAATGAGATGGTATCCAGATAAAACTACCTTCAGAAAACAGACGTAATTAATTTCAAACTAACGATCTGCGCTGCTCAAAATTCACCCACAAATCTTAAGATTTGCTTACTATATGCTTATCGAGAACAAAATCGTTATACTTGACAATTGTCATGACAATGGTTTGAAATAATTTTATAGTAGAATGTATAGATGTGTGGATTAATCATTGGGCATTGTTGTGCGTAAGGTTTTATTTTAATAATTTAATGTTAATGTACTAATAATGTATTTTAAATTATTAAAATAAAACCTTACACGTACCTATTAAGTATATTTTATAAAATATTCGCATTCGCACACCTGCCTCTGTAAAAAAAAACTATGACTGTGCCAACTTCATACTCCTCCGTCCGCGCACATTTCGTAAAATGGTACCAATGTTTTTGGCTTCACGTATTATCAATATATTAAATAAAAATGTATATAGATATCCGTCCGGCATAAGAAGTTGACCTACTAATATAAAATTTACACTGAGGGAGACATGGGCAAGAGACGTGATATATATATAATAATATATAGTGCATATATTATTAATAATATACGGTTTTATTTTACAGCTACTCGGTTAGAGATGTTATGTGAAGATGTCTGTGAAGAATTTAACGCATGCCATCCTTTTCTATCGATACTGCTAATTAAGAAAGTTCCGTATTTCTGGAATAAATTTATACTTCCCAGTAAATATTAAACGAAAAAGGTATTCTATCATGTTATGTTTATCTCTTTATAAATTTTATTGTGTGTGTATGTCACTTAACAGCTGAAACGATGTTTTTTCTGTGTTTGACTAGAACCCTATGTGGTTTAGCCTTCTATCAGGAATTATTGAGGAAGTTTCTCGCGAGATATATTTACGACAATTATTCGCAAAGTTCCTACCGACACTTTTGCTATATACTTTACATCCACACATGTAATGTAGCGGGAATTTTATGTTAGAGATAGCGAATGCTACCTGAATCCCATTTAATATCCCAAATCTCTTCTTGTTCTTTTATTTTGTCATCGTTAGTAAGAACAAAGTGACATATATGTGAAAGTGGCGGGTTTTCTAAGACCAGCCTGGACATGATGATTACAAAATCATGAATGATAATTTTTTTCAGGAATTTTATTTCTTTTTTCAATAACTTCTGAGAGCAGAGCAAGGCATTAACTTTGAACCTTTGTAGTTGACAAAGATTTGACATGTTGATAAGTAAATCCTGCCATTGCCAGCATCTTTTTGGGGTGCTGAGTACATATGTCTTAATTTTGCCGTCCGTAACAATGTAGAAAGAATTGAGAAATAAAAAAATAATATTTACGTTATAGTTTTATTTCTGTAATAGTTTAGGCCGTAAACGGACAATAAAATTTATTTAATCTAGATAATTATGTAAGATTTCTGCTATTTATTATTATTTAATTCATCAATAAGAACTTAGAATTAATTAATAGACTGTCTACTGCTGGACTAGGGCCTCTTCATGCGCCCGACATATGCTCCTGATCTTTGCCAACTGCATCCAATTACTGCCTGCTGCCCTAACGATATCGTCGCATCATCGTGCTGGTGGTCTGCCGATGTTTCTCCGACCTGTGCATGGTTGCCATTCCAGTAGTGCTCGACCCTAAGGTCCGTCACCTTTTCGACATATGTATCCTGCTCAACGTCACTTAAGGACGTAACAGCTCTACGAGCGATGTGGGTTACGCCAGTTCTTCTACGGATCTCAGCAGTTAGGATGGAGTGAGATCTAATTATGGCGCCCCTCTCAATTGCCTTGTTTATATTTTTTACTATAAAATATATTTAAATAATTGTATATTTGGAGTCGCCCCTAGCCAAGGCGACCCTTGGGACTCAGAGCCTGGAGCGGTCGCTCCATTTGCCCTGTGGTATTGGCCGGCCCTCGATCTCAGCACTGGAAACTCTATCTAGTAGGAATTTACCTAGCATCGCTCTTTTCATAGCACGTTGAGTTACTTGGAGTGTGTAAATAATAGAGTTAAAGACATCGTAATTACAGGTGCAATAAGTCGCAGGAAGCCATTGGATACAAGCGGCGCAACACCGCCATTCGTGGAAATTGATGGAGGAGGCCTACGTTCAGCAATGGACGCAACCAGGCTGAAATGATGATGATGATACAACAAAAACGCTTTGTGCTTACCTTATGTAATTATTATATATTTATAAAAATTGGATTACTACTTACAAAACAGACACTGGCCTATATATGATCATGCCTCAGACTTACGCAGGCTCAAAACGGGTCTTGTCGTTTGCCAATGAGTTGCACATCACTTTTGTTAATAGCTGCGGATTTGACTTGAATGTCGTGTTATTGTTGAATGTAATCTCATACTGAGGAGTATGCAGTATCACCATAAAATTATTAGTGTTTCGGTATATGAAGCTGTATAAATTAATGTTAAATAAATAAAAAGAATGAGAGGAGTCACAGCGGTCAGTGGGCCATGCATTGCCGAAAAGGAACCCTTACAAGATCACTTATTTTCCATCTGTCCCTTCCTCTCAGTAACTATGTTAATTGACAAATATAATTTTCTTTTATAGACTACCAGCAGAAAGTTCACAATCAAATTCTATTGACATATTCAGTGGTGAACCTCTGGGTATTTTTACACAAAAAGAACCAAACTATGGGACAAGGTTGGATGTTTGGGAGCAATTGAACCAAAGGGAGCTTGTGTTGGCTACTTCCCAGCCACCTGCAAACTACTTCCAGAAAATGATACTATGGACAGAGCAAGGAAAAGTTTGGAAGTTTCCCATTGACAATGAGCAAGGTTTGAGTTTATCTCAGAAATATTTAAAATTCCTTTATAATTTTTTTTCCTTTAATAAAACAAGGGACAAACGGACAGGTGGTTCACTTAAGTAACTAATGATGCACAATGGATAACTGCAACACCAGAGGGACGCAGATGCGTTGCCAGCCTTTGAGGAATAAGTATGCTCTCCTCTTGAAACTCATCAGTTTCAGTTTTAATAATCTTTATTAATAGTAATCTAAGATTTACAGAGGTTCTGCTAAATTGCAGAACCCTAAGAATTTGGGGCTAAATATCTAAATGACTTTAACTTAAAAGATTAATAATTAAATTAGAAGTTAATTGTACCACAGCAACAATGTTGTGGGCATCAGCTATATAAAATTCCTTACCCCTACTAAAATCGACCAACAGGTTCCACACCTCTTCACCGTTATGTACTTTTTAATTGTATATTTAATTTGCTGTGCAGGTTTGGAGGAAGAAAAAAATGTTCATTTCTCAGACCATATATTCCTAGACCAACATTTAGAAGGGTGGTGCCCCACCAAGGGACCAGTTAGGCATTTTATGGAACTTGTATGTGTTGGTCTGTCCAAAAATGCTTTCTACACAGTTAAAGAAAAACGAGACCACATAATGTGGTATAAGGAATACTTTGAGTCAAAGAGTGATTTGCTGAAAGACGTTGGCGCTTGGGAACCTCAAGTTACTGCAACTCCTGAATCCACTGCATAGATGTTATTGTATAAGATTAGTTGTTAGAATAAATGTTTTCAAACCAAAGTTATGTTTTATTTAATTGTAAACAGTCAGGTGCCGATCCACCGTGGTGAGATGGGCATACCCACATCCCTAATACATTTATGACGTCACTCTTTCGCAGTTTATTGACACTGAAAGCCTGATAACATTTTATCCAATTTTTTATAAACAACAATATATCAAAGTATTAGTATTTTATATGCATACCCTTTGTAAGAATGTAATATATCGAGCTTAAGCAATTTAGGTGAACATCGGCTAAACATTGAGTGGCTGCGCCCACCAACTTTTTAGAAGGCTGATGCTGAAGGATTTACGCCTGGACACAGTGATATTTTACAAGAATACGTTACTGCTTATGTGAAAACTCGATTGCTCGACGATAAAGTCTATAATAGTCTTGAAACTTCTCACCTCGCAAAATTCCCCCTTGTAATCACTTACCAGCTTCGGTATTTCCGAAGCAATACGATTTAGGGGCCTTCAAAAAAAGAGCAAACTCATTCCATAAATGCCGGCAACGCAACTGTGAGCCCTCTGGTGTTGCTGTTGTCCATGGGAGTCAAAGACATCGTACCGCAAACTTTGTGTTAATTTTTCATTTAATGTCCTAAATAAAATCACAAAAATCATTCATTTCGGGAATAAGAGGTTACAGATATTTCCATCCTCATCCCATTCTTGAGCGCACAATGTATCGTGAACATTGGGAAGCAATCGTCAACAAAATGTTGACGCGCATGTCGAGTCCATGAAAGAGCGAGATAGCAGATATTGATGACGAATGTTGGAAGGGTAATCTCACTGTGGTTCAAGCGGAGGCTCGAACACCTAAATAAGATAATATTTGCCTACATAATTATACGTAGGCAAATACAGTTATAGTAGCTCAGTTGAAGGGTTATGTTTTTTTTCTGTATATATTAAAAACATAACCCTTCAACTGAGCCAATCGGAAAAAAAATAGTTCACTTATAATGTATCCAATTAAAAAAGTCCAATTTATTCGCAACCCTCCCGTGCCAAAAATGAACGAGCCGTATCCATTTTTTAAGAGCAATGTATACCCTTTAAAACTGCATCATTTCATTTCGGTGTTCGTAATTTCGCGCCCACCGTCGTCGGATTGCTACTTCTCTGGTGGGTACCTACAGTCGATGTTTCAGTACAAATTACTCTACCATTGTCTGGAATAAAATGTTTCATTGTTTTATATGGATTTATGGAGTTATTGCATTCGTTCACTGAAATTTAACTTTACTGTCCGTCTTCAGTATTATTTTTATAGTCATTTTTGTAAGTTAAAACCTCTTATACTTAATAATAAATAGCGAAAACGCTGTGGCCAATACATAAATAAGGTACTATAGGATCGTCGGATTAAGGGTTGGTTTCTAGAGGCAGTGTTAAAAGAAGTTGCAAGGAGCAAGGACCCAAACAACCGGTGGTTGCGCCTCCAGATTAAAAACTTCCTCACAATACGTGCCGTCTCAAGCAATACCACCTTTTGTAACCAACTCTTGATCCAATAGTCAAGCGAGGGATCTTTTAGGTGTTTATTTAAGCTCTTTGCTTTAAGACCGTTGACTGAAACAACGATAGGGATGATGACAACGATGTCTACTAATTAGACATTCCGCATGGCAATAATCTCATGAGCTAGGTCTAAATATTTAGTTATTTTTACTTTTTCAGCTCTAATGAGATTATCGTCATATGGAACAGTTATATCAACAATCATTACCCGACGCACTGATCGATCTACTAACACTGTATCAGGTTTACTGGCTAGAATACACCTGTTAGTGATAATAGATCGATCCCAATAGAGCAAGACACGACCACTTTCCAAGACTGACGCAGGATTGTAGCTGTATTAAGGGACCTCCTTATCAACAAGACTATATTTCAGAGCGAGTTATTGATGATTTATCCCGGCTACTTGATTGTGCCTGTGTAAATACTCGCCGTTAGCAAGATGAGAATAACCGGAAACAATATGCCTCAGGGATTATCCAGGCAGTTGGCAAGCCCTACAGTGTCGATAGTGCCATCTTTTATTACATGTTTCCGGTAGTTCTTCGTCTCGATAACTTCATCCATAATTGCACAGACAAAGCCCTCGGTTTCTTCCAAGAGGTCATCAAATTGCAGACCGGATAATGAATCACTGAGATCTACATCCAGTCTAGTTAGCACCTTGTAGAATCTACCATGCAACTCTTTGCTTCACCATACAGCCAGTCGTTCAGAAGTTCTCAGTGCTTACGCCAATCTCTTTTGCCTGGAGGATGATTATTATTATAATTTGTATTTAATTGGTAGTTATAACTGTCATAATAGATTAGTGTATTGGTAATCTTAGATCTACTAATTGTGATAGGTCTCGCAATTAAGCTGATTCAGAATCATTGACGATCTAGGCTTACTGTGATTACAATTATAGATAAGTTATTGTCAATCATCACGGATTATTAGATTACAGCCTTCATTACAGCGATGATCCGAAATTTATCGTCATAATTGTACTTAGAAAAATTGAAACGAAATAGGAGGTCATATGACCTCTTATTTTGTTGATGTAGATGTATCATATCACCGGAATATGTGTTTTGTTGATGTCATTGCTTTCATTGTGTGAGAAGAGGAAAGGGGGATCAAACCGTGAATTGAGGATGACTGAGGATGACTGAGGATGACTGAGGATAAATTTTTCTTTCTTCTAAAATCAAATTAAAGCAATAAAATTTAATTAAAATACCGGCACGTACTCTCAAGCAATGGACATACATCGATATTAGGCACTTCTATAACAATGTAAAATTGTACCTATGTCACTTCTTTTTCTTCTCCTTCTTATCCATTCAATGGTAAAGCTTCATAAAATTAGTAGTGATACAGTAGCTGCCCAGTATTTTTTTTTTATGTTACAAGGGGGCAGACGTGCAGGCAGCAGGCACCGAAGTGCCTACCGACGCCCATGGACATCTGCACGACCAGAAGGCCAGGTTTTACTTTAATAATTTAATATATGAATACTGCATATTATACAAAATATTAGCGTTCGCACCGCTTCCTCTATATAAACTATGATTGTGCCTAATTGCATATTCCTCCGTCTGCACAATTTCCTATAATGGTACCTAAAGTTTTCGCTTTACGTATTAATATATAATTAAGCGCCCACTGGGCTGATAGTAAAGCTAAAATGCACTCAATATTTTCGTTAATGTAAAAAAAAAGTATATAAGCCATCAGATTGGATAAGTGGATGGTCCGAGGTAAAAAAAACTTAGCTCTGAGCGACAACGATCAGATGAGGTTGCAACCACGGACAACTAGCAAAAACAAAAGTCAACAGACGTACTCACTTTCTAATACGACAAAGAGCACAAAATAGAAGATGTTCATCAAAAGCAAGAAGTTTGTTTGGGTCTCTTTGCATTTAACAACGAATATTTCTTTTTAATTTTAAAAAACAAGGGCAAACGGGCAAGCGGTCCATCTAAGTGGAAGTAAAGCCCGTGGACAACTGCAACGCCAGATAACCTGTGGAAGCGTTGCCTTTAACCATTGAGGAATGAGTGTGCTTCTTCCTTGAAAGTCCCTAAGTTGTATCAGTTCGGAAACACCGAAGCTGATTTCACGTAGAAATTGTGCGAGGTAAGAACTTTCTAGAGAATCGTACAGTTGTAGACATCGAGGTTTTGAAGGTGAAATTCCAAGTTCTGATGAGAACTTCTGCAATGAAATTCAACGTAGCACTAGGGATACCAAACCACATTAATACGATACCTTTATCTGTAGTAAGTAAACTCTTCCTTATGTTACGCAAAATTCGTGATTCCTGTCAAAATTATAAGATTATTCTAATTTGTAAAATCGAAGGTTGGTTGTAAATATAATGAAATAAATAAATTCCAGTTAAAAAAAATCTAATACCATTTTAATAATTTGAAAATAATTGGGAGTTGATGACCAATAGTTTCCGAGTGCGTTGGAGAAATTGTCAAAAATGAAGGAAAATTAATGCCCAGCAATGACAGACTAATTTCTTAGCATTCAATGGATTAACCGTGCGTGTGCCAGGTCTATCACATTGCAAAAGAAGGAACGATATTAGTGCCTGGGACTTGCGACCCAGGTATAGGTTTAAGAGAACGTTAAAGTGGACACTAACACCTTCACTGCCAGTGTTATCTCCCCTACCTAGCCAAATCTAGTATGATCATACTAGTGCGGCTTTAGATGTCCTTTCTAATAACGAACTTAAGGTAGTTTTTGACAAGCCAAGATTTTTTAGTAGTTTGTAGAGGGATTTTGGTGGTACGCCCCTCGCTCAAACCTCTACCTCGTATTTATTGGTATTGTAAGATATTTGATTTAAAAACGTGTGTACAGACCCCGGCTATTTTCGCGATCCAATAATTAATAAGACACGAGCAATTGAAACCTCGTGACGGCAATGGACATCTCAATTTCAGCGAGCGTCCGAGATCTTTGGAGTTAAGTGAGCGTAACAACATTTTCTACCTTCCTTTTTTATTGTCATTCTTTACCTTATTTAATTGTAGAGTTAATTTTTGATTTGGAAATATCTCGCGCTGAAAAAGATTGTTTATATTGTTCCATGTTTTTTAGGGTCTTGTAGTCATACAAGGAACCCTTATATCTATTAGATTATTTACATATATCTATTAGATTATATAGATTTCCAAACTATTAGATGTAGAGACTTGAAATTTTTAAAAGAAGATACTTAAAATACATTAGGAAAATTATTTTCACGGAATTCAATACAGACAATAATTTTAGAAGCTATACCAGTATGGAGCACGGAATACGTACGTACAGTATGGATATACGGAACCCTTCTATATAAGTATGTCTGAACATGCTCTTTAAGCTTTAACTCTACAAGATACTGTCATCTTACTAGTATTTTTAAAATATTATAATTTACAAAAAAAAAATCGTTTTAGTAAAGCTAAAATTTAGCACCTTCAGAATTGGTCGCTAGCTACGCAATCAAAAATGTGATTAATAAAAGCATCTCAAACTTTCGCAATTTTTTAATTACGTCAATTCAATGCTAAAGGTTACCACTTGCCCATGCTTGGACTTCAACGAACATTTAAAAAAGAATTGGTTAAATTGGTTAAGTTATGCGCTTACCAACACATTTTGCGATTCGTATTTATATATATAGATTATAGATAAACAAGTTCATGCGCCAGCTTGCATTTGGCCGGAAATCGGTCAAAAATTGAGTACTTTGAAAATAATCATTTCCATGAGTACGAATTATTGAAACTAAAATAGATAATCCTAAAGCTATCAAATATAAACCAGTGCTAGAATGGGTCACCCATCTGTCACTCGGTCGCAGCAAGAGCTACTTAACCTAGCGATCGACTCAAATGTCGACCCAAATTAGGCTACGACCTCCTCTCAATTAACCAATCACCTTACCATACTTTATTACCAATCATTTAAAAGCGTAATAAACGTGCAACAAATCCTTTTGTGTTCAATTTTTTTTAATTTTTGAAGTGTGTATAAATCTTATTAACCGAATTACGACTATAAATTTAAATTGTATAATTGTTAACTGGTACCCGCGATACAGGAATGCCTTGTGCGGGTACTGTCGGACACATCTCACTGTAACTGCTTATTTCAAATTAATATTTTAATTTCTCTATTTCACCTTTACGTCGTAAGCGTCTGCCCCACGGGCACATCTTTTGTAATCTAAGCGGACCCTGGTACTAGACCAGGATAATGCGCGGAATAAGAGGCAAATATTAATTTGACTAACACCAATAATTATTGAGAATGTTACTGCTCCATGATTTCTATGTTCTATCACCTAAATCGTATAAAAACACATGGAAATGGCATGTTTCCTTGTTTTATGCTAATCGCACACTCGATACACCATTGTTTAAAGTGTCTATCTGTTTGTCCCGCGGCGGGCGGTAACGTATGGCACTTTCCATCGAAGCCTCATCCGTTAATGACCTCTGGAGCGATTGTAATAAATTGTAATGTGAGCTTTTTGTTTTAATTTGTTTATAGCTCGTGTAAATGATCATTGATTTAAATACAATAAATTTTACGTACGTGGCTATTACACGCGATGAACGGAAATTGTACCGTTTCGATTTTATTTGAAAATAACTTTACACTGTAAAGATCAATTTTGAACCAAAAACTTTTTTTTTTTGTATAGATTCACAAATCCGGCCCGACAGATGGGGCTGCAGTCGGTACCTCGGTTATTTATCTATATTATTATACGGAACTGGAACGGGCATAATAATAATAATAAAACTATTTATTTGGTAAGGAGTAACCCTATCACAGAAATTAATGATCTAAAAATTACAAATCTATATCACTAAATTAACATTACAAGAGGACTAATGTTATAAACAATAAACAAATGAAAAGATACTACAAATTAAAGATTTTCCGTGTAGGGTTCACTGTACCAAAAAGGTCTTTTCTTCAGCATAAATGCTGCAGTGCAAATGGATCTGCATTGCAGCGCTGTTTTTCAAACATGACCTTTGGCGTGACGTCACGGAAGCCTCGAAAAATCGGTATAACAAATAACATTATAGAGTAATCAAATGCAGTAAATAGTAAGTAACCCACCCACCTTCGGGCACGACAACGTCTGCCGGGTTCACTAGTTTGTATATAGTTTTAAATTAACGTGTAATTTCAGATGTAATTGTAATTTAATGACTCGTAATTTTGATATTTGCATACGGAACAGGCGTGATACAACATCTTTGTATTATTGAGTTTCTTTTTTTTTGAAGGTCAAGTCGTTTTGGAAACAAAAATGTTGCAATTATTTGTCTAATGCAATGTTTTCTTGAACGATAGCCCAGCTTGATAGGGTTGGAACTTGGCACTTTAATCATTCTCAGTCCTTTCACCGTCTACCGTATACCATCGTTGACCCGTTGAGGCTTTTTAATCGTTAAGTCAGTGTGGTGGTCGTTATCTATGCCCTGTGTCATGTAATGAAATTAGAAACTTGACCCTAACATTAAGGGAATGGAAACATAAAAGTAATTACCGAGGTAACATGCGGTTGTTAAGTTAACTGACTCTATAAAACAGTCAAAATGTACCAAAAGACGTTCGAGACCCTTCAAAGAGAAATCCAAAATGTTTTGGAATTGAATGAATAAAAGCAAAAAAGGGACCTTTGCAATATTTAATAGTTATCGGCAAATTACGTATCTTTTTAGACCAGAAAAAATCTTCCAAATCATTTTTCAAAATTGTCAATGTCACAAATTAATCTTTTTTTATATCGAAACCAAATAAGGAACAGTTCGCCACACGATTCCCCTATTAAAAGGAAAACCCACACAAAAAAAAAAACAACAGAATAAAATAGCACTATTTACACTGAATCTTTTATATTAATCATTTTTCTATCATCATCATCATAATCAGCCTATGTTCGTCCACTGCTGGACATAGGCCTCTCCTAAAGTGCGCCATTTTTCCCTGCGTGATGATTCCGATTTTCCTGAAATATAATTATAATGCCGGAGCCTAACATAGCTTCATTTGAATGATCACGTAGTCTGGGGCGAGGTTGGATAACCGATTACCACCTGACGTCGTACTCGGAGCCCCCACGATTTCTACAACCTTACGACTAATATCACAAAGTGACATTTTATTTTATTTTATTTTATTTAAGTACATGTTACAGAATTATGATGCAGTAGAGGTATCATGATACATTAATCGGGTCCCACTGTTTTACGTGCCTTCCGAAACACGGAGAAGGTCGGATATCGAATATAAAGGGCTAGAATGGGTCACCCATCTATAACACGGTCACAGCAAGAGTTACTTATCCTAGCGATCGACTCAAATGCCGACCACTGATTAGGCCACGACCTCCGCCTAATCTCGTCATTATTGGGTTTAATTTGTAAACAAAACTCCTGACTTGAGTAAGAGATAAGACTTTTCTATCCGACTTCAAAAAAAGCAGGAGGTTCTCAGTTAGAGTGTTGGTGTTTTTTGTATGGATATTACGCGATTATTCCGCCATTTATGAGCCAATTTAGATGCTTTTATTTTGTTTGGTAGATACTTCAGAGGTGGTCTTATATAAATTTTATCAAAACCGGCGCCGCGATTTCAGCGAAACCTCTCTTTTCATTAGACATTTCGCTTAGTTGGCCTACCCATATGATATATGGACAAAATACATCTACTTTCCACTAAAAGTTTAAACATCATGTGTTGAAATCAGTACTATCTGCATCAGTTTAGCGAGGAACCTTTTTGTCTTGGTACCAACTTCAAAGCATCACTAGGTATCTACTAAGTAATCGTAAGAAATCATAGATTATTTTTTGCTTTTTAGTTCCTAGAAGATATCCAAGGGCGAGGATCTCTTTTCAATTTGATTAACAAGTAGTTTAAATGAAAAATGTTTATTTTACGGGAAAAATATTTCGTAACGAAAAACCGTTACAACAGTACAACCATCCGCTTTGAAACCACTCATAAACTTACGATGCGTTTTTGTTGATGCCTCCGACCACAAGATACGTAAGTTTAGATATAAAAACCCAATATTTTCCTATTGGCTAACAGCTACCATATTTCGTTGGATAATTTGTTATGAAAAAACACACACTTTCCAACTAGCAGCCGCAACTTTCTTGTGTTTATCTGGGTTACTCGGGAGCAATGAAATCGCACACGTTTACATTCTTTTGTATAACTTTTAATTTCTTTTACTTAAAAAAATACATATATTTTTTAATATGGGGTTAAAGGTCATTTCAATAGCTATCCGGCGAATGATTCTTAATCTCAATTTTAAAAACGTATTTTTTTTAAATAGAAAAAAGATAATTACAAACACTTTGTCAAGTGCGATTTCATAGCACCCGAGTGTAAATAACCATGTTAAAAAAATTGAGCTTCGCAGATATACATACGAGTGTTTAATGGCCTTTAAAAAAGAAACATGATTACTCTTTGGACTTAAAAATGAAATCTATCTATCTCTTAATAAATTTAAATGAGGCCTTACAAAAAACAAGCCTATTTGTAAGGCGTAGATAATACTATGCTTTGAGTTAAGTCGCTCCAGATTTGTACTTTATAGTTACCATGGAAATGTATTAAACTTATTTTGATAAGAACTATTTTTAAAGGAACGACTAACGATTTTCTTGCCGATTCTTCTCGTGGCCCGAATTTCCGAATCAGTGGTAGCTTTTAAAATATTTGACGATTTGAAAGTGCGTATTGGGAAATATTTTAGAAAGATATTGAGTGAGGTATAAAAATTCTCACTAATCGCATCGTTCTTGATTTTTGCACATTATGCTGTTGATGGCAGACTATAGACGTGGTGAACGTTGGTAAAATTAAAATGTACACTTTAATTTAAACAATTGCTGACTAAACGAAACAGAATAATATAAAACAAACACAGTTTTATTTTTATAAGTTATGTAAAGTTGATTAACCGATATGCGTTACATAAACAATGCATTCACACCGACCTTTGATCCGCATATAAATAGCTCGTTCAAGGTGTCATCCAGTTCTCTGATTAATTCAAATGTATGCTACTAAAGTGCATTTTGGTTCACCGATTTTTTAAAACGAGAAAGTTTATTACTTATTTGGCTTTCGGCTGGCCCGTTGACGCAGTGGGCAGGGGCTCAGCAAAAGGTTTGAGTGGTGAATTGATGTTGTCGATGGAAACGATGAAGTGAATTGTGACTTATGTCACAATGATCTTCCTTTGCCGTGGTTGAACATATCGACCTTCGCTCCCACCTTTCATTCCTCGCCGAAAAGCCTCTCACCTTGGGGTGCCTTTCTCACATTTTGTATGTTTTTGGTGATTTAATTGAATAAAGTTTTATTATTATTAATATATGTGCAAGTTCTGATGCCTTTCTTGCTAGCAAGCTATGTAAAACGGTAGGATAAATGTTTAATTTGACGTTCGGATTCGAACGTAAATGTTCGTCGGTCGTTTATTTTATATTTGTATCCTTTGTAGGAATTTAAGTTCATACGCCAACTCGCATTGGGGCAAAATTCGTTTAAAAATTGAGTAGCAATGCCAACCTTTTTTGAAGGCTGGATTACAATGGCTGCTTAGCATCAGAAGGGCTGTGATGGTGAACGGCCAATACATTACGATATCCTATCATCACTTTTGGACAGGAAAGTTGGAGATCGACCCCGGGTCGTTCACGGATGTCCTCCGATTCTATTTTTGCTATTGAGGTGCTAAATTTTTCGACATATCTTGATTGTGAGCGCAAGATCCATAACTATAATAGTTATTTATTGTTCCGATTGTTGTTTCGATTAATGATCTCATAGCAAAGAGCCTCGAATGTCATCCTAAGGTTCTCGCTTGATAGTTGGATCAAAGGTCGGATACAGAAGGCGTATTGGTGGCTTTGAGATCTTGCCCCGCTGCCGGCGGACATCTTTTTTTTATCTATTTTTAAATGTTGTTATTTTTATACTAATATTTAAAAATGTATTTAGAATAAATGTATGAAATAGATGATAGACAGTAATAGTTAATCATTCGTGTCTGTACATTCTAGAAGCCAATACCCATTTCTAGGTATTTTGCTTCGCTAGATAAAGTCATATTTGTCTTTCTTAAAAATAAAAGAGATATGTATTTTAGAAGCAAATATTTAATACTGAATAATAAAAACCGGTATTAGGTATGTATAAATTGCCAGTGGTGACTTTAAATCATGTTTATTTGCGGAGTGATAGATTTCTTGTAAGTCAGACTGCTTAATATGTATATTTAAATGGATTGGTATTTATCTTTACGTCAATTAACGAACGCCCGTTTGCTTGGTAATTTTTATCTTTATGTCAAGCCTGTTTTTTTTGCAGTACGGTGCCTAACTTAGAATCATTTTTTCCGTCAATCTATGCTCTATATATATATTTTAATATAAAAAGCTGAAGAGTTTGTTTGAACGCGCTTATTTCAGGAACTAATGGTCCGGTTTAAAAAAAATATATCAGTGTTAGATAGCCTATTTATGGAGGTAGGCTTTCGGTACGATCTGCATCGATTTAGCAACGAGCCTTATTGGCTTGGTACCGACTTCAACGTATGAGTAGGTGTCTACCAAATCGTAGGAAAGTACTAATTATTTTTAGCATTTTAGTTCCTTCGTGTTTTTTGAAGTCGGTTTTCTTTTTATTTATAAATACTTTATTACTTACCAACTTAAGTACGTGACTTCATCTTGGTTAAGTCAGTTAATAAATAACCTTTAATGATTTATGTTTTCAGCTACTATAATTAAATCGAAACGTAGACAACTAAGGGGTCATTCATAAATTACGTTGCACCTTAAGGGGGGAGGACTGTGTCACCAAAATGTAATAAACAAGGGATCCGGGGTGGAGAGTCAAGCACAGCACAGCACAAAAGAATAATGTTTCTATTCTTTTTTTATATACCTTTGACAACAATGCCCTTCTTATGTGCCAGTGCTGTCAGTATTTCCGCGAAAAAGGAGGTTAGAAATGTTGGCCACAACAATTATATTTGCTATTGAAGCAGCAAAAGGCGTTCTAACGAAGGGATATTTGTCTTCACAATTAAATACTGCCTACGTTATATATTTTGTGCTGTTTAAAACATATATTATCGTAATTTCTATTAAAAAATTGCAGGCGTTGAAATAACGGTTTTCCACTTGTATTAACAGAACAATCGATATATATAAAAGTGAAAGGTCAAATAACACTTAATCTAGAATACAGCGGGGTGTATAAAGATGAGATTTGGAAGGGGGATAGTTTATAGTTATGAAGCCGCAACAAGATGGCGATAATACACCAAAGCAAACTAGATGGCGCTGTACAGACAGGTCGACGGACGCGGTGCAAACGCTGTGGCGTACCATACAAACCTCAACTCACGCTAGCGAACTTTCTACATACGATCACTATAGATAGATCTCCTGACGAACATCTTTTGGCCACCCCTGTGGCGTCGTGACTTTTATCATAATCCGCAATCATTTCTTCACATAATTATTAAAAAAAAAACTCAATACGCATTTTGTATATTCTACATTATATATAAGGGTCGTTCCAGAAAAATATAGAGCTAGAGTAAGGGCATTCATACTCCTTTAACACCAAATTAACCGCGTTAACAACAAAATATCAAGAAGTAAAAAACTAGAACTAGAATTAGAATCTTTGTGAAAGCAGACAGAGCAACGAATTAATGCTCTACGTCTCTTTAAACTAAAAGACTTTGATAGGGTAGGGAAAGAATAAGCATTTGGTTGTCTGATGTAAAACGGCATTAAGAAGTATAGAGCACAGTAAGACTTCATAGCCTGAAAGCTACTATAACAGCTCCGGGAAGGTGTTTTCTAAATGCTAAAATTGCGAACATATGTGAATAGAAGAACCGTAAAACATAAGTCGCTCCGGGCATTTGTGGTTATTTTAAAACTCTACCAGAAAAACATGATATTGGCAACTTGGAATATTTATTATTTTCTTTTTAGGTTTTATATAGTCAAATCAGACTGTTTTGTCTTCTTTAAAGTACAACCCGACCGCTTTGAATGTTAATGTTACCAAAAGAAATACTTTAGTCTTTTTGAATATCATCTTGGGCTGTGATGGTATGGCTATTCGAGTCATGCCCATTGTTTAAACGTGTACACCCTTAAATTATGATAGAATTTTGTATGAGAAAAATAATATATTTTTAAAATACTTAGAATGTCAACAGAGAGTAAATACTGTATGTTTTTTTCTTTTTTGCAAAGAATTTACTAATGGGAACATTAAATAAATTTAGTATATTGCAACGGGATTCTTAATCATAAAATACAGCCCACTAGCTCTACACCCATTTCCATTGAGCTAGGAAAGCCCCAAAATACAAGCATCTCATATCAAATAGTGCACAAAAATATAAATACCTTTCTCAAATTCAATTTTGGCACATCCTTCTTTATTAATAGGCGGCAAATTTTCCAAATCGAAAGACTCTTTGCAAAACAATAATTCCCTATTGAGTTTCTCGTCGGCGTTGTTTTTCACTAAACTTTTTAATTTCTCGGCAATCTTGTCGATTTCCGATCCTTTATTTACGGGCTTCAGTGGCTCCCTGTTTTTTATTTCCTCAATAATTGGGGCCAGGGGTTCCTTTTTATCTTTTTTAATCTGTGTTTTCGTTTCGTTTGTAATCTGTGCGCTCAAACATTGGGATTGATAATTGAGTTTTTTCTTTTTTTGACTTCCCTTCTGACCTTTAGCGTCTGTGATAATTTTTTTTTCCGGCTTCGCCTCGCTCGATCTTAAATTGTATGTTATTTTATCGTTCTCCTTTTTTGGCGGTTTTTTCGTTGGTTCCGGCGAACTGATTGGTTTCTCGCTTTCCGACGCGTAGTCGTAGGTTTCCGTGTCGACGAATTGCTGTATGAATTGGCTTTTTTTGAGTAGTTGAAGATAAAAACGGGTGGAAATGGGCACTTTGTCGTGGTAAATGGTCTCGTTCAATTTCAAAAGGTTCTTTTGTTTCTTCATTATTTTCGGTACTCTAGATGGTTTCAATTCGTCTGTAAAATGTGTTTAGATTAATGTATATTATACTGCCGTGCTTTCTTTAAACAACTATTGTCAATAGACTCGTTATTATGATGAATTTTCATTACATATTTATAATATAAATGAAATTCAAATAAAGATAATTCAACTTGAAAAATACTTTCTCCAGTTACATTAATAAGACTTCAAATATCTGACTTAATTTGAAAGTTGATATATTAATTATTCAAAGAATAAATGACGAATATTTATTACATATTTTATAACACAAATAAATAATATAATATACATCACAATTTTTAAGATAATTGTAAAGTTTTTTTTAAAATCCATGCAATAGTTTTTCCGTCAAAGAGCGTTAAACATACATCCATACATCCGGCTATACAAACTTTCGCGCCTATAAAATTAGTAAGAAGGATACAGATCTTCCTCTTCAAACACTCTGTTTAAATGAAAACCGCATAAAAATCCATTAAGTACTTTAAAAGAACGGTAAGCGACATTATTTTATACTAAGTAAGGATATTTTTAAACCGAGGTGGTCGTGGCCTAATCAGTGGTCGGCATTTCAGTCGATCGCCAAGTTAAGTTGCTCTGGCTGCGACCAGGTGACAGATGGGTGACCCATTCTAGCACTGGTTTATATTTAATATCCGACCTCCTCCGTGTTTCGGAAGGCACGTAAAACAGAAAAGGAAACTACAAAATACAACAATCCGCCATGATAGCTAAAACACCCAGCTGAGCGTATGAAGTCACGTATATTGTCAGTGCGTTCTAATAAGCGAACGCAACGTTTTAAAATGCTCTCACAGATATTTGACATTTGACGTCCATGATCGTTAAGGTTGCGGCGAAAACGTCAACGTGACGCTCAGTGAAACGCACTGATAATTTTAGTGACGTCATGATAAGTTCGAGTATTTTGGAGGGCATATTAATCCTTAAATAAAAAAATTTTTTTTTGCTCTAATAAAAATGGTCAAAAGTGTGTCAAGACACGCTTATATAGAAGGGTTTCATATCTGATACGCTATAAACGTATTTGTTAAATAACTTCAAAAGTTTTTGTCCGATTTCGTTCAGAATTATTTTCCTAATAAGTTGAAATTTTCCATGTAGATAGCATGTTCTATCAACATGGAAAATTTCAAGTCTCTACGTCTAATAGTTTGGAAATTCTAGAGGGGACTACCTTACGGGCAGCAGACGGATTGACGGAGGCGCAGAGCGAAATTATAAGGGTTCATTGTAGTACTACGGAACCCTAAAAGCGCTAGTTTCGGCAGAAATATTATATTTTACAATCGTCACCCGCTTTATAAGTGTATAAGAGTTAAGTGGAAGCTTAATTGGCTTATGTTTCAGTTTATATTTAATTTACAACTAATGTAATATTGTGCTGTTTGTTTCCCAAAAATAAATAAAATAAAAAATAAAATATTTTTTGGCAATAGTAAATACTAAAGAGCACTGTAAACCTATTTTTCAAAATTTTTCATCATGCCTATTATCTCTACATAATTTATTAATGAGTCATTTTTGTTATCTCTAAGTCTTTTGAGGCTATTATACGTAACAAGATAAGACCAATAAAGCAGTTTTGGGCCTGTGTGCATTATATCATATGCTGTACAGACAGACCGTATCCATATGCATATTAACGGTTCAAGAGAACTTGCAGCTTGCGTGTAATTGAGTTCTGGACCACGAGCTTTGTCGCCAGATTCCACTTCTCATAGAAGATTGGGACGTATGTCTAAGTTACGAGAAACAGCGGTAGCGATCTTCTACAAGTATGCAGTGGTGACATGCAACCCGTGCGTAGCCGGGTCAGTTCTATACGATAACAGGACTGAAGAACTTACAGTGTGTAAACAGCAACAAAGTCATCGACTAGAGTTATTGATCCTCTTATAATACTTTATAATATTATATTTTTTGCTCATATTATAATTTTCATATATATAAAAGGTCGAATGTCGTTTGCACGTCAATTAGTTAAAAGGCTTATTTTTGGTTGTTATGCAATACGTCAAAAATAACAATAACCCTTAGCAAAATTTTCTTTAACTAGGAGTTGTCATCCAAAATGGTGAAGCACTTTCTTTGTTAACTATCCATACATTCTTTTGCTATAAATATTTCCTTATCTTTCACTTCAATTAGGACACTTGTAACATCAATACGTTTGATGACATATTCGTAGAGGTGGATCGCATCGCGCATACGCGTTCTATTCGGAAGACGTCTAACGCGATCTCTTATCGCTTGTACCACACGGAGATCTTCAAACTTCTGTAGATTTTAGCCGTGTTGACGGAAACTTAGTTCCAAGTTGTTTTAGCCAACTCACAGTTATTATTACACTGAGTCAGTATCTGTTACCAACTAGTACTGCATCTACTGTTTTTAGACAACGCAGATCGTAAAATTCTATATATGAACAACCTTAGTACGACCTTGATTGTGGTTGTGTTTGTGACCACTATATATTATTTATTGCAGATTTAGGGGTCTCCGTTAATATTAATTAATAAGAAGGAGATGTTGATTTGTGTGAGTTTTTCGTCCATGGATGTAGTATAATGCCGGAGCCAGACATAGCTCAAAGTGTTTGTACATTTGTGTCCTTGAAGACTACAAAGTGTTACAAAACTTTGCGCAGCTACACAGAGTCCCCGGCCACACTAAATGATCATTGAAATGATCATTCAAATGAAGCTATGTCTGGCTCCGGCATCAGGAGTACATTGTTTAACAGGAGGTAGGTCACTGAGGCTATGTGGGGAGGTCGTAGCTTAATTAGTGGCCGGCATCTGTTTCGATCGCTAGGTTAAGCAGTTCTTACTGCGGCTCGGTCATAACTGGATAATCCAGTCTGACATGTTTTAAAATATCTCTGGCCTTCTCCTTGTTGGGGAAGACACACAAAACCATGTAAACGATTAATAACACTGACTGATTATTAGTTCCGGGGATGATATTAGACGTCATCCGGCCATCTTAACTCTCCCCACAGCCACCTCCTTTGCAATTTAAGTCAAACCTGGTACTAGACCGGGATAACGCTATGAAGAAGAAAAAGTTTAAGTTACTATATGTACTAACATTAAAAAAGTGTGTTTTGTACTACATTTTTTCTCTAAGTTTGATAAGTCAAACCTATCCCTAGATTTGATTTAAATAAAAAATACAACCTATACATTTTAAATTCAGGTGCCGCAAAAGATAAAATGTATTCAAATTGGTACGGAAATTTCAGCGATGAAATTTTCAAATCGGAACCGAAGTTTTAACTTTTAAGGGGCTCTTCATGGTTCCCTGAATGATTAAATTTAAACCCACTCCGGGTGTGAAAACTTAGATTTGTCGGGTGTGAAAATTTAGATTTCTCGCAATAATGGACACAAACTTGTCACTTTGGAGGGAATTCGGTTCGATTGGCGTCGACATCGATTTTTATTTCGGGTGAACGGATTCATGCGACGGTATACCTAGCAAATGTGCGTGCTGTCAAACCAAAGCTTTCGTTTCGCGTTTTTGATGTTTTGTGAGTGGAATTTTTCATTAATACATACATTTTAATTCACACTTATTCGTGTATTTCAAAATCGCCGGGAGGCGGAGTAGGAACTCCGTACTAATAGATAAAATTAATTAATAATGACTACTTAAAAAGAGATTTTGGGAGGAGGTCTTGGCTTTATCAGTCAGTGGTCGGCATTTGAGTCGATCGCTAGGCTAAGTAGCTCTTGCTGCGATTGGATGATAGATGGGTGACCCATTCTAGCTCGAGTTTATGTTTGACATCCGACCTCCTACGTGTTTCGGAAGGCACGTAAAATAGTGGGACCCGATTGATGTTACTTTATGATATTAGTCGTAAGGTTGTAGAGATCGTGAGGGTTCCGAGGATGACGTCAGATGGCAATCGGTCGTCTTAACTCGCTCTACAGCCACATCCTCTGCAATCTAAGCGGACCTTGGTACTAACCCTAGAAAGAAGAAGAATAATGACTATGTAAACTTAATTATTAAGTACTTATATTTAACTGTTACTCCTAGAGTGATATCCATGAATCATTCTGATGATAACTGAATAGCTGCTATTTGTAAAAGTTATCTCTTACACTGCTTATTGTTTTATCTTTATAAGATTATTATTTTCTAAGAGTATTTATTTATTTAGTTATTACAGCATTTGTTCTTGAGAAGGTAGTTTAACCATTGACCAGCATTTGAGTCGATTGCTGGATTAAGTAGCTCTTGCCGCAGTCGGGTGATAGATGGTTGACTAATTCTAATACTGATTTTTGAAGATCCGACTGCCTCCGTGGTTCGGAAGGCTCGTAAAATAGCGGGTCCATAATAATTTTACTGAGTGGTATTAGTCGTGAGAGTTTGGGGATTCCGGTGATCATGTCAGAGGCCAATCGGTCATTTTAACTTATCCCAGAGCCACTTCCTTTGCAATCTAAGCGGAATCTGGTAACAGATTGGGTCGGGAGAACAATACAAGAAGAAGAATTAACGTATTTGTTCTTCTTTTTTCATTCAAGTACTTTCTGTTAAGTAGTGAAATATACTTTAAAGATGTATTTTTTTGAATATTAAAAAAATTAGCACTCTTTGCATAAAACCGTCCAACTTGAAACACTACCTTGCGAGTCTCTCGGTCCAATGGCACTCGTGCCTTGTTCAAAAAATAGAAATGAAATTCAGTTCAGCTTATTCAGACGACAAATTTAAGGAAAAGTAGGACGTTCGAGAGGAATGATAATATTCATCGATTCCCTATTTTACGGCAGGGGAGTGATGTTTGAACAGGCAATATATTTTTGACGTGATAACGAGTTATAAATCGATGAACAAGCTGCATGCACGATACTTCAGCTGACCAGTAATCGATATTATAATTGGTTTATTCGCGGTTAGCTAAGGGAATAGTAATCTGTCAATCGGGAAGTGTCTATGGTTCAATTTATCAACGCTAGTACCAGCCGTACTCCAGCTGAACACTGTTTCATCTATATATCAATACGTGAAGCAAACACTTTTAAACGATACCAATTTGCGAAAATTGCGCGAACGATGGAGTATAAAATTTGGCATAATTATATTTATAGAGTATGGTGTGTGAATGCAAATATTTTTATACTATATTAATTATAAATATATTAAAATAAAACCTCACGCACACCAATTCCAAGCGATTTACACACACATGTATACTCTTTATTAAAAGGATGGTGTCAAAGCGCAGTCATGACAACCGTAACGAAATAACAATGTACATATTTTGTTAATTATGATACTTAATGTGATTAAGGCGTAAAATTTAGTTTTGTCTAACTAATATTTAAATAAAACTACTTTTTTAACTAAATTTCATTTAATCAGAACTAACTATGGTCGAATTTCAACCAGCTGGCACGGCGTTCTACAGCTATTACAATGCGTGTTACGTATGTGATTACTTTCTTATGAATATAAATACTTTTTTATTAGCTGGATGAGGGGATAGTAATCTGTCAATCGGGAATTATCAATAGCTCAATTTATCAACGCTAGTACCAGCCGTACTCCGACTGAACACCGCACAAAGCCCAGCATTACGCCGGAAAGCACTTAAAATATCCTCAGATTGTACGGCTACCAAACATGGGGTCTCAATTTAAAATGAAATATGTACGTATTAGGAAATTTAAGTAATAACATTTTTTAACCTTCACTTTACAATTGAGGTACAGTACCTCAGCTGTTACTTTTTAAATCTTGAATCAAATTTCTAATTAAAGCTAGTATTACCAAGTTTCATATATTTATCACCAATGTAACTTTCTAAGTGTGAAGTTCGGACCTTTTAGTACGAAAGTATAACCATATCTCAAAGGCCAGCAACGCATCTGCAAGCCTTATGTTATTGCCAGTATATATAAAGCTCAGAAGTCCTTAATCATCAGCTGAACGGCTTGCTTGTGTGCATTCTTTGGAAATCTCAGCTCATTCTTAATAATATACAAAATATTTTTTGAGAAAATTGCTCTTTTGTTTCTTTAGTATGTAACATTTGACTGGCGCATTGGCGCAGTGGGCAATGACTCTGCCTTCCGCTTCGGTTGTGGGTTCGATTCCCGCCTCCAGTCTGAGTGTATTATGTATATGTATTTATACAGAAGAAAAATTGTGTATAACAGGCGACTATTACCTATAACACAGGCATTACGTTGTCTAACTTAGAAATAGTTGTCTGTGTGTCATATAGTTGTATATTCTTCTGCTTCCTAGCGTTATCCCGGTGTAGTAACAGGGTCCACTTACAATGCAGAAGATGTGGGTATGGGACGAGTCATACAGTCCTATATACGAATGAGATTTAAGCTATCCTATCTTTCAAGTTGAAACAAATTGCACACGGTGTGCAAATTCCATTAAAATCGGTTTAGTAGTTTAGGCGTCCATCGCGGACAAACAACGTGACGCGTACGCATATACTTTAAGATAAGCGTGTTAAGGCCTCTGAATAATTTGGCAAATACATAAGATACTTATTTTTAGTGCCGGGAGAGGACGAGGAACTTAATCAGCAGATAATAGATAGATAGATAATACATAGATAGAAGATGTAATATGTTTAATCAAAGACAAGTACAACTTAGATGACATTGTGTAAGCATACACAAGAATAAAATGTTTCATAATGAGATGTATCTCATCGCGAAGATAAAATAGATATCACAGCAAATGTGGCAAAAATAGATGAAGACATCATACAATATGGATGAGATTTGCTGGAAAAATATCGCCCGCTAAAATTGTGGAATGTTTGTTTCAGACAGCAGATATTTTTGCCACTTTTGTATTGCGCTTATATGTATTTAATTCGGCGTTGGATAGTTTGTGACTAGAACTTAAGACTGATTTTGACAAGGACTGATTGGTGAAAGATATCCAAATACCAAACAATTTAATAGTTACTTGGATAAGCTGTTTAAATTCTTCTTTATTATTATTTTAACTTAATTAGGGTTCCGTAGCACTACGAGGAACTCTTATAATTTCGCTCTGTCCGTCCGTCTGTCTGCCCGTAAGGTGGTCATACTCATAGGCATTTAATCAATCTAAGAATACAAATTACAAATTTAATTTAAAATTATTGGTCCCCTCTATTTCAAGTCTGTACGTCTAATGCTTTGGAAATGCTATAGACGTAGAAACTTGAAATTTTCCATGCTGATGGACCATGCTAAAAAGTCATTAGGAAAATCATCTTGAACGAAATGGGACAACATCTTTTGAAGTTATTTGACTAATACGTTTATAGCGTATCAGATAGAGGACCCTTCCATATCCCATATTCCCAACCGATACTACAATCCGACTTGACCATAGGGTTCGGTGTAGACTGGAGTGCTTATAAAGTGACTAAAAAACTAATTAGATCAGATACTTCTTTATGCGTTCCAATTTTATTACCAATCGGAACCTCAAACATTTCTAGTAATTAATCGTTAATACAGGAGTAATTATCCTTGTCGTAATAAAATCCGGACATTGACATATTTATTTAATACCATTTTCCTAGTATGCAGATCGTAAATAATTTATAGGTGCATCAATCAATCGATAATAATCTATCGACGTGGCGCATCATTACCAAGTACATTTATACTTCATGTATGTATGTATGTCAATTGTGTTAAGTAATTCTGGGAAACTCATCACTACGAAGGTATTTGCTTTTGTTATGAAATATATTTTTGCCCCCGGTTTCTCCCGTGTTTTGGTCGTATTCAAACTTACTTACAAAACTACTATTTCGAATTTATTTTCTAAGTATTTATTTATGAGAGACTAAATTAATGAGACTAAATGAAAGAGAGAAAAAAAATGCAATGGGAAAACAGAGAATTAATAGGAGACGAAAGAAATCATTGACCATCCGTATTAGTCAAGCTATTATCTTATTTTTTGTGTCCTTAAAAATGAAAGAAAGAATATATTCGTTTTTACGTTAATTTAAAAACAGTCCTTTATCCACCAGTTGTATGAGTATGCCTTTACTTTTATATTTATACAAATATAATTCTTTTGTATCAGCTATGAGTGCGATGCCACCAACTTTGAATCTATACTAATATATAAAGCTGTATAGTTTGTTTGTTTGCTTGAATGCGCTAATCTCAGGAACTACTGGTCCGATTGAAAAAATATTTCAGTGTTAGATAGCCCATTCATGGAGGAAAGCTCTATACCATCACGCTATGTTTTTTACCTAATTTATCCGCGTAAAATTTAAATATTATTTTGAATTTTCCTTTCTTTATCTTAAACCTTCTCAAAAATAATGTGATTAAAACAAAACAGCCAGGAGTCGAATAGGAAGAGCCGTTTTGAATTATAGCGAGAAACATACCTAATCTAGATTTCATACCAACAGCAACACCACCTACCGGGCCCAATTTATCTGCAAACTATCTACAAATCCCTTGGAATATACACACAATATTTTATCCAAATCGGTGCAGCGGTTTAGGAGAAGAATGGTGACAAAGATTTGTACAGTCGATTTCATAAAGAATTATTTATTTATGTTGCATATTTTATACTGTTGAACAAATGTAGACGTGTTTAATAGATACTAGATACATAACGCGAAATCGATGCGATTGCCTGTTTATTACGCAAGTCATATGGTCCTCAAAAATGGTGAAAACATAGAAAAGGCAGGTTACGTAAGAGAGCATTAGTTTTATCACCTATCCTAATAGCCACAGGACGTCTCAGGTTTGGAAGGTGGCCAGCCAAGATGAACTTTCACTCGTTTAGCATGCGAGCCGCGCCCGAGAAATCAGTCCGACCTCACGTGGGTTTCACTTTATTTTAACCGACTTCGCGTGTAACACGCTCTCAATACATACAGACAAACTGCAACATTAGTTTCTTTAGCTATACATGTAATGTAAAGGTAACGTAATGAAGTCTCGATAGCTTAGCCATAGCATGGATTGAATTTCGAGAGGTACTCGGTTCAAACGCTGGGCTATCTTCTTCACCATACTCAACACAAGCTTTTAAAAAAGTTTAACTAGAGTGGTAACGAATATTACGCACGTCTTTTTATGTTACAGGGATCAGAAAATATTTCTAAAATTCTATTTATATATAAAAAGACCACGATGGATCTAAGGTCTTGCGTTGGAAGTAAATAAAAAAAATATATACAGGACTATATGTCACACGGACGTCTGTTCCTAAGGTAGACAACTTAATGCCTGTGTAATAGGTAACAGACGCCTGTTATACACAAATATATTTATAATTTCTCAGACTTGAAATCTAGAAATGTATCGGTAGGACATTTTTTAGCATAACCCCTAACCGCTTAAAATACAATTAAGAACTTCTTGTCGAAAACAGACTGACTCAACCTTAGTAATGCTATTTTTTGGTCATACCAACTCCCACAATTATACCACGTTTTCTCTTAATTTATACACTTTCACTCACACTTGACCTTAGAAATCTGCGTCTATGTGGAATCGGTGTGATGTGATCTTGACTTTGAACCGAATTAGCACCTGCGTCGGCCATTTTGGTAAATTATGCATAAGGCCGAGTGCAGGCTTGCGACTTTAGCGTCGACTATAATAGGACGACATTGACTATCTTACGACAATCATAAAGGTTTCGGTATCAAATCGTTCTGCATAAGCAAAAATAGAACAAAGACTCCCTTTCCTTATGATGGAACGTTGATATAAAAAAAAACTTTTTTTTTCATTTTATACCTGGTAGTAGTCATAATTAATTGTAAAACGACACATACAAATCCTTTTTTTTTTTATAGTTGAACATTTATTATATGAAAATAACGGATTTTGACAAATGTAAAAAAATATTTATAAATAACAATAGCCAAAAAATACTTACCACAGTGATTTACACAATAATAATTGTAATTCGCGGAAAAATTGTTGTCTGCAAAAAATCGATGCAAGCCACTTTTCTAGCACACAAGTAACACAACTATCACTTTCGATCGCGTTGCAAAAGAAATTATTAGTTTATATTACATTACACGTAAATCAATTTCATTCATATAAGTTTTTTTTTAAGATTCAGGATGCTAAAATTCATAACCTTGGCTGCTCGTATGGAGCCGACGAAGAGTTGCTTTTATTTTCTCCGCTAAACTCGAACTAAACCGGACTCCACTTTTAGTTGTTTTACATGTAAAATTGTTTTATTTTTCGCGCCGGCTGTGTTCACGTCGCGGTTAGCGTGTCGTATGACCCGATTGTAACTTAGATTCGTATTAAGTAGTTTTAATTTTGTTAAAGTTTAACGAACGCGCCATTATCAATGATTGATAAAGGCGCGCACACGAGCGCAGGGCGCGAACGGCTCTGATTGGTAGTCGGCCCGTAGACGGGTTCGCGTCAAATCCGTGTTTTGGCGGGAGATGATTGCGTAACACTTAATGGCCCATATCGATACATTAAAAAAAAAACAAAGGCTTGTACCGTAAAATTAATTTCATACAAAGAGTATGAAAAATAAATTAAAAAATATTCAAGTGAATTAAAACTCTTAAATAAAAACATTAATTATTTATCCTTTAAGACTGAGACGATAAATATGTTGTTGTATGACTTAAATATTCTTGGACAGTACAGATTTTAGTGTTGTTGAGAAAATGTTTACTCAAAAACATTTTGGATTAAGGTCTGTAAACCTCAGAGAAATTACGCACGTTATAAATACAGTCAAGATGTATATTGTGGTTCTTTCTTTCCTAATTTTTATTACAAAAACAGAAAAATAATATCGATTAAATTGTATGAACGAAAGTATGTTACAGCATTTCTACATATTTTGTTACCTAATAGCAAGTAGTACTTGTAGAGCTTATAGTTCCATGGGAGACCAACATCCCTAAAGACCATCTGATAAAAACGAAACAAGTACTTTGACCTAACCAATGAGCTCACCAAAAACGGTTATAAAACTAGCTTATACGCGGCAGAGGTAGGAGCAAGGGGTATACCGGCAAAATCCCTGTACAGCCTACTAAAACACCTTGGCTTGTCAAGAACTATCATAAGTTCATTACTAAAGAGGACAGCTATAGAAGGATCATACCAGATTTGGCTAGGCAGGGGAGGGAACAATGGCAGTGAAGGTCAGTGTTAGTGATCACTATAAAGAGCGCGCTCTTAAACCTACACCAGAGTCACAAGTCCCGGGCACTGCTATGGTTCTTTCCTCTGCAACGCCATGGACCCGGCACCCGCACGGTGAATCCATGGAATACTAAGAAATTCGTCGCGTCTCTCTCTACATATTAAAAAAAAGTCTTCAAATCATCAGAGCTAGACCAAATTGAAATGGGACCACACGAGAAGCATAAGCGTTCAAATAAAAGAGGTTCATCAAAATCGGTTCACCCAGTTGAAAATACTGAGGTAGCAAACATAATAAAACAGTCGAATTGAGAACCTCCTCATTTTTTGAAGCTGTTGGAAAAGAGCTCTGGCAATCAAAACTTACTCACTAGCAGGAATATACAACTACGCATATAATAATGTCTGTTTGTATGCCACTGTGTCATTAACCAAGGAGGTCGTCAAGATCCTCGTCGTCAATTGCTTCATAAGGTTAATTAGATACACGTCGTGTGCGTAAATTAAATCAGACCAAATCTAGGTCAGAGAGCGATATAATTCTGCTATCTGCTTTGTACATTAGCATACATATATTAAACTCATATCTATGTATATCTATACTAATATTAAAAGCTAAAGAGATTGTTTGTTCGTTTGTTTGCTAGAACGCGCTAATCTCAGGAACTACTGGTCCGATTTATAAAATTCCTTCAGTGATAGATAGCCCATTCATCGAGGAAGGCTATATATGATCACGATAAAATTGAATATTAAACAATTTTTAAGGTAACCTTTTTGCGTAGGAGGTAATATTGGCGGAACGGTAACGGGTACGGGAAGGACACGGAATGGAATTGGGAAAGGGAACGCGAATAATATTATTGTATAATAGAATGTAGTAGTAAGTAACCCAACGTTCGAGCAGGACAGCGTCTGAGGGGTCCATTAGTTGTCTATAAATAAATAATAAATACAATCTATTATTCGAACTTGACAAGAAATCAAAAAAGGATCGGTACGATCTTTTTAGTTCCTGTAAAATTTCGATTTTGGTAGTTATGAGTTGTTGGTATTTACGCATAATTTAAGGATTTTTTTTTATATCCCAAAAGTTAATACCAATATTGGCAGGCAATCACCTATTCTATGAATATGTGCGGAGTACTATCACATATCTAGCAAAATCCCAGGCATTGACATATTTCTCGATAATCTATCTAGTTTTAAAAGTAAGTTAGTAGATAGTTTCAACTAGCCTGACTGTTTTGATTGTTTTTCTTTGTTTTTATGTTTTATTTTAAGCCTAGTAGTTATTAGAAATATATTATGAAATTTCTATTGTAAACCTGTTGCGAATGTTATGTTCACTATTCAGATATACATATCAGAACTATATATATATATATAAGTATGCCTTGTCATGTAATGAATAATATGTATGTTGTAAGTGTACTTAATAAGAAAATAAAAAAAAAATAAAAAATTCAAATTCTGGAAAATTAGGACTTTGTGAAACTTTTATGAAAGTGGAATTTTTATACATTCATAAATGTACGTAAGCACTAGATAAATTTGTTGTCCACTTAGCCTAGATTACAATCTAGGCCGTGAGGTTATCTTAGTTGTCACTGCAACATATACAAATTGTCATTCGTCAAAAACAAGTCCGAAGTCAAAACGTGATCGTTTCTTCGATAACAGTTGGACTAGAAAGCCTTTGACGTGAAATTCGTCATTAATTTGCCTCTGTATTAGGAGGTAGGTAACTACATATCTGTTTTAATACTTTTATTGGTTAAATATTTTTTTTAATGGTCGTTATACAAAAAAATCTTATAAATAACAAATACGTGAATCCCATATAATGTCGTGGTCGTGATTGTATGGTCGCTTATGAAACGAATAGTTCCATAGACACGCGCAGTGCTTTTGCAACCACGTACGATTGAGTTCTGAATGACATACCCTATGTCTAGCTGTGGGCTATTGAAGGCTGATAGTAATAACATAGCCGGAATTTTAATTCACTTAAACTTCTTCTAACGAAATGTTAGTAGAATCTCTCCTATTTCCTTTTACTTAGGGTTATCTCGGTCTAGTACTAGGGCCCGCTGAAATAGCAGAGGATGTGGTTGTGGGGCGAGTTAAGATGACCGACTGCCGTCTGAAGTCATCCTCGTAACCCCACAATATTTTTTTATTGAGATAGGCATGCGGTCTACGGTGGAGCGAGCTTGCCTAGAATGAACCCATTCACTCTTGCCTTAAAGATCAAACAATCTCTACAACCTCGCGACTAATATTACGCAGTGACATTAATCGGGACACACTATTTTACGTGCCTTCCAAAACACGGAGGATCTCTGATATTGATTTCAAAGCCAGTGTTGGAAATCACCCTTGCGGCCGCGGTGAGAACTGTTGCTGTGCTAGCGATGTATTCAAATGTCGGCCACTGATTAATGACCTTCTCATAAACCTTTTAATTCGCGTAAACCATTTTCTTTAATTCCCTAAATGTTAGCGTTTATTTCTCTATGACGAATTACCCTCACGATTGGTATTTTTATTTTAAATTGTGACTTCCTAGTTTTTGCTCTAATTACTATTGTTAAATCAAGGAACGCTGTGAATTATAATTAATACGTGGAACTCACCTGATCGTGTGTAGGTGCGTGATAAATATATTAGCGATGTTACACACGCAAATTGGAAGATCCTTGATGGTTAACCTAAATATACAACACAATGAAAGTATCAACTTCATAATTCCTTTATTTGCAACTGCGTTTACAAAGTTGCTACATCTTCTTACGGTACCATTTCCTAAGTCCTACCCGAAGGGTGGCTGTTATTCTGGCAAATTGCTAAATCCAATACAAACAATCCAGTCATAGAAATAGCATGCAAATGGTGTAGGACGATAAGCGGGTGATGGAACAATCGGTTCCAGAAGGATATTTAGTTCATCTTTTTAGGGTATATACATACGTACTATAGCTAGATACTTTTATCTGTAAATTTTAAGTCTCTATTTATTATGGTTTCGCCAAAAAGGGATTTAGAGCAACGGGAACTCGCACAAGCATAACGAAACGCGACAACAATACCATCACTTGACGTGACAGGATTGCCGCCACTTCACGCCGGTCTTATGTGAGATATCACTAGATACTGATAATATGTAAACATTAATTGAAAATCGTAATTAGGTCGAATATGAAAACTGTTAGTCAGGAGACATAAAATGAAAAGTGTTAGCCAGAAGAGCTAAAATGAGAAGTGGTGATAGAAGGGCTGATGAAAACTTACCTTTACTTCGTATAGCGATGATTTTTGGCAGAAACAGTAAGCACAGCGTTGACGTAGTAGCAATGAGGATCAAACTGGTGATGGTGATGTAAGCTAGAGTGGCTCGTTCAGAGATGATAGGTCCGATCACCACAACACTGGCACTGGTGATGACCACAGAGTATACGCTGATACCGATATATTTGGAGTCGTTGAGGGCAGATATCTCCACGTTTCTAGTCTCCCACGCCATGTACACTCCGACTATTAGGAGTAGACCCTTATAAGCGTAAAGGGCGCATAGCCATCCAGTTGTGTTTTGAGATTTGCATACTTCTATCTGAAAGATAGTTAGTAAATTCGATTTATTAATAAGAATATTAGGTTGTCGGTCATCTTCACTGGCTACACAGCCTCATCCTCTGCAATTTATGAGGACCTTGGTACTAGAGTAGAATACGCTAAGAAGAAGAAGAAGAAGAAGAAAAGGAATTATGTTGTGCCTAATAATGCTATGTCATTTCCAATTAGAATTAAAGCCTACGCTAGGACGGACAGAATTGTGTACTTTTACAATTCTGTATCGATATATACTTATATCGATTATTAAATTGACGCAAAAGTCTATACTCTATGACCCATAATAGCACTGTTAGCAGTATGGTTACGATACTATAATAATACACTTATGGTGCCATAGACTATGACATATATGAAAGCTAAGGGTCGGGCAGGTGACACGGCAAAATAAAAAACACATTTACGTTTCCCGCGCGTTTATTTTCTTGATACATACAAATAGTTGCTCAAATATTTCTTCATTAACATTTTGCTGTTTTATTAATTTTCTAGATTTAATTCAGTGAATAAAATTGGGCGGCGATGAATTTACCTAATCACTTGAAGACATTACGACCACAGTTAAAGAAGTCACTGAAAACTTGTCGCCTTCAAAATCTCGGCACATACATAACACGGCTTACAACAAAACGATTTTTTCTTTATTTGTGTTTTATTTCATACAATTATACTTAGTCTAGTCGTAGAAAAAGTATTGTCTGCAACGGTGTATAGCGAGGTCAAAAAAGGCTCGTGGCGTCCCTCTTTGTGATGCTCGTTAAGGTTCGCAACGCAACTCCTGCCACTCGCCTTTTTCAAACCCTCTTATACAAATATTGCATATATAAAATACTATAAAGTAATCGATAGGTATTTTAATTGCTAATACTCACAGTATAAGAAATTATTATTTATAGAATTCTTTATACATAAGTAAGTACTTATATGTGGTACAAGTGTACTGCATTTATAATAAGAAAGAGAAGCTTTATTAAGTACTACGTTTTAAAAGCTTTATTTACTACCTTACAATTAATTACTTTTTTTTTTCATTTATGTTACAAGGGGCAAACGAGCAGGCAGCTGGCACCTAAGTGCCTACCGACGCCTATGGACATATGCAAGACCAGAAGGCTAGCAGATGCGTTGTCGGCCTTAAATGACGAGTTTAAGCCACCGGGAAATCTTACAAACCGAACGAAACGTGACAACAATACCGTCACTTGATGTGAGAGCATTGCCGCCACTTCACGCCGGTTTCATGTGAGAAAGAGGTACTGGTACCTGGACACGCCGGCCCAATTCGGCTACAAGCATGGCGCTATATAAAAGCGAAATGCCACCTAAAAATGAATTTCGAAAATCGCGGGATGTACAAAAATGAAATTAGTTAAGAAGGTAGTGTATTGACAGAAGAATTAGGGACAAAAAAATTAATCTATTAAAATTTTTAACTAATATTTCGCGAACGAAGTCGCGATGAACAGTATTATATACAATATATAGACAAATTACATCTTCTTTCCGCTATATATTTTGAAATAAATTCAAATAAGATCAAGGAACTGTTCACACTTACTTTCGTTTGGCATGCAGCAGACATAGTAGCGCAGCTAAAGCTCCCACTACTACGAGGGCACTTGCTGCGCACCAAACAAGGGCTGTGCGCATCGTGCCCGTACGAGGAGGTCGGATATCAAATATAAACCAGTGCTAGAATGGGTCACCCATCTATCACCCGGTCGCAGCCAGAGCAACTTGACTTAGCGATCGACTCAAATGCCGACAACTGATTAGGCCACGACCTCCTCATTTTTGTCATTCATGTTAATAATTAAAAAAAATAAGTTAATTACTTTAGTACACTTAAAAGTGTGGAAAGGCACACCAAGGTGGAAAGTTTCGGCGAGGAATGAAACATACCACCTAGCGGAATATTACCGTACCATTAAGTATTGTGCTTTTTCTATGCGATGGCGTCTCAAAAGCTCGTAGCCCGTAATATTCAGAAAAAATACGAGGCGCGTACTTTGGATTTTTAAATTTTTTTTTTTTCATTTTTCTAAGCAGCTTGCGTGAAAATATTTTCCGAGTAAATATAATTATGTATATAAATAAATAAAAAGTAACTAAATTTTATATTAAACCCGCTGCTTGCTTGGGCGGACTTTTTTTTAATGTTAGTTAATACTCCACGCTTATACGGCTGAAGGCCCGTGCTATTTTTATTTTATTATCTTCTTTGTATTTTTCTGTTTTTTCAGTATTTCCGTTCCATCATTCTTCTATACTTCCAATTTCTTGTCTGTCTGTCTTTTAAGGCCCTTTTTCTCAGGAATGCGTAAAGCTATAAAGTTGGTATTATTACCAGATACTGAGGTCTGTGACACCATGAAACTGTATAAAAATAAAGCATACGTATACGCAATCAAAAGATCATTTCTGTCGCATCTTCTCATACATTCAAAAAGGGAATCAAAACCTTTATGGTACTTACCGTTGACCCAGAAACAAGCAATTTGGCAAGAAGCTACATCTTGAAGTACAAATGTAGAGATAATTTACACGTTCACAAAAACCGTTGCACATCATTGAAAAAAATTGCAGTGATTTTGTAAAAATTTAAAAAAATCTTATAAAAAGTATAACTCTTAAAATGACCGAGTAAAGTATTACATGATGGTATGGAACCCTTAGTGTACGAGTCTGACTCTTTCTTTATTTCTTTATATTAAGACTTTCTGTGTATTTCAAGGAAAATACGAAAAAAAATTGCCAAATTCTCGAGCCGTTCCCGAGTTTTGCGCGCTTAGCAGCAACATTAATTATTATTTATATATATTAAAGCATGTCTCTTAATTCTTAACCAATATTGGTATGTACGTATGACAATTTTTTTTATATATTTTAACGCCTGAATAAATATTAAAAGCAAATCTGTATACGATAGTACAAAATTTACATGAAATTTGATAATTGCCGTAACTTTTTCCGCAATAAAAAATATGAGATATAAAAGAATTAAGTTTAGGAAACCTTGAAAACTGCAAAAAAAATAAATTGGATGTTTTTTTTTACAATAATGTTGAAGGAAAAATATATTTTTCATCAGAATACTATTCAAACGATGTGATTCAAAAATTATGTATTTACAAAAATGACATTAAAATTGTTCCATTCGAAGTGTACATTTTGTAATATATAATCAGTAGTAGTATTGTTCTCCAATAAATTAAAGTTTATAACTGCTTATGTGTATATTGTTTTCCTATATACCGAGCATAAGCAAGTAAATTTATTTTAGTATTTGTAAGATATATTTTATTGGATTTTTTTCATTGTTTATAACCTTTTTGTCTCAATTCACCTCAAAGTGCAACAATTCTATTAAAATCCGATAGGTCCTTGGCAAATTATAGTTGGCACTATTATTAATATAGACGAAAATCATCGAAAGAAAATCTTATATTTTCTTTTTTAAATGCAATTTTTCTTAACTGGGATCTATAGAAAATAATTTGTCTACAAATTAGATTCTGACGCAACAAATTAACACGTTAGAGCGCATACACTCTAAAAATGCATGCCCCTCCAAAGTATTCATCTCTACATGCAAAATAGTGTGTAGACGCAAACACGCAAGCGCGTCTATATCATTGGCTTTCAGTGCGTAGTTGAGTTAAACTTCACTATAAAAATGCTGCACACACACGCAAGCAAGCGTTGCAATTAATTAGTGGAGAGGCGTGAATTTTTACACTGAAACATCTATACTTAATTAATAAAACCAGAGATCGCTTCATTGTCCAAATTCACCCACAAATCTTTTGGTTTGCGTGCTAAGTATATGTTTATTTAGAGCTATATATTTTTTTTTTAATTTTTATTATATTCAACAATTAATATAGATAAAGTCGTCATGACCACGCTTTGACACCATCTTATAGTACTCATCACCATCATCATTTCAGCCTGGGTGCGTCCACTGCTGAACGTAGGCCTCCTACCCGGTGGACTGAAGATTTGGTGCGGGTCGCAGGAAACCGTTGGATACAAGCGGCGCAACACCGCCATTCGTGGAAATTGATGGAGGAGGACTTCGTTCATGCACTCATCTGTTTGAATTATTCTGAAGTATCGAACAATTCAGTATTTTTTAGTATTTTTAAAGAAATAAGGAGAATGAAACAGAATTTGAAACGCTTCAGCGGATTTTGAGTGTAAGCGAGACCAACGAACAGCGATATAGACGATTAGAGATAATTGACAGAAAATCCATACGCCCCCTGGCAGGTTGCCCAGAGGGGTTATTGTTTTTTGCAGTTTTATTACTTTCGATATTATAATCACTAAATACATAATTACAATAATATTACATCTGATAAAAGTCAACGCTAAAACTGTTTTCAGATTTCAGGCTCTAAATTTAGAAATTAGGTCAAATTTTCTTCTAGGATATGTTTTGAAATAGCCTTTTAAGTGGCACTACTTTCAACTTGTAAACACGTGGACCGACGGGTGAGAATGAAAGGGTTTGCATCATCCTTGAAAATGTCCCGATCGGTCGAAGACATCGACTATCTTAATTATGAATACTTCATTTTTTTACACTAATAAGTAAAATCTAATGAAACTCGTTCTAACAATAATCGGAACTCTAAAAAGAAAAAAAACCTATATTTTAAATTGTATTGTAATAAACCGGACAAGTGCGACTTACGCTCGCACACCAAGGGTTCCGTACTATCACGAAATACTTTACCTATTTTAAAATTTATAAATATGTCTTTTAATTTGACACAGTCACCGGAATTGTTTTTTGATGTAATGATAATTAATTAACTTAACTTGTGCAACAAGATGTAGCTTTGCAAATGTATGGGACATGTGACGTAAACGGCCATATCTTTTGATTTTGATTGAGGGTTAGTTATAGGCTTGATTTTTTTCACCACTTCCAGGGACCGCAGAACTTGGTATTTGAAATTAATATGAACTTTATAACTATACGTATTTCTGAGAAAAAGGGTCTTGGCCGACAGACGGACAACGAAATTATCGTATAAGGGTTCCTTTTTCCCTAGTAGCACGGAACCCTAAAAATGGGGTGCGCTTATAAGTATGGTCATTTAATGTATATATATTAAAACCGTGTTTTTAAAATTCATTTTAAAGAATACTATGAACTCTTTAAATATATTTTATATTCCCACTTGATATCAAACTGAGCTTAAAATTTCTTTTAGGGTATGCAAATACGGTTTTTAAACATTTCTGAATGTCTGTTGTTTATTGTATAAGAAAATTGAGATTTAAATTAAACCGTACTGGCCTCGTGATAAAATAATCGACCCAAAAGCTAAGTTTACAGGGGCTCCTCGCGCCTTGCACTGAGTAAAGACTACAACAAAGTTCTTCGGGAAAATTTTTTTTGGTATCAACATTTCACAATAATTCAAATGTGGTTAGAGCAATTTATTTCCAAGCTTGTCCCAATTCAGATAAATCCTTAATATTATAATAGGATTTTTGAATGAGACGTTTAATAAAGATTCTAAAATTAAAGGATTTGATCCAATAATTCATTGAAAGCTTTTTAATTAGTGGTTCAAAACTTTTTTACTGAAACGACTATTGGCGCAATAGCTGAGTTCACATCCCACATACGCAACCTCGTACCATCTTTTTAGGTAATACTAAACTATACGACTTAGGGATCTTCCAGAAAAGAGTATAATATTTCAAAGGCCGGCAACGCATTTGCGAGCTCTCTGGTGGTGTGAATGTCCATGGGAGCCTATCACTCAGGTGCCCGTTAGCCCCTTGATATATAAAAAAAACACTAGCTGGCCCGTTGTCTGTCATGATTAGCGATGGTTTTGTAAGGAGTACATATGAAATTATTTTTTTGACATTTTCTTTATTTAAAAAAAAATCGCCTCAGCCGTTTTAAACTTATAAAAAGTTGCTATTAAATAGACTCTATTTCATATATATTTGAGTTCTCGATTTATGATATAAGTTATTAATGACTCTATCACGATAAGTGGCTCAAGTTTTATAATTATTGAAATATTATCAAAAAATAAAATATACGTAAGTAGGTGGTTGTTTATGTTTCAACGAAGATATTGCCAAAAAAAAAAATTGAGATATTGTCTTTACCTCGAATATTGTCTGCATTCCAGCTACATTTGGGCTTTTTTTTTAATTTCCTAATGACTTTTAGCGTGTTCTATCAACCCGGAAAACCTTTATAGTGATCACCAACACTTACCTTCACTGCCAGTGTTCCCTCCCCTGCCTAGTCAGATCCGGTATGATCCTACCAATGTAGCTTTAAATGTCCTTTCTAGTAATGAACTTATGATAGTCCTTGACAAGCCAAGGTATTTTAGTAGGTTTGTTACTGAGTTTTGGGGAGATTAACGAACAACGATTGATTTTAATATGAATATATATAGATAAATATAACAATCATGTATTAAAATTATTAAATGAATTAAAGACAACTAACACATTGCCTCTATTGATCTTATCCATAGAGAATTGTAAAGGCAACGTAAACAATACTATAAAAACTGGTACGCATCTGTCTCACTAACGACCAGGTGATCAAACATAACGAAATTCTTGGTTTTAATCACGTAAATTACACAATGAGAGCCTATTAGAAAATGCAGAAAATTGATTATTTTGTTGCTTATTTATTCTTATTGTTAAAGTTGATTCATTTACAGTTATTACTTTTAATTTTAATTTACACTGTTTATTTATCTTTCTTTTGTTTGATTTTAGCTTTTTACTTGTGTTCTTTGTTTTGTTTTTTGATATCAAATTTGGATGGCGTAATTACATTTAATTAAAAAGTATAATTATTGTGTCTAATTTATGTCACGAATTTTGTATATATAAAATTATAAATTGTTGTTGCTAATCCTAATAAAATAAATAAAATTAAATTAAAGGACACTATGAATGTAGTTAAATGCATTTGTCAGCCTTCCCTTTTCGGTGGTCATTATGGTTAAGCAGTTGTCTATGAGCATTGGTAATTACTTTATAAGTATAACCTTTGCCTATTTGGCCAACATATAAAAAATAATCAATTAGATAAATATGACCCTCTTTAAGCATATATAAATCTATGCGTACACTTAATAAGAACGGAATTTTGTTATTTAAAAAAAATGTGGGAAAAAAAGGATTTATTTACTAATGGGTGAATTATGAGACTCAGTAATATATATGTAAATTTTTAAGAGAAATCAATCATTGTGTGATGCTCAGTTATTATTCTATTTTTGTTAATTAATAGCCATGATATTGGAATACATTAAAACTTATCAAATAAAAAAAAAGGTAACATGCACTAAATAAAGTAGAAAGGAAAACCTTGTAATTCTCAATTATTATGTTTCTTATAAATTGTGTTTACTAATAAATTCCAATAAGCATCTGGTATCAAATTTTTAAGTCCTTCCCATAAGAGGACATTCATACTTTATGTCACAAGAATGTTACAATGTCTTAACTCCTCCGTCCATCTTTGTTACATTTCAGAAACCCCACCCCCTTGGTGTGACATAACATAATCGAGAAAAAAACAGTTTCTTTTAATTTTTAATGTAGTATGTCAACAAAAGAGAAAAAAAAATTGATATGTGACATCACACAGCTGTTGAACCCCATGCCCGCTGTCACACAATGTCACATTTTGAGGATACTCTACCTCTTCATAAGTGTGATACAATTTATGCATGACTCCCTAAGACAAAGGAATTTTAAATTTATCAAGAGCTTGAACCATTTTAGTGCCATAAAATAGAAATGGATTAAACAAATTCTACATTCAACATAATTTACAATCAGCAACTTCAATTTATATCAAGTGCACAGATAAGCATCTATAACTAACAGAACATTTGTTTTTGTCATTATCATTCTGTATTAACCAAACAATGTTTTTGTCTTAAGTGCTGAGTCATAACAAATAAAGACATAGGTACTCATTACTTCCAAATAAGAAATAAAAATAGATTAACTGTCAAAAAATCAGGCTCATTGAGAAATGCTTTTACATTGTACAAGAATACCTAGAATATAAATAATTGACTTTGCCATTTTAAAAATAATAAAAAAAACAATAAAATTAGTAATCATATGTCTATGGTCAGCAATCTCTTTTTTGTCATAGTATTAAACTAAGAAGTGAGACACTCACTCGAGGCCAACAGAGAGGAGGTGCTGCCCGATGAGGCGGACGATTTCCTGGTCGGTCTGGCCCGTGAGGAGGCCCGGCGGCTGGTCCCCGTTGCGCGCGGCGTCCCCGTTGAGGTGCGCGCCGTGCGTGCACGGCTGATGCATGGTGGACTGCGGCGACAGCCTGCGGGTCCGCTTGCGCCTTCAACGTAATACAATGTTCAATAGAATGTGAAAAGTCATTTGCAATGGAAAAATGGATTAAGAATGAACGTAGACGTGGGAATCTAATCCATAACCTCCGGACGGGAGGGCGGGGTCACTGCTAACTGCGCCAACGGCGAAGTCAAATATAGGTCTCCTAATCTTTAAATTAAGGCTAGTTATATTAAAATTGAACTTATGACTATCATTTATTTAAATATCTTATTCTAAATACATTTTTAAATATTAATATAAAAATACAAACATTTAAAAATAAATACAAAATAGATGACCGCCGGCAGCGGGGCAAATATCCAAAGCAACCGATGGTTAGAGCTCCAGAAACTTACAATACCTGCCTTCTTAAGCAATACCGCCTTCTGTATCCGACTCTTGACCCAAAAATCAAGCGAGAGTTTTTTTATGTGAAAATATTAAATTAAAATTAAACTTTATTATTACTTACTGGAAACTGTGAGCCGTTTGTTCCACATATAAAATATAACAGCACCGTGGCCCGTTTGACATAACATTGACTTTCACGAGTGCGGTGTGATGTAAGCCGGCCTCAAGCGCTGGGTGCCGCGATTAGGTAAATGTTGCGAGTGCGATGCGCTTTCACCGCACTTTCACCAGCCGCGCCACTTCCGCATCGCCTCGCACCTAGGGTTGCTAGTTGCACTAGATTTTTGAAGTGAGAACTTCTTAAGCAACGCTGGGCCTTTTTTGAGGTGGGTAAAAACCGTTGAATTCGCTTTATCGTCGCCGAACGCTTTTAAAACTTCTTAGGGCACATTGAGCATTTTTTGAGATGGAAAGAACCATTGTGGAAAGAACCGCCGCTGATGCCTACAATACAGAGCATCCTAGCTTTGATGCTACAATATGTTTTATTATCTTATTTTTATAAATATATATTATTATTATTTTATTGTATTCACGTCATCATCACCGAATGCTTTCAAAACTTTCCCCGTTCTCATCCTATTCTTGAGCGCGCAATGTATCGTGAACATTGGGAAGCAATCGTCAACAAAATGTTGACGCGCAAAACAAATCAACGGCCCGCGCCGCGCTACTTCTGTTAAGTACTTTTAAGTTTTACTTACATTGTGGTTTGATGTAAAAATATTGAAGAAATATGTTTCTGATTTAAAATCGCTTTGGGACAGATAGTAATAATGATATTAAACAGCATTCAGTTAAAAAAATGGTAAAAGAAATTGTACATTTCAAGAAAAAGCCGACGAAAAGTTTAGTCTATAATCATGTACGGAACCCATGGGACGCGTATCCGGTACGATGTCTTTTACATCATACAATCACAATCTATATACACACACACAAGCTTCATACAGGATATATAGATTTGCAAGCTGGCAACCCTATTACTGTAGCTGACTTGCGGGGCTCGTTGGTTCGCATTATTCATTACGTGTTTATTGCTGCTTTGCCGTTATTCGACGTTGATTTGTTTCCAGAGTTTAATCGGTCGAACTCATTTTAAAACTTACCTCGACTTTATAGACGCATGAAAGAAATCGAAATGGTCGGACAAAAAAAAGCTCTTTACTACTTTTAGCACAGACAGACAGATACTTTATAATTTGATTTTAATTTCCTGTGGACGTTTGATAGATTGATTGATCAAGCTTAAAATCGATTTTAGGGTTCCGTAGCACCAAAACAAGAACAAACCTTTATAAGATGATTTCGTTGACCGTCTGTGCGTCAAGACCTTTTTTCTCAGGAACCCGTATACTTATAAAGTTGAAATTAATACCAAATAATGAGATTTAGAGTCCCTTGAAGCTGTGAAAAAGTCAACCATATGAATGCACGCAATCAAAAGATATGACCGTTTATGTCGCATTTCCCATTCTACTACATTCGAAAAGGGAAGCAAAGGCTTCCTGGGTACTTCCTGTTGACCTAGAATCATAAAATTTGGCAAGAAGCTGTATCTTGAAGTACAGGTATAATAGGCATCCAAAGTTTCATTCAATTCGGGTTTTTAATAATTTCCTGAAGTAATTTTGGTATTTTTAATTCGAGTAGAATAACTACAATAAAATCGGTGATACGTAAACTAGGTGAATACAATTTCCCGGTGTTATTATCTAGAAATAACGATATTCTTCAATTTTTATGAAATTTTTTTGTTCTGATCCACATAATATCTTAATCAATAACGAATTAAGGGCTATAATCCATTTGATTTCGACGTCACGCAGACGATGTGTAAAAATAACCGTGCCTTGGAAATAAGTTGGGGAAACGATGCCTTAGCGGCTCTTCCCGAGGGGTCAACCTACGTTTTGCCCAGCGATATGACCCCTACTTCTTGTTTTTATAGTGAATTGCTACAGTTTGTTTATAGCTGATGTAGCAAGCAGTACAAAGAGACGACATACTGACGTAACGCTATGCTCTAGTAATTCTGCCAGAGTAGATCATCAACTAAGCTTCAAGGTACTGACTCTATTACTGTTTATGGTAACAATATTTGTGAGTAATCTTAAAATCTCTGAAGGGTTTACTTCTAACAAGCATGCCTACTCAGATGAAGCAGTATACCTACGTACCTGTAAATCAGTATACCTACAGTAAAGCGAACAAATACAAAATTTAATAAAAACTTCAAAAATAATAGCAATCCTGATAAAGTAGCCTACTGTTACTCTAAAGGGATAGAAGTCTGTATATTTAATGTCAATATGATCTTTAATCAAGAAAAAGATTTAAAAAAAAACTGACATAATCAAAGATTTTTTGTTACAAAAACCAGATGACATTATTTTTTGTTGCTGTAGAGGAAAAACTTGAAAGTTATTTTTGTGAATGACAAAGAGGACAAAATTGTAATATAGTTTATACAAATGTCGTGAGATATGTTTTGACTACATTGTTGAAATGTTCTTTGTAGGAATTGCTTATTTCTACATAATATTTAAACTTAATTGTCGATTCTCTAATATTCCTGTTTCCGCTCCAACTAGGTAAAATATTTTAGAACTTAGACTACTTAAAAAAATGCCCTCAAAAATGTATTAATAAGCCAATTTGAAAAATATTATAATTGGAATGTTTTTTAGGAATGCGTATGAGAAAATGAAAGGTCAAAATGCTTAATAAAAATGGAGAGGCATTTTCCTTAAAATCAAAATTTATTTTGCCGATATTAACATGTTATCACATCATACACGTCGATGCAATAACTTTTTCCGCTATACAGAATTATCTTCACTTTCAATTTCACGGCTCTTATGGTGGAACTGGCTTTGATTACTGTTATGGCTTTCTGATAAAAAATTTTTTGCTTGTCGACTGGTTTATTACATTTACTTGTTTTTTAGGGTTTCGCCGTCCTACAAGAAACCCTTATAGTTTACCTCTGTCCGTTCGTAAGGTGGTCTCCTCCCTAGGATGTAGAGAATTTAAATTTTCCATCTTAATAGGACATGCCAAAAACTCATTAGAATAATTATTTTGAACGATATCGGATAACTGTTAAACTTAATTAACAAATAAATGCCTTTATTAGATACGTAATCCTTCTTTATAGGCAAGTTCTTATACGCTCTTGACAAGAGTGCTTTTATTTGATAAATTCAAGCGCGAAAATCCGTGACGAGCAGACAAAATTACTAAGCATAAATTCTCAAATAAAAACAAGTAATCTGAGCATTATCTTTCGGAAACCTTACTTACTTCTGCATGACACACTGTCTCCTTTTCAGCAATTTAAAAAAAAGTGTATACTAAATTTCATAGATTGGTTTTGTAAGTCAAGCAAAAAAACGTAACAAAGAAACATACTTTTTTCTCATTTATAGTTGCGATAGAATGATAATTTAGAAGTCAAAGCAAAATGACTGAGACGTCTAATGAAGTTGATTCAAATATTGATAGGGAGAAAGTGGGTTCGATTACTGGTGTCAGTGATGTAGGAGTGCCATTTGTAGCACGGCCTGTCTCTGCCTCTACATTTGATACCGAGTCGGACATTAGTATACTATTGTATGATCTATTAATATTTACTGAGGCACTTTTTCAAATAGCCATATCCATTATACATGCACATATATTAACAAATGAAAATAGTATTAGTAAGCAGGTACTTTAGGAATAACTTTGTGGAATCTATCTCCTGATGATGAATCAGTCCTATGCAGAAAATCAGTGGTCAGTTTCTGTGGAGTAGTCTTCGGGATAGAACTTTGTACATGCGAAAGTGTCTCTTAAAGGTGTAATTTCAAAATATTTATTACATATAATGCGATAAGTATAGTCGAGAAATAACCTTATCTTTTAGACGTATAAATAACATTGAAGTGTCTTTATGTTACGTCAAAAGTAAATTCTTTTGCTAATTACACATGACAATATATAGGACACCTAAAACAAATAAAAATTGAAGTTAAACATTTTTGTATGTCTGTCTATTTGTTCCGGGTCATATCCGATACAATTGGATCGATTTTGAAGAGACTTTCATTGGGTTGACAGCTGATTTTACAAGGAATAACGTAGGCTAATTTACTTTTAGCAATATAATTAGGCTTGGGCACAATAAAATAAAAGCCCCAAAATTTAAAAATCCCTCAGACGAGTTAAGATGACCGAATGTCGTCTGACGTCATCCCCAGATTCTCTACAATCCCACAACTAATATCATTCAATGCCATTAATCGGTACCCCCTGTGTTGCGTGCCCTTCGAAACACGGTGAGGTGAAGTTTTTGAAAACCAGTGTTAGAATGGCTCAAATGCCGACCAATGGTAAAGCTATCACCTCCTCATTATTCCTCTGCTTAATGTATTATCATTTTCAGGGACGTAACGGAAGACCCGTTCACAGACCTGTACCGCGTGGAGGGGCTCAAGGGCATCTACATCGCGTCCAAAGTCAACAACAAGTCGCAGTCGGCCAACATAGAGCCCGAGCACCTCGTGTCGCTCATCACCTTCGACCACGGAGTCACCTGGTCCCCCATCAAACCGCCCGTTGAAGATGAGAATGGTAAGCTTGGCAATGACCCTATTCTGAGAGTTGCGGGATCGATTCCCGCCTCTAGTCTGGGTGTATTAACGATATAAGTATTTATTTATACATTTTAAAAAAATATTTGTTGATTAGTCGGTTGTTACCAATAACACAGGCATTAAGTTGCCTACCATAAGGACAAACGACCATATGTTTAATAGTCCTATTTATTTATTTATATATATATCCTGAGAGCCTTCTGCTAGTTCAGTTGTTTATAAACAGGGGTAGCCACTTTGAACCAGAAGAATCGCCTGCCCGTTTTTCTCTTGTCTTATAAATTCAATCATTCCTTGGGTTTGAGTGTCGTCCACTTTAAGCTCTGGTGTAAAAGACAGATTGATTAATTATGGATAATTTGTATCTTACAATTTTTAAAGTAGAAATTTTATAACTTAATCTTTAACTTTAAGCACTAAGTTCTAACTTTAAGCGTAAATTATGTTAAGTAAACGCGAAGTTTATGGAATAATTGTGCAATATATTAGCGAAGTGTCCTTTTTACTGATTACGCACGTACCTGTCTTTTTGGGGTTAATTTTATAAAGTTTAGTCGTACCATTTGCGAGACTTGTTTAGATATCAGATACTCGTAAAGTTCCAGAGAAAAAATTGCATTTGGTATTATGAGTTGTGACATCTACATAGCAATTAATATTGCCCTTTTGTAAAACGTCATTGATATATAGAAGAAACAATGTTGGACATAGGAGATAGCCTTGCGAGATACCAGCATTTACAGGAAAGAACCTGTTAATCTAATGCCCAATTTTTAGGAAGGCTGTATAAATTGCAAAGGGCTTTGATAGAAGCCAAAACTCTATCGAAGGCCTTCGCTATTTCCATATAATGGTCGATGTAAACATAGACTAAAGGTCTATTTCCGTGATATTAACGCACAACGGTTTAAGACATCTAACGCATGATTGTATTTTTAACGTTTAAAATTTTTTCGTGATATTAACGCACATCGCAGTGTTTTGCGCCAGTATCAAGGAAATAGGCCTTTCGGGTGAGATACTTTGTTCTATGACCACCGCGTTAGATAAACTTTTGAGAAAAAATCAGAACAGAAGATTATTTGTTACAGGAAAACCCCTAAATTGTCACCTGGAGAACTCTTGCAGCCTGCACCTGTGCCAGAAGTTCAGCCAGCTGTATCCAGTTACGAGGTGAGGACGACAGAATCAAACCTAATCAAATCACTCGTAGTTTTCTATTGCGTAGTAGTGTTTATTGCACGAACGACTGTAAACCTTATTTTTAACACAATAAGGTGTATTTTTAGACGCTTCCATTGACCCCGTAGTCGAATTACAGTAGTGCGAAGTGACAAGGCAGTTAGTGTCGAATTAGGCTAAATGTTATTTGATACACGATACACGGCGCGATATTTGAGAGCGATTCGGTTACAATGCCGTTTATTTTATAATGTACGTCTTATTTGTGTTAAACGAGTTAATTTTAAATATTAGTTCCTAATTATATAGAAAATAATAAGGTTACGGTGGGGTTGTCATGTCCTCAGTTTCATAGAATAGAAATAAATTTTTAGAACCAATTTTAACGACGATTCTTTAGTTAAGTGTCTCTTGAGTGTATATAGTTGTAATTGATTTATATTATAACTGTTTCTTGCGAATTTGTCCGCTTAAAATAAAACTTGCGAGAGCCCTTGAAACTTCTTAATCTTGCCCTATAAAAAATCCGTTCTTAACGGATGTACCGCGGTTTTCGAGATTTCATGAAAGGTTTCGCTTTTATATATATAGAAGATGATTAGAGGAGTAATGAAAAAAATATCTACTAGCTGTACCCCAAAACTTCGTCCGTGTGTGCCACTCTTATCACTTAGAGGTTTAAAAATAGTTTTTGGATATGGATTAATATTATGTTTTTAAAAATACCTTCACAAATAATACATTATTTTAGAACAAATTTGATTAGCAAAAAAAAGGTTATACTGAGCCGACCTTAAAACATAGACATATGCTTTCACGGACTTTTATTTAGAACATTTAAAGGGTAACTATTTTGTCATACATGACTTTTGCGAAACTTTAACCACTTACATTTTACGCAGCGCGCGCAGCGGAAGCTTATAAATGGGAAAAAGAACCCCAAATTTTGAAATATTCTTCATTGGTGCTCCTCTCCTATTGATCTTAGCGTCATGTTATTTAACCTATAGCCTTCCTCCATAAATGACCTATCTAACAGTGACAGAATTTTTCAAATCGGATCTGTACTTCATAAGATTAGCGCGTTCAAACAAACACATTCTTCAGCTTTATATATTAGCATAGGTTTCTTAGAAAGTAACCATAGAGGGGCCTGCAATGCGGTTTACACTGTCCCAAATATCCTCGCAGAGGAAGGAATCAAGGCAGTGCCTGACACAGGCGACCCACGTGTAGGGTTAAAAGATTTCTTTAAAGTGGCCACTAATACTAACCTTCACTAGCCGTGTTACCTTCCCTGCCCTACCTTTTGTAGCCTTCATCATAGTGAAATTGGTAATCAAGCTTATTCTTTGATTATTAAGGTTCATAGGGAGAGTAGAATTAAGACGTTAGTAATCAAAAGAGATAATGATGGTACCATCAGTTGCTACATATATATAATTCTTTGCAGCAGACCTGGGAATGTCATAGACCACGTATCGAGGTAAAGCCTGGCCTTTATAGAGAATGTTGTTGTTTATATATTTTGCATAGAAAACTGTGTTTATTTATCACAAAAGTTACTAAAATACATAATCCTGGGTTAATTTAGTCACGAATAGATTTTATATCGTTTAATACCTCATGTTATTCATTATCACAGATATTTTCATTTCATTTTTGTTAACTAGCAATAGTTTTTGTGTAAATTTTGTCTATTGTCAATTAGCCTCGATAACTCAAAGTCGCACCCACTTTTTTACATAAGGTCTGCGCTTTTTTGGAGGGCGAAAAAGGATATTTAGCATACCTAGAATGTCAAGTGTTCTATTTTTAATAAATAGTTTTTTATTCTCGTAGTGTGAATAACTTTTCGTTAATTGTGGAAGATTTTTTGTGCACGAAATGATAAAATCAAATCAAAATTCACTTCACAGTTCACTTAAATCCTGTGAACGTTATTTCTTTGTATAGATTTTTTTTTTTTTTTAAATAAAGTGTATTATAATAAAATTTTGGAGTTTTTTTCTGGCTATTGGAATCATGGTAGAATTATAGAGTTTCAATCATGGCTTAATATTTTATATAGTAATTATTATGAAGTAAAAGCGTATTATTTTGCAATCATATACCTATCAATCATGGATGCACGTACATATAAAGCATATTTTTTGTAATACTTAGCTTTGATTCATTTAGAATTAGCTAAAATTGGGTTGTTTATGTTTTTTTTGTTTGAATATTTTTAAAATTTTTAAGTTTGCTTGACTTTGTTGGATACGTGTTTTATTTAATTATTTACACTCTAAAATCAAATTATTAACCTGTAATATGTACGTTTATATAATAAACGTAAGAATTTCCTATAAATCGAACAAATTTTCTCGAAGTTTACTTCCGAAAGAGAGGAAAAAAAAAGGTATTGAAAATATGGCTTGGGTTTTAAAACGTCGTATTAAAAACATTTGGGAAGAGAAGTCAAACCAGTCGGGTTTTCTTGGTATTTTGGTTATCTTTATATTATTAAAAAATGACCAAAAGCATGTCAAGACACACTTATATTGAAGGGTTCCGTATCTGATACGCTATAAACGTAATTGTTAAATAACGTCTATAGTTGTTGTCCGATTTTGTTCAGAATAATTGTCCTAATGAGTTTTTAGCATGTTCTATCAACATGGTAAATTTCAAGTCTCTATGTCTAATAGTTTGGATATGCAAGGGGGGCGGGGCATCTTACAGGCAGATGGACGGACGGACAAAGCGAAATTATAAAGGTTCCTTGTAGTACTACGGAACCCTAAAAACGGCTCTCTGGGAGTGCCGACAGAAGTGCAAACTTGAACATACAGAGGCGCTCGCGTAGTGGAACGCACCCAGCGGGGTCGGTACGGAAAAGGCGAAAAGCCCAATGGCCCAAAGAAGTTTCACTTCGAAAAAATCTAAATTATATAAAAATAGACAAAGATGAAATAAAATGAAATATAATTTAACATATAATTTACAAGACATTTGGACAGATTGGTCTCGTAGATACTGAAAATAGTGTAAACCTGTGGTATAAGTATCAGCAGCATTCTATCTTGATTTTTTTGTTTACATCAGATGTAAATCTTACCGTACATTTAACCAACATGGCAGTTATTTTATGTTAATGAATAAGCGGCCAAGAGCGAATACATACTTATATAAAAGGATTCCATATCTGATACGAATAACTTCAAAAGATGGTTTCCAATTTCGCTAAAAATAATTTTCCTAATGAGTTTTTAGCATGTTCTATATAAGTGGAAACATTCAAGTCTCTACATCAAATAGTAGAAGATCAGAAATCCTAGGGGGGGGCACTTTGCGGATGGATATAGCGAAACGATAAGGTTTCCTACGGAACCCTAAAAGCGGTATATATTAAAAGAAAAATAAAACAACAATAGGATTCAATAATAGTTTCTAAAGTTTGTTTTCTATTGCAGATCGGCGAGCATAATGAGTTCCAAGTCTGCCCCCGGTATCATTATGGCGACAGGAGTGATGGGAAAGTCTTTGAAGGGTATCCCTGGCGTCTACATCAGTAGGGACGCCGGACTCACGTGGAAGAGGATACTCAAGGACTATTACTTCTTCAACTACGGCGATCACGGAGGGGTTCTGGTAGCTGTGAAGTATTTCAAGTCGAGAGGAGAAACTAGGAGAATACTGTACTCCACGAACGAAGGCCTCGAATGGAATTCCCACCAGTAAGTGATACAGTTAATATTTGAAAAACAGTGTTACAATACCCATCTATCACCAGGTTGCGGTAAGGGCTGCTTAACGTAGTGATCGGACTCAAATTCCGACCAATAATTAAGCTACGACCTCCTCCAATAGTTAATATTTATTCTACTTATGCTTTATTATTATATTATATAATAATACTAAAAAAGATTGCATTGACCATCGAAAGTGCTTCTCAAAGGCCAAATTGATTAAATGATTTTTGAATTATTTTTTACCACGTTTATGTTGGACTTGATTAGACAAGACTAATGGGCAGTCATTGAGTATGTATACAATCTTATCAAAAAATTGTAATCATAGTGCAATCACACCGCATATTTATAATTATAATTACATGACTATTTTTATCAACGACAGTTTATTGAACGTTTTATTGATAATGTTATGAACGCTCGCTGTTCCTTCTCGGTGAAAGCGAATAATTGTTCGCAAACGATATCTATCTTGTGACACAACAATGTACTCGCAAATGTCTCATCGAGATAAACGCCCCTCGTAAATAACGAGCGTTTTTATCGTCTCAGGTTCAACGCCGATGACCTTCGCATATACGGTCTCATGACAGAGCCGGGGGAGAACACTACCACCTTCACTATGTTCGGTTCGGCCAGCGAACAGCATCAATGGGTCATTATAACCATTGATCTATACAACACGTTTCCACGAAATTGTACTGACGACGATTACAAATTTTGGTCCCCGACGCCCCCCAACTCTTCAATCTCATGTCTTCTCGGCACTCGCGATACCTTCCAAAGACGTCTCGCTCACACGAATTGCCACAACGGCTTGGGATACGACAGACCGGTTAAGAAGGAAGTGTGCGAATGCAACAGACGCGATTACGAGTGCGACTTTGGTTTTGTACTCTCTCACAACGTCTGTCAGCGCAACCAAAGCCTCAATTACGACCCCTACGCGGTTCCTCCCGATTGTCGTCCGGGACAGTACTACCAAAGAACCAAAGGGTACCGAAAAATCGATGGAGATGTATGCACTATCTCCTACTATATGCCCTACGAACCTGACACGGTACCTTGCCCTATAGGAGAGCCTACGGAATTCCTTATAATTGCTTTGAGAGACAAAATTGCGCGCATCGATCTCTCGGATAATTCTACGTTAATACCCGTCAAGGGCCAGCACAACATAGTGGCGATAGAGTTCGATATGAAAAACAATTGCATATATTGGGCTGACATCGAACTGGACAAAATCATTCGACAGTGCTTCGACACGGGAAATGTCCAAGAAGTTATTGTCGATACGGACTGTTGCCATTAATTATCTGAAAATATTTTTTGAGTATCTATTTTATCGCCAGCCAATTACAATTTCCTGTTATGTTCTCGAGTTAACTCTAGTGAGTAACTCGAGTTGCTATCATTAATATATGGCCGCCGATGGGAAGTGGCCTATGGTGGGAAAAAAAGGAACATCGGATCGATCAAAAAGTACCAAAATTATTAAAATACGCATATTAATAAGCCTTTGTAAAATAGTATAATGTAAAGAATAAAGATTAGCTTACATAGTTTATATATAAAGTGGCACAATTTACGAAATGTGGTGGTTATAATTATTATGTGTTGAAGCATTTAAGATGTTTATGTTTATTTCATAGTACAATTTTTTGATTAAATGTAATTAAAGAAAAGTTGCATATTAGTGTTAAATTAACAACAGCAAAAGTGTAATTCGTATATATATTAGTTTTATTGAGATGTCGAGAACTTTAATGGAGTGTACATTATCAAGATTAAGTGCGAAAATTCTATTATTTCTAATAATTCCGTTATGTTAAAAAAATCGAATATTGATGAAAACAAATATTGTGAACACTATACTTAATGTGTAATAATGTAACAAAAATTATACCTTCCCGTTCAATATTTATTTATATGTAAACAATTTAATAAAAAGATGAGTACTGTGAATGAAACCGATAACAAAAAGCAAAAAATGTCGACAGTAACTGAAACTAATGAAATACCAAATAAACGTGTCAGATCTCAATTTGACGATATAGAAAAGAAAAGGAGAGAAAACTTCATAGAAGCTTGTAAAATTGCTTCTGAAAAAGCATATTATAACAATGCAGAACGTTTGCAATTGTTTTTTACTCCTGTATGTATGAGTAATCAGACCTGTAAACATGAAGATGCTAAATTCTCAGTAAGTATAAAATTATTTCGCATTTTGTTAATATTGTCATTAGCTAGAACTGAATAAATCTAAACCTCAAAATATTTTAGAAAAAATTAAATTAATTTATAGTTTTTAGTGTTTAGAATAGTGGATATCTATTGTAATTCAACAAGGGAATGCTGTCCGAATTTTGGGAACATTGCCACTCCCTGGGGGTGGATCTTCCTTTATATGTCTGATAACTGGTCCACTACATGTACACAACCTCAGAGTGCCCTAGCTGCTATTGTCACATCCCCTATACAGTCTGTGACAGCAGTATCCGCATCCACATCCTCATCATACCAGTACTTCTTTCTTACATAAGTGATGGTATTGTTGACGCATTTCGTTCGGTTTGTGAGACTTACCAGTAGTCTAAACTTATTATTAAAGGCCACCTATGCATCTGCTTGCCTCCTGGTTGTCTGGCGTCAGTAGGCACTTAGCTGTCTGCTGCCTACTCGTTTGCCCCTTGTAACATAAAAGAAAAGCCTATGCTGTAGCGTATGCGGTAGCATAGGCCCTACTTTTTGCATTTATTTTAATTATACTTAAATTTAGCTTATTATATTTTTAAATTTGTATTGACCTTTAAATGTTCTTTAGGTTTAGATTTTAATACTTAAAAGTTGTAAGAGTTTTATTGTCATCTCTAGTTAAAAATAAATATTATTTCGTTATTACAGTTGAAGAGAAGAAAGAAAAAACATTGGAAAGAATTCTCTCAGCTCAAACAAAAGTGAGAACAGAAATATCTGAGCTGAAGGAGAAATTGCAGCTGGCAAAAGAAACTATTACCAAATTTAAGGATGCAATTGCAAAGTTACAAAATAATTCATCTTCGTCTATATTAGCTACCTAAAGGCTGAAAATAATATTAGTTTTTAGTATTTCTGACTATCTGATATATAGGTATGAAAATGTGAAGTAGGTATGAAATGTACTAGCTGTTTCCCGCGATTTCTGCCCCTATTGTTCTTAGCCGATGTCTTTTTTTATTTTAAATTAGTAATAAGAACTGGGCATAGAGTTCCGTACTACAAGTAACCCTTAGAGATTCGCTCAGTTCGTCCATCCGTCTGCCCTAACTAACTACTACAATTATGAGCATAAATGCATGAAATTTGGTACAGTTATGTGTTGCATATAGATTTTCTTTGTATAATAATAATATAAATATAGTTTAACATTTTGGGGGTGGTTTCCATACATGTAAAGTGGAGCTGTTTTTTTTTTCATTGTTGAACCCTACACGCTGGGGTTAACCCCATCGTGTAGGGCAGCATTAGTTAGCTTTTTTAAGATAAAGGAGAGGTTTTTTACATAGCTTTTTTTATTATGGGTACTATGATGATGGTCCGTTTTCCCATCACACTTTAGTCCTGGCTTAGGACAGGCAAAAATGCCTATTTCATTCATTACTTGTTCATGTTCCCGTTCCCGTTCCCGTTCCCGTTCCCGTTCCCGTTCCCTGTTCCTGATGTATGATTTGTATTTTTTACCATTTCTTTATTATTGAATGTCCATCTCCTGATTCTAAGCTAATTTCAGCCAGATCCGTTAAGCCGTTCTTGAGTTATACATTGTGTAACCAACACGACTTTCTTTTACATATACGTACTTATAAACGTGTACCCCACACGTTTGTAATACTACTAAGTAATAAGGTTTTAAGCAAATTCTACTGAGCAAAAGAAGTAGTAGTAAACTAGTTATATAGAAAGCTATAGCCAAACCATTAGTATTCGCAGTGTTCTGCTCCTGATAGCATGTAGAACATTTTCTTAAAGAGATTGTGATACACTTGATGACCTCATCCCATGGAGTTCATCTTTTCAGTATTCATCTACTCTCTTTGTGGCCGATCTTGCCTTGAACAGGTGGACCTTGCCCGTTTGCCCTCTTCTACTATAAAAAATAACATTAAAATAAATTTTAGCGTTATAAAATATTAAATTTTCCGAAATCCTGCATCTTTTCAAGAATTCCATTCTCTTGCGTTATCCGCCAAAATTAGTTTGATAATCGCAATTTGTTACTTTTCTATTTATTTTTACATTAAGCAAATTACTAAAAAGGGTCTCAAGGATTGCGGGAGTGTAACATTCTCAGTTACAAGAAATATAATCATCTTGCTTGTTGAAATATAAGTCCTTGTTAGTCGGTATAAAAAATGGAGGTATATTTATAACGCCGACAAATAAGACATAAATAACTTCGAAACGCACGAGGAGAACATTGTTCATAAATCTTGCGCCGTAACAATTTTTAACCTGATATACTCATCATACAAGTTATGTACCCCGCCCGCGAATCCCTACGAGAAATTCTAAATTAAATGCTATACACAAAACGAATTTATGAAGAAGTTACTCCTCGTGACCGTAAATTTTCAGTGCGCGGCGCAATTTTATGTAAGGAAACACGAAAAATGTTTCTGAGCGTAGCACAGAATTTTTAAAGTCATTTTCGGTGTACCGCTCCCGAATTGGCAAGCTCCTGATATCTTCAGCTTTTATCTCTCACTGCCTCGTTCTTGCGACTTCGTTCGCGTAGAGTTGCGACAGCTAGATGTCTTTAATCTGGTCCTATCGAAAGATCTTTTCTTAGCGAACGTTTCCTAACTATAACCTACTTCCTTGCAAAATTTCATCAGTGTACGTCCCGCGTTTATCGAGATTTCGAGTCAGGGTAATCTTTCACTTTTATACAGATAAATTGTTTCATAAATACACAGTTTAAGATTATTTTTAATTATTTTTGATTAAATGCCGTTTTATTTTACTCTATTTGTATGAAAAAGGTTATCTTTAAATTAAAAAAGTTGTTTACCAATTTCCAAAAATATGCTATTAAGGTAAAATTTATGGATATTTTCTAAAATTTTATTCCTATAGTTTCACATCCAGTGCCAGACTGTTTAACGACAATTCGGAATAATCATATTTCATTATAAGTTCACTAGTTGGGCAGACTTGAGCATCGTCAAGCGTAGTATGTAGACATACTATGGATATAAAACACTGAAAAAAATAAGTACTTCGCCCATTCAAGTTTCTAGCAAAAGTTATTAAAAATTTATATCTAGCGAAATCGTTTAATGTGATAAAGTGATTCCAATAATTCAACACTACGCTCGTTAGAGAGAGGAAGAAGTCTATAATTCAGTTTTCTCGATGGAACGTGGTGCTTTGAGCTGCTGCGATTGCGAGTTAAATGGATTCGGAAATAATATCTATCTGTGGAGATTTCTTTAATCTTCCTCGTGGAAAGATAGATAGATGCATAGACTACTATGAACTGTATAACTATATTTTATTTACCAAAAGATAAATATACTTTTCAACACAAAAATAAACATAACACTTTCTTTTTTTTAATACATATATTCCCAAATATATGTATTAAAAAAAAAAAATATACACACTTTGCTGATTATAGATGTTTCAATTGTTCTGATGAGAAGTATGGTATAATATGGTCTCTACCAAAAGCCTTTTAAGGAAGGACATAGTGGTATAGTATACTAGATGTTTAGCGCCTGGCTATAATATACTAGATGTTCCCCGCAACTTCGTCCGCGTAAAATTAGGTGAAAAGAATAGATTACATTTTAGTGTGATGATGTGATGATACCTTTGGCTGGCCCGTTGGCGCAGTGGGCAGTGACTCTGACTTCTGCTCCGGGGGGAAATGGTCACTGTGGAAGTAAATAGCCTATGTCCAGCAGTGGACAGAGTGTTGGGTCCCGTAAATGAAAGTATCCTGTTATTTTTGGAGGATGTTCCTGCTGTAGTTACAAATTTTGTAGATGTTATCGCTGTCGATATTTATGGGTACCTCTTTATCACATAAGATCTCCGTGAAATGGAGGCAATGCTGTCACGTCCAGTGATGGTATTGTTGTCGCGTTACGTTCGGTTTGAGAGATTTCCCGGTGGCTTAAAGTCGTCATTGCAGACAGGCAGAGCATCTGCTAGCCTCCTGGTGGTGCAGTTGTCCATGAACGTTGGTATTCACTAATGTGAATCGCCTGCTCGTATGCCCGTTGTAATATATAAAAAAAATATGCTGTTCTTCGTATTGTATAAATGTGTCGTATATATAGGAAGTATACATTTTTATGTATAAAGTGAAGGTATAAAATTATTTTATTATTTATTTAAGCTCGCTTTTTAACACACAATAAACTTAGATTAGGTTATAAACATTAATCAATATAAAATTATTTTGTTGCAGGCGAAAGAAAATTACGATCGGACAGGTGTTAGAGTGATTACCATATGTTTTGGCATAACTAACACTAATCTGATAAGAGGAAGGATTGGTTGTATAGATGAGGCCACCGAAGAAAGAATGATGGTTGCATTGAAACAATTTCCTGCACAAAGGTTAATATTTATTTTCACCGTTTACAAGTGACATTATAGACCGGAATTTGAAGAGATCCCGTTTATTTTCCTTACTGGGCTCTTTAGGCAATTTTATTTAAAGCATGTAATAATAAGAATATAATATTTATGTAAAATAATAATGTGAATGTACTAAGGATAAAAAATAAAATACAATGTAAGAAATAAACTCTGTGTTACCTATCAAGTTCCGTGGCTGTGAGATTTGTGACAAGAGGGAGAGATTTAATTTAAATAAAAAAAATTGTCGAAAGAATAATTGTGTTAAGATCACGCATAATACAATATTGGTCTTTGAGAACGAGTATTTCTTGAAGACATTTCATACATTTAGTCATAAACTGGCCTAACTCAAAAAAGCTGATTAGTGGGAAATCACAAAAAAAAACGTTTTGTCACTTACGACTAATTCTGCTTATAAAAAGGCATTATAGTACCAAATATGTATTTTAATGAATAGTTCATTATTTGTTTATCTTTTTAATTAAGAACTTATTTTAGTTCAAAATATAAAAATAGCTATATCTCAGTGTTGAATGGAGCAATCGAAATAATTCTTAGATTGACAGATAGAGGACTCACTTAAGACCTAAAACGTAAACGGTCAGTTAATAATTAAGCGTGCGATACATTATTAATATTTGCTTAAATTTTTGTAAGCATCACACTAATGAATTTGCTTTTGTGAATTCCACATGAATTATTGTTGCCTACCCACAATTTCATTTTGATAGTCTTTAAATATATATACATATGTAAAGCTAAATCTAAGTTGCATTGTACTATCTACAAAATAGTTCAGGCTAAATTATTGTTTTGAATAAAGTTACCGTTTAAGAATCAACAGTGCACAGAAAAACCGTCTGTGGTTTATGATACACTGACTATATTTTATATGTAAAATTGTCTCTAAATAAAAAAAAAATTAAATAAATTTAAAAACTCAATATAAGCAAGCACCAATAATAATCAATAATATTCATTGTTTTACAGTATTGAATCCGCCGTGCAAGGCCTAATTACAGCATACCAGAATGGCGCAAGCGGCAGTACGTGGCTAATAACAACAAATCGACCGGCGCAGGAAATCACCGATAATGTTAAGAAAGCCTACCAAATCCTTGGTCAAGGAGTGTTTGATGGATAGCTGTTTCCATAGACCTTTTTACAAAGCTATTATTCCTTGTTATTATATACACAGAATGGTATTGGTTGGTTTATCAATTAGTTTTTTTTTTATCAATGTTTCCTGCTCAGTTAACGACTTCACATAGAGACTGGACAATACGTATACGGTATGACATCAATGCAGGACTGAAACCTGCGTTTTCTGTACTTAAGACGCCTCGTACGGCGATAAAGGGAAATTTCAAATCGTTAGATGCTATTTAAAATGGCTTTTGCATCATTAAATATTAACTTACCACAGATTTCAAAGGGGTCACACAGTCAAATTAGCAAAAGGTCGTATAAAAATAAGATAAATGAGGATAAAAAACAGTGTAATATGCAACGCGGAAGTGACTTAAATGTTAAAGATTTTTTTAGTTTTTACTCTATTTTATCTGTCAGTGTAACTGGTTCACACCGTACTGATGTGATGTAAAAATAAATAAATAAAATAAGTTTAGAAATGAAAATTATGAAAAGTATAAATAATTAAATATTGAACGACCTAGGTATATTTAATATAAAAGTTCTTTGAAGGAAAAATTTTGGAAATAGATTCTTTTGCACAAAATTAGTTTTAAAATTAATTTATTTTATTGATTTTATAAGCGCTAACTTTTTTATCGTTTACCTTATAATGGAAACGTTATTGACTTAAGTATTACTGTTTTTTCAACTTTATTTTTTCAAGTATGTTTGTTGTTTTCAAAATATTAATAAAATAAAATAAATATATAAATAATAATTGAAGACATTATTTACTGTAAAATTAAATAAAATAAATACTGTAAAATAAAGACTTAAGGAAAACACGATATAATTGCGTTAAAGCATTAAAAGCATTAAAAATATACGAACGTATCTAGAAATACCTTCTAAAAATGGCATCTAATATAAAATTTACAAGGGGAGCGTTACTATCGTACACAAGGTTATTCCAATGGGAGTACCTACATAAATTTTGATACGAGTTTTTGTTGAAAACATTTAATATAAACAGTACTTATGAGATTTCAACATAATTTATGTTGTAAACACGTTCGACGTCCGCATCACTATGGAGTGCCGCCCGCCTTACCCGACCCCGTTATGTTAGATGTTACATTTCGCAACGGAAAGCCACTTCGCTTCCTTATCCATATTTCATGAACATTATGTGCAAATTAGTATGAAAATTGTAAAATATTCTTCTAATAAGTTGTTAATTAAAACCAATTTATCATTTATCATTCATCGACTTGTTTTTATAATGTATAAACTTAAAAAGTTAACTTCATATTATTGGGTATCGTTTATATTCCATAATATACCACCTTAAGGCTCACTCGGGATATATACATTATACTGTACATATTTTATTATTAATTAATAACCCTTATCTTATAAGGAGATGTTTTTATCTTTATTAAACGTAAGCTCATTAAAAAAAATCTTTTACACTGTATAAGGACAATTAGAAAGATGAAAAAGATTAAAAGTAAATGATTCTAAAAGTGCTTACAAAGAGTAAACTTGTATAGAGAAATTTAGACTTTAACTTTTTTTGAATTAGAAGTTTTTCTTTCAATTTACTGCGTCAGACGTTTGCGAGCGAGGCCGAGACAGTAGACCGCGACATTCTCTGGTCAATTGTCAATGTATGAACTATAGTTCGCGATCGAGGCTGAGACAAGCGACCGAGACACTCTCTGGTCAAATGTTAATGTATGAACGATACTTCCGGAGCGATACCGAGACAGGAGACAGCGTTCACACATAGAGTGTCGTGGACTCCTGTCGCGGTCTTCAAGATGTAAAAACAAAAATGGTCTAAAATATCCCGTGTCTATACGAAGCATGGCAATAAAAACTATAGCTAGAAATTCAGCTTATCGTAAAATATCTTCGTGGTATTTTAATATGATAGTAAACATAAACTAGGTATATAAAATGTTACGGCATCACTATAAAAAATGCCGATAAATTTTCAGAGTACGAAATGATATTTGTGTTAGTTGAAACATCGATATGGATTTATCAATATAAATAGAAGTGTTTATGTTTGATCTTAGGAACCAATTTTTTTATATTTAAAGTATTACCTATTAGTATCTTAGTAACTTTTTAGTAACACTCAAATTCGGGTTTAAAAATGTCTAATCCGATTAATATAGTGTAATGATTTTGTAAGTGTTTATATTAATTTAATATTTTATTATTATATTTTTCCGTGCATTATGTAGTCGTAATTCTTTATTAATTTTGTAAAGTCAAATGGAAGTTTCTCAAACGATGTTTTTATTTCTGATTGGTCAATAAGTTACATTATTCAATAAGAGCTTTTCTACGTGTACTTGAGTGATTTGGAGGTGGCAAAGAGAGCAGCTTTGGCGGCGATTCATTCGGACGATTGGTCGCGAAGAGTCTACTCTACAGTTAAGCATTGAATTGTACCTATGATAAAGTGAAATTATATTAAAGTGTATTATATAACTTACATTATGATTAAGTATTGAAGTTTAACTTTAGTAAAGTCTATTAATGTATTGAATAAAAGCAATTTAATGTACCTGAGTTGTTTGACTTTATTACAATAGAATCACATAAAATTCATAAAGGCTACTTGTCATTTAATATCACAATATTTAGATTTCCTTAAGCACCTGTGAAATAATTTAAGTGAAAAAACTCCGAGAGGCTTTGCTCTCCAAGTAAAGAGATAAGCCGATGAAAGCTCTTACATTTTTTCTCTTTCCTAAATTACGACTCGTAAAAATCCAATGTAATTTACGGCAAGCCTAGCAATAGGCGATCAAAATTTTATTCGAGGCGAGAAAGTTGCAAATCCAAATAAAATAAATATGCAATGAAAAATATCGAATGATCGCAGTGGTGGTACTTCCCTTTAAGTATCCGAATCCGAATTCTTACGTATGTCTTTACTAGCCGACCCGCCAGAAGTAGTCCAGTCCAACAGGATTGTTAAATAAATTAAAAAAGGACATGAATCAAAATAAAAACTCCATCTATCAGGATCAAATTCTAAATTAAATCAAAAAAATTCAAATTCTAAATATCGATATTTATTCCGACTCACTTCATATAATACGAGAAAAAATTTACGAACTTAATTTTAATTAAGTTAAGTTTTTATTTTATTTTACTCTTAGGATAATTAGTATAAGATCTTTGTTTATGTAATAGCTTGTTGTAGCTTTGTAATAGTTTGCTCATGTTGTGTTTATTATTTATGTTTGTCTTTTATTGTTAAGTGTATTAATGTAAGTGATTGTTAGTAAACCAAAATAAATAAATAAATAAATAAATTAATGCACTATTAAAAAAAAAAAAAATTACACATAAATGCCAACTTTCGTGAGCATCGGTTGAGTCGATAAGGAGTACACTGGGAATTTATTGTCGACCAAGCCGTTTGCACGTCAATGCAAGAACGCAAGATGCAAGAACGTGACAAACAAAACAAGAAATGAAAACGCAAAAGTGAAAAACTAAACTTCGCTTCGACACCGAAGCATCATCAGGAGATAGGCTCTACAAAGGGTTATTCGTAAAGTCTTTACGTGAAACGTGCGTTGAGGCACATCGGAAAGTCAGTATAGTGCTGTGCTCTGGTGGTGTAGCTTTCGGGTTGCAACATGACACCGATTTTCCCTCGTATTCGTAGTAGTTTACTTTTTCATGCAAGACACTACACTTTCACTTATATAATTCTTTAAAGTATTGATCGCCTTTTGGTCGAACTTCACCCAAGAATATTTCTATTTCACGTTACAGTAAAATGTATACGTGTGTGTGTAAATCGTTTCGCATTGGTGTGCATGTCAAAAAATGTCCTATTGTTCTCGACAAATAGCACATATAGTATAATATATCTCACGCTATTAGGATTCTTTCGAAATGACGTCAATTTGTTAGGAGTGCGAAGAAATGTGCTAACAGACCTTGAACGCTTTATGCTTGACACAGAACAATATATCACTCGTGATTCCTAAGTGCCTATTTGTAACATCGGGATGGTTTGTGCTTTCACTGGAAATATTATATCCTAATAATATAAAACCATTATAGCGCAGTGGTCGAACTCGACTGGCTTAAAGCAGGTATTCTAGCAGTTCCAGTGAGGCATCTGTCTCTCTGCTTAAAGTCTTTTAATACAGATAGTAATATGACAATGTAACGATTAATACAAAGGTTATAAAATCGTTGGAGTTGTATAAAGCATATAGAGCCTCTGATAATGGTGGCTTCAGAAGCAAGGTGCAGGTTGTGGAGAGAAAGAGTTCACCAAGCCCATTTCTACTACCCACTGAGAACCTTCTAATTGGGCGTAATTTACTTTGAAAATAACTGGCAAAAGACTGGGGAAAGTGGCATGAAATGATAGGCTTCTGCCCAGCTAATCATGAACCTTCCTGGCACACTTGTAAACATGTAATGCCTCCCCATTTATACAATAAAATAATACGTGAAGCGAAAACTTTAGGTACCATATAACTAAAATTGCGTGGACGGAGAAGAATGAATTTTGGCTTAATTATAGTTTATATAGACGAAGTTGTGCAAATGCTAATATTTTTTCTATAATAGGCAATATTAATATATTAAATTATTACAATAAAATCACATGCACACCAACGCGAGACGATTCACACCGTATAATATATGAATTATGAAATTGTATTTTCTGTGAATAGTTATGTATATGTATGTTGTTGTACGCAAAAAGTTTTGTGGGCGAATTTCAACCAGCCGGCAATCTCTAGTACGACAAACACATACAAAAATTGACAACAACTCACTTCTCTTCTACGATGCTTCAATTACTCAACCCAGCGTGAACTAAGGATGACATTTTTTCGACCTGATTTACTCGACTGCTAAAACAGCTTTCGATAACAAATATCTGGTAGAAAGTATAATAGTTATCATCACGATTCGATGGCTCCTACGTAAAGTATATTAAGTCTCACTTTTGCCATGTTCACATCTTTACGTTTTCTAAATGAACTTGTTCAGTTAGAGGGTATAGTATTATTATTTATTACGTATTTTACTTTGAAATTATTATAGTTCATAGAACTCATCAAGTTTTATTAGAAATCGTAAGAAAGTGAACATAACACAAATGTGGCTTACGATGTTTTACGTAGGAGGCATCGACGTGCATTCATATCTTATTGAACTGATTACAACTGAATCGTATACTATTTTTGTCCTCAATATATAATTGTACCGATTTATACCTAACTTAATAAAAAAACTGTCATGTTTTATCAACTTTATTACATTTAACAAGCCTTTATAAAATTATTCAATATATCTTACATAAAAGGAAATTCATTTACACGTCATTGACTATCTATCGTAAAATATCCGACTTTTCATGTCTTCGATAAAAATTTCATTCCAATGTGGTTTGTAAACAAAAGGAAATTAAAATTATCTTGAAATTCACTACTGAACAAACTTTATTCAATTGAGAATATTTATCATGCGTCTAGTGAAGTTAGATCATTTTCAACTTTATATATTATAAAAATTGAGTTTACAAGTCTTTGTTACAAATCTGATTTTGTGTGTATATACCAATAGTTTCGTAGATGATTTGCAGAGAAATTGGACCCGCTGGGTGACGCTACTGTCGGTATGTAACCTAAATTTGAAATGAAATTAGGTATATAGGATACGGTTTTTCGCTGTAACTCAAAAGCGACTGGGCCTTTATGACTCCTGCATGTTTCTATTCATTAGCATTATTTCTAGAAAGGTTTAAGAAAAAAAATGATGTAAAACTCAAAAAAATATTTAAAAATTACTGAACAATACAAAGCTAGTTACAACTCTGGAATACTTCCAATAGATGGCGTTAATACTAACGGGACATTTTTGTCTGACGTAAATCGGATTAGACTACGTCTGCTGAGGCCGCTAGTATTATATAAATATATTAAGAAAACTTGCATACCGCCTTGTATAACACATCTCTTCACTTGCTTATTATGACAAAACTAGTACTATTTATTATGAAAATGATACAACATGATTACTTAATCCATGAAAAATTAACCATCTATACTCAAAAATAATAAAACTTATCTCACATGGAATTCAAATTCTGAGATGTGGAGCAAATTGAAATGTGACCACACACACCACCTTCAAAATAAAAAAAGACTCATCAAAATCTGTTTACGCAGTCGTAAATTCTGAGGTGACAATCATAAAAAATATACAGTTGAATTGAGAATCTCTCCTTTTTTTTGACATTGATTGATTTTTTCTTTCACATGTTATAAGTTGACTTATGTATTGACATGTATTGGAATGACATTTGTAATGTGGTTTACAAAAGGCTTTCAGATCATTAAGGACAATTTCAAAAATTTCATATTTATTAAACTATCAAAAATAAGGCTGTTGGTGCAAATTGCCTAAATATATAGCTACATAATAACCACTTAACAAATTATTAACTGGCTGTGAACTTGATATTTACTTACTTCCATTTTACAACCAGCAATAAAAGACAAGCAAACATTATGATAAAGTAACATTTTGACTGCTCCAATGTAAAGTATCGTAACACACATTTTGCTGATTTTACTTTTTTACAGTTTATTAACAAGCTGGATGAGTTTATTAACTGTATAGATTTTAAATTGCAGTATTTTTTAAATATTTTATTAATTTCAAAGTAAAGTGTCTTTAAGTATTTCAATTTAAAATTATTACAGTTAATGAAACTCATCAAGTTCATTTAGAAACATAAAAGAGTGAAAATGGCAAAATGTGGCTTATGATACTTTACTTAGGAGCCATAAATTTGTAATTTTATCACTTATTACCATTTCACAGCCAAGTATTAAATGTACCAGTAACAGGACTTCTATTGAATACTATTTTACTTCTGAAGACCCGGTTTTCTTATCTGAAGTAACATATAAAGGTTTTCCGTTGGAGTCCCATGTGTTTTTGCACTTTTTAAATGCAAAGGCCAAATATATAGCTGAAAAAATAATCTTTTATTATTACTCAAATAAATATTAATAGTAATAACTAAATGAATAGGCTAAAAGAAAAATTATATAGCTATTTCCCACCAACGTTGTCTGCATAAACTTGTGAGACCACTTACAACTTCCTTAACCTGTCCTTATCAGATGTTTTCTAACATAAATATTGAAAAAGTATCTAAGAAGAACACAGAATGACTGACACGGACGGAGTTCCTGAGCGGGTTGAAAATCACAAGGGTGCAACCCGTCTCTGTGAAGTCGATTCCACACAGTCCACTTCTCGTGTCGATAGCGCATCAAATAGTTCCGTCCCAAAACTCAGCCATACGAACAGCAACCTCTGTAACTCATATCAGGTACTCCCGCGTACAGGTGGCAGGGCAGGCAGGACGCTACAGTCCACTGCGATATACCAAATCTTCTAGCAGCATTTCGAGTACTCGCTTGTGGGTTCTTCTTGAAGGATTCGAGAATGTCTTCATACAGCGAGACAAGGTATGCCACTCCTCCTCGTCCTCGAGCATTTGCTGGCACAGCGAACTGTCCGAAGTCACGTAATCTTTGTTTGCATTTAGGATAACGTAGGAAGTAGGTATTCAACGGTTGATAAACATCTCCTTATACAAATTGACGGCTTCTTACAACCTGTCGTTAGCACCCACATACACACGAACCATATCCCAATATTCCTCGTTTGTGTATTGATACTATATGATTCCAACTACAAAGAGTCACAACAGTAACTGATAAAACTACTGCTCGTTTCAGCGTTTTATTCCGACTGACAGCCGTCATTACATCGTTTTTATAACTGCCCAGACACTATCTATATTACACACCTCTTTACCAACTAACCTTATTCTACAGCATCTTAACAACGCAACGAAGACCACACTTTATGTAATGTTAAGGAAATTTGATCAAAAGGAAGAACCTATTTGTATTACATGATTATAACGAGAATCGAGTACCGAATGCTCTCTTTATAGTATTCTAAGTGTCTCAACAGCGACGTAACGCGACAACAATACCATCACTTGACGTGACAGCATTGCCGCCACTTCAGGCCGATCTTATGTAAGAAAGAGGCTAGAAGGTACTGGTACCCGGACACGCCGATCCCATTCGGCTACAAGCATGGCCCTACCTTTAATTAGAAAGACAGGAATAAGGGAAAGAGGTGGAGGAAAGGATATAAAGGTAGATGGGGAGAAGAGAAAGGTTACGGATACTACTGTTATGGACGGTATAGAGAGTGTGACAATAGCAGCTAGCGCGGTTCGGGGTCGCATACCTGTAGTGGATCTGACCAGTTTTCGGACAGATAAAAGAAGATCCACCCCACTGGGAGTAGACTAGATTTTCAAGAAGACTTAATATTTACAACCTAAAAAAGGACCTCCATGCTCCCTAATGGACAATGTAATAATTTATAACCATCAAACAGACAAACATTAAAAAAGACTCTCATGTTAGAGGGTCTGTATAATTAAAAGAAAAAAAAAAGCTTTTAATAAGACAAATAGAGAAAGAAGAACTTTATTTAGACAGAAGCAACTAACAATTAGTACGTATTATATTTTTAGAGCACTTAACATAGACTGATGCTAAAATCTCTCAAATTGATTGTCAAAAACTCAAGGGAGCTAATAATGGATGACGTAACAAACCACAATACATGAAGATACAAGAGACGCCCGAAAACTATTTGGACGGATTTTCCTTTGACATTTTTATTTGTACAATAAATAACTTAAAAACCCCTACCCCTAATAAAATCCAAATGGCCGGAAGCTAACGCGGTCACATCACTAAAATACTTAAGGCCCATAGGGTTGGCAATTCTCCAGGCGAGGTTTATCGATTTCTTAAACTATAATAAGAATTAGAGCTCCACTGGCTCAATGGTGGAAAGGGTGGATTTATGGTAAGGACACGCATTCCATGGGTTCAGTAAACGATTGTAGACTCCCCAGTGGTAAAATTTTTCGTCGGTTTTTTCTTGAAATGTAAAAATCTTTTAACACTTTTTTTACTAAATACTGTAAAATATAATTATTACTATCTGTCCCAATGCGATTTTATATCAGAAACAAAATTCTTCAATACTTTTACATCAATACGCAATGTAAATAAAACTGAAAAGAATGTAACAGGGTTAGCGCGGCGCGGATCGTTGACTTGTTTTGCGCGTCAATATTTTGTTGACGATTGCTTCCAAATCCAATGTTCACGTTACATTGCGCGCTCAAGAATGGAATGAGGATGGCAATATCTGTAACCCCTCATTTCCGAGATGAATGATTTTTTGATTGTATTTAAGACATTTTTTTTTATGTTACAAGGGGGCAGACGAGCAGGCAGCAGGCACCGAAGTGACTACCGGCGCCCATGGACATCTGCACGACCAGAAGGCCAGCAGAGGCATTGTAGTAACAAATTATGTCTTTTAATCATAGTTAACGAAGTGAAGATATTGACATGTTATTTTAATTATACTGCTGAAATTCACAATGTACCTGGTTCAAATCCTGACAACGCTGGGGTATTGTCGCACCCACTCCTAACATAAGTTTTTAATTTAAGTTTAGTACAATGAGCCACGCGAATATTAGTCATACCTAGTAAAGTATTTCTAATATGCTTTAAATATAAATTGAAATAACAAATATATTTAAAAAAATTGGGACGTTACGACACTTTAATTGTATTTATATGTAAAATTCATTGATTTTGTAAAATTTTGAGGGTTTTTGTGCGCAACTCAGGGCACAAAACACAAAACCCCTCAAGACAGTCCTGCGAACATGATTTAAGAAATATAATTTAACCTGTTGAGAGGCGGTTGCGCAGTAGAATAGGCAAATTTTCTGAGGCGCAAAAATTACCCCATCGCTATCCACTTTCAATAAAAAATATTATGTCTAAGAATCAGCTATTTAACGATGAATCTTTTTTCGACGTTGCTAGCTCCCAGGCATTAAGTCGAATCGAATCCAAAACATCGGAATGTGTTCAATTTAAGCCTCGTGTTTCATTCGGTAAGAAGTATGCCAGAGCTGAGGTAGGGAGATATAGGTTTGGAAAAAAGTAATACTTGCAGATGTCTATGGTATTCGGACGTCTATAGGCTGATCGTACCACCCATCAGGCAGGCCTTATATTCGTTTGTCCTATTACTTGTATAAAAACATATGGGCAATAGTAAACTTTCTCCTATAGGTCACAAGTGCAACGTCCATAGGAAAGTGATACTCTGTCAGCCGCGTCAAGTGAAGTGGAGTGTAAAAATAACTGGTTTCACTATCACTGCCGGTACGCTCATTAATGCTTGGATGGTAGCACTCGTAAAAAAAGTATAGATGCGATAATATTACAATACTGGGTTACGGACTTGTTAAGAGAAGGAATCAATCAGTATATTTATTGCGTAATGTAGCTTATAATAAAAGAAGAGATAAGAGGTATGAGAGTGTAGCGACAGAGAACGCCCTGAATGGCAAGCCATGTTGAAAAATTTTTTAACGAATAATGTTACTCAATGAGTAAAGTTATTGCACGTAATCCTGGTAGGAGTTCTGATACTTTACACAAAACCGTCCTCCAATAGATATCCTCTAGGGATATCACGAATCATGCTAGGGAAGACACCGTTAAATAAAGAAACTGTAAATCCAACAAGGCTTAGAAGTAAATCGACAAACAGTAGGGTGCGGTTAAATGCAGAAAGGCCGTGTGAACGTTTCCTAACACACAATCACAAATAGATTTATTCCGCAGTGAGATGGCGATGCGTGAGCTCGCTTTTATCGCCGCGCGCCGCCCATAAACACAGCATCAGACGCACAGCATCAGTTCGAGGCGCGTGAGTCACTCGGTCAAGTTCGCGCCCTCTCCCGTGCCCGTGCTGGGAACGTCTTACAGATTTAATGAACCGTAATAGTTTCGGGACACCGTGAGTCGATCGGATTTTATTGGATGCATGGTGTTAATGAAGTATAACTTTGCGACCCAATAAAGGAATGTGTCTTCCAAGTCCATTTTATTAGAGCTTAGAATGTAGTGTACAAGTAGATTTATATAATATATAAACTAGAAGGTATATACCCTGATACAGAAACCACTATTGTAAGAGAGTTTCTCAGTCTGGAGCCCCGAGAACCGCCGGTTACTTGGGTGCTTGCAAAGTCATACAAATTTAGGTCAAGTTCACGCTCTATTCGCAGATGCGTTGCCGGGTTTCGAGATTCGCATTAGAAGCGTAATTTGGTGAAAGTTCGTCTCTAGTAGTACAGTATACATCCACCCACAGCGCGGAACCGTCTTTATAACACAATAGTTTTGAGTCATACACATTCCGGTCAAGTTTATGCTCTATTCGCAATATTATTTCTAAGTATTGTTTTGGGAATTTTGACGTGTTAAATACGAGATACCGCTTGGATCAATTTTAACTGAATAATTCCTTGATCCCTATAAAGAGTATTTTACGTTGTTTTATATGTGTGCATGAAATACTAAAGTACTTTGCTTAAATCCGCGAATGAATATGAGGGAAAATCGGTGCAATGCTGCAACTCAAGAGCTACACCGCCGAACCGCCACCAAAGAATAGCACTACACTGACTTTCCGATGTGCCTCAACGCACGTTTCGCTTCGACACCGAAGCATCATCAAGAGATAGACTCTAAAAATCTTTTATGTTTTAAATAAAATAGATTTACTTAGCAATTATAATAAAAAATTAAGCACACAGATTACATTCGGAGTTGGAGGATTAAAGAACTTCGTTCCTATCGGGGGTCCACCTATCGCACATTTTTTTTTTAACCATGACATTGAGATCTACGGCCCTGAGCATGCTTTGCAGGTTATTTTCTAAATCTCATTCCTCTAAACTTGCTCTGTCGTCGTGGTTAAAATTATTTGCAGTAATATTTTAACTATATGGTGAAACAAGCGCGACAAGAATGTCCGTTGTTCAAGTATTTCGTTGTCATTTTATCAATATTAGCTCTATCGTTGCAGAGACTATGCGGTTTAGGCTGTACGTTCACGGGCTTGATTATAATTATTAATCAATACTTCTATACTAATATATAAAGCTGAAGAGTATGTTTGTTTGAAAGCACTAATCTCAGGAACTACTGGTCCGATTGGAAAAATTCTTTCAGTTTTAGATAGTCTATATATCGAGGAAGGCTATAGACTAGACCAATAGGAGCGGAGCACAAATGAAGTTTTATATACCTATATTAGTATAGATAATTGTACCAAATTTTATACTACTTTGTCCGCGTAATTTTTGGAAAATGGTACCAAAAATTTTCGCTTATGTACTAATGTATAGAAAGTACTTGCATAAATTGCAACAGTGCGAAACCAAGGCGGGTCTCTAGAATTAAAATATTTGGCGATTCATAACAGCTTATAAAAGGTTACTTGAATAAATTCTTCTTCTTTTTAGCGTTATCCTGGTTAAATACCAGGGTCCGCTTAGATTGTAGAGGATATGGCTGTGGGGCGAGTTAAGATAACCGATTGCTATCTGACATCATCCTCGGAACCCCCACGATTTCTTCAACCTTACGACTAATATCACGAAGTGACATTAATCGGGTCCCACTATTTTACGCGACTTCCGAAACACGGAAGAGGTCGGGTATCAAATATAAACTAGTGTAATGGGTCACCCAGTCGCAGCCAGAAGAGCAACTTAACATAGCGATCGACTCCAATGCCGACCACTGATTAGGCCACGGCCTCCTTATCCATATAAAATATATTTCTTTTAATTTTCTCTTCAGGAACTGCGCCGCATCCTGGAAAAGGCACCGCCCCATTGTTGCCCGTCTTCGGAGGAAGAGATTCGTCAGTTCATGTGGCTCGGGGACGAAACCCAGGCAGAGATTGTGACCGCATCTTAAGCCTGCATGTATTTTGAAATTTAATCAATTTATTCAGTAGTATTGTCCCGTTTTAGTTTAAAAAATGTAACTTTTAAGTTTAAAGTATTATTGTGAACGATCAGCTAAAAAAACTCCTTTGGTCAGATTGGATTTTTAGATAAAAATATTACATTTTCCTAAATTTTCTCAGAGGCAGCATTACTAATGATAGATTTATATTTTTATAAAAAAATATTTGGGCGTGGCAAGCGGCTGTTACTATTTAGTTGTCTACCTTAATAACATATGTCTGATTTTCAAATTTTATATCTTCTTCATTTAGTTAGCGTTATCCCGTGGATTTGGGGCAAATTAATCCGGAACCATCAAATCTCACGACTCAGTGACATATCACTCAGTGACATTAATAGGGATTCACTGCGTTACCAATGAAACGCAGGAGAGTCCGATATTTGAAAACAAGTGTTGTCACTGTGACCCATTACCACTTTTCTACCTAATAAAATAAAATGATAAAATATCTTCTTAAGCACGTGAAAGTGAAGTTAATTGATGTATCGTGTATGAAGGAGACGTATAAATCAAAAAACCGAGGCTCAAGAGGGAGCCCATATAATAAATGCACGTCAAGTTTCGCGGAAGAGACTAGATAAAAGTGCGTTCTAACGGAAAGTAAGATAAGTTGACCCTTCCGCTCGGCCCAGTTTGGTTTTTTATAAAATACTAGCTGTGCCCGCGACTTTGTTCGCGTAAAATTAGGTAACAAAAAATTTCTGTGATGATAAATAGCCTGTAGCCTTCCTCGGCAAATAGGCTATCTAACACTGAAAGAATTTTTCAAATCGGACCTGTGGTTCCTGAGCCTGCGCGTTTAAGCAAACAAATGGTAGAGGACATTTTTTTTATTTTACAAAGGGCATAGGAGCAGGCGGTTACATATGAATTGCTACTGACGCCCATGGTGCTGGTACCCAGACGCGCCGGCCCAATTCGGCTGCAGAACAAAAAGACTAATCATGTCGCTACCTCTAATTAGATAGACAGGAGACCCTCCTTAGTGCCAACACGGGTAGCATTAGCATTGAATAGAAGCATGACACGACAACGAATTGCCTCCTGTGGGTCTAGCACAAATATTTGCATCCCAAATACAGTCGAATCTTCGAATTCGAATGGTTCGAAATGTTCGTGCTAGGATCTAAAATCACACCAGGACCGGGGTTAAACCGGCTCCTTACGATGTGCAGTCCACCCTTTGTATCGTTGAGTTATTAAAACTCTACTAGTAGCAGGCGCGGATCCTGCCTTCAGAAAAGCTTGTGGGCACTGCCACTCAATATGAGGCCGATTTTCGTCCAAGCGCGAGTCAGCGTATGAATTTGCTTAATATCGATATAGTGCATTCTTACAAGGGGTATGTCCGTAAAGTATATGATCTTAATACATTGTATTTTTGTAAGTAACATATTGGACATACTATTATTTGGCTTTGGATTTCATTATTTTATTATTGTGAAATTGATGATACCAAAAAAATACCCGACTGGGTCTGTTATGGGATCTTTTTGGTACAGGGCGCGAGGAAACCGTGTAAGTTGAGCTTTTATTTAAGTCATAAATTTTGTCACCAACTTATTAAATAATGACCTTAAAATAAAATTAATGTTTTACATATGACGTTCATAAGTGCTTACAAAAAAGTCTATACAAATAAACGACTTTTACTTTGCAAATAGACAGTAAAAGTATGACGTTACAAATCTGTTAGGTTGGCGGGTATGCCCATCGTGCCCACCTCTATGGATCCGCGCCTGACTAGTAGCTAGAAGGGTATTGTTAATTTCTGTGTGTAATTCCACCTATGGGGACTGTTATATAAAGGATTATTCTAAATTAATGCAATCTTGTCTTGTCATGAATGTAAGATGACTATTTGCATATCAATGCGGCTAGATAACAGTTTCAAATACGCAGTACCAGCATTACTATTCTAACAAACAAACTCATATTTAACGTATGAGTTCGAAAAAATTATGAATTGTATCTTTTTGTTCGCGAATGAGTTGGAAAAAATTATGAATTGTCATTTTTTTCTTTGCGTCTATTGATCTAGCGTGATGTAAATTGGTTTTTGCTGATGCCTGTTAATAAATATGCTTGAAAACCGTTTATAGTTGTTTCAGTTCAAAACAATTGATTTAATGGTTCAGAAAACTAATAAGTTGAGTGTGATATATGTCACTCCGTATAGACTTTCTCTCATAGTTATGTATAAATTTAATGCAAAAGCTTTATTAGAACTTTGTACTAGTAGATAATAAATATGCAATATCTTAATCTTAAATAAATAAAAAGTACTATACGTACCAATGAAACTGTAAAAACTTCCAAATGAAATGCAGAAGAATGGCGGATAAAGACAGAAAGGGAGTGTAAATGTTGTTATGACGATAAAATAATCATGATATCCGAATTAATTAGAATTTTGAGGGTCAAGTTTGTATTGTTTACTTAAATTATATCTGCGTTGAGTGAAAAATAAACTGAGCAAGGTTTTTCCATTGCAATTAAGCCCTCATTCGTACGAGAGCTTTTTTTTGCCGCGCGTTAAAATAGCGTTGAAATAGAACTTATGAATACCCAAGTTTGTGTTCACGTGACAGCGCTTTTATAACGCGAAGCTTTTTTTACCGAGCAATGTTCTAATTTCAACGATACACATAAGGTATGCTTTCGTATCCGACGACGCGGAAAAAGTGCCAACGCCGAGATTAAACGCAACGCTTTTTAAACTCTCGTGAGAATGGGGACTAAATTTTTCATGTGCCCTCTAAAATTGAATAATCCATGACATTGATAATATATCAGGGCGTTTCGATGACTATTAAGAATAGAGTATGAACATTCTGTAGGTTACCGCGACACTTATCATGTCCTTGATATTTTTTTAAGGAATGCATAACGTTTTCTGTACCTATTTGACACACAATATTTACACGTATTTTTTTAGTCTCTCAGTGCATTTATACAATGTCTGTCTACAATTTATTTATCTAATTAGAAATAACTCCAAGCTTACAGTCCTTTTGGTCTGGAGCCGAATTGGTTTGACGCGTCCGGGTACCAGTACCTCTTTGTCACATAAGATCGGCGTGAAGTGGCGGCAATTCTGTCACGTCAAGTTATGGTATTATTAATGCGTTTTATTCGATTTGTAATACTTCCCGGTGGTCTAAACCCCCTTAAAAGGCAACGCATCTAGGTGGCTCTTGGTGGTGCAAATGTCCATTGCCGTCAGTGGTCACTTAGGTGATTAAAAATTTAGTTTTACTCAAAAAAATCATGTTTTAAAGTTATTGCTTGTACGTCTATATATTCGTTAAGCGTTTGCGAAAGCGTTACGACGTCTCATGTCAAAATTAAAAATATTAAAAAATATGTGATACAACACCAAACCCCATCCGGGTCTAGAAAATGTGACAACCTGTGAAATTCGTGTGATATAATTTACCGATGTCTCAGAAAATAAACGATTGTTATTTACTAATTTTCGATAATGGGGTTACATTTTAAACATTATAAAATTAAATTTTGAATGCTTTTAATCATTAATTGTATATATTAATTTATCTGCAAACTTTTTATTGTTTTGATGATGCAAAAGGCATCAGAAGCAATACTTCTGATGCCTTTTGCAAAACTACTAATAGCAAAGGCCAATGGTCTTTGCTATTAGATGTATTGCAACAGTTCCCATATGGAAAATAGGCAAATAACTGTTATTGTGAGGATGCGTACAAACCAAATTTATTGCCCCATAGAAGTCCCATCTAAGACAAGATACGGAACTGTTGACTATGAACGTAACCAAGTCGATTCTTGTTCATGCCAACTGCATATACTGTAATCCCCCCTATAACACGTTAGGCTTAATCCACATTATATGATGCGTTGTAGGAGTATTTTCTTATAACGCGCTTATACGACTCCGAATGCGGATAATCTAATATTGTAACTTATAGTACTATTAATGCGTTATAAGAGCACCGTGTTATAGGGGAGATTACAGCAGTGCTTAGGGTATTGTTAACATAGTATAAACGTAATATGCAGTTTTATTTCACGTTTATTAGGGCTTATATGGAGCCTGGTCAATATCGGCGGCTATTAAAACGTTTGGTCTGTACCCAGCCTAACAAGAATGTTGTGACGTCACGAGTCTTTTAACAACATGACCTTTTCAATCTGTATTTTTGTACCTTCCACTTTGTATTGTATATTATTTCTTCTCGCGTAACTGTATTAATCAGATGTAACTAATTATACACGTGCCTCTTCTCTATAGTTGTTTACATTTTTCACTGTGTAAATTGATTTTTGAGTCTGTAACTTTGTACTGGTGTCTAGTTTATACATAAATTGATTTGATTAAATATTGCGACCTTACTGGTTAACTATGTTGAAGCCATCGCCAATAATCCAGCCCATAAGTACAAATGCGTTGCTGTTATACAAGTCTGAAAACAGCTTGTCTTACTAAAAAAAATATTATCGGTCAAGATTATATATTGTTCAATTGCAAAGAAAAGGTAACTTAAAAAGATTTACCCAGAGCTTATAGATATAAAAAAATCACACGTCGGATAAATTCCATTACTAATGAATTGATCATAATCAAATTTGGCTACTATGGTACTATACTAATTTTAACTCATCTCAAAAGATAGTGCTATAGAGCAGTGTTTTCCAAATGGTCGTTCGCGATCCGGCTCTGGGTCAAAGCTGGCAAATTGCCGGATCGCGTTTTTTTTCAAATATTATTATGAAATGAAGTAACCATTTTTTTTTTGAGTCCAGTAGGTTCATTCCTTTCCCAAAGGCAGAGGTATATACATAAAAATTTAATTTAATTGGTGGCATACAAATGGCGTGAAAAAAGCCTGGCATTAAATAAAAAGTTCGGGAAATGC